>CM076967.1:54921961-55109461 GCA_039105355.1 Benthosema pterotum
GTAAAGTCAAACATATAAAACATATATAATTTTGTGATATATAAGAATTATATATGGCATTTGAAAAAAATATGTTAGAGTAATTCCACCCATTTTCAACATTTTACTATGTCATTAATAGTGTCATTAATATACCATAAAGATGTTGTGTGGACATGACCGCTTGATGACAACATCAAGTTGTGTTTAACCATGTTAAGGATTTTTCTTTTAGGACCTTTTCTCCTGAGAGTGTACAAAATGCATTTGTATACTCTCAAGAAAATGTTGAAAATGGGGGGAATTCCCCTTTAAGTGGCTGGTATGAAAGGTGCCACTTTCAAGAGTTCACATATAAAGTTTTGTTTTGTTTTTCATATGGGTGCATTGTTGTAGCGCCTTTCTCCCAGTAGGAAAGGTATTTTTTTCCACGGTATCAGCTTTCAGCTGATGTCGGCTTTGTAAAAGCAGAGAGAGGTTTTGGTTGGGGTGAGTGGAGCGCGGTGCGCTGTGCTGCAGTGAGCTGCTTCCCCCTGAGGCTGCAGTGAGCTGCTTCCCCCTGAGGCTGCAGTGAGCTGCTTCCCCCTGAGGCTGCAGTGAGCTGCTTCCCCCTGAGGCTGCAGTGAGCTGCTTCCCCCTGAGGCTGCAGTGAGCTGCTTCCCCCTGAGGCTGCAGTGAGCTGCTTCCCCCTGAGGCTGCAGTGAGCTGCTTCCCCCTGAGGCTGCAGTGAGCTGCTTCCCCCTGAGGCTGCAGTGAGCTGCTTCCCCCTGAGGCTGCAGTGACATCATGTTCTGTGTATGATTTCACAACCACTGCACTGAAAGCTTATCATCTACTGTATCTATCTGTGGCTTTATTAGAACTACAGATCAAGGGGTTTTCAACTGGTGGTCCGGGGATACCACCAGTGGTCCCTGAGAGGATTCCAGGTGGTCCCCAGGCTAAATGATGGAAAGTTGGTTGATCAGATCTAACTTTTTGAGAGCGTAATAATGGACCCTTGCGGGTCCATTTGGTTTCATGTTTACACTCTCAAGAGTTAGTATATTCATCATGTGAATTAGCCCAAGTCTACACAACTAGAGAATGTAGAAGATTAATTAATGGTCATTTATGTGTATCTGTATCTTTGATTGTTTTGTTTTCCCAAATCCAGCCTGGAATTGTGGACAAAAACAAAATAAATCTTCAGTTTTGGGATCTGTGGGGGTGAAAATGTCATCAAATGGTGGTCCTCCGTGGCTCAAATGCTGAATGAATAGTGGGCCCTGGAATGAAAAAGGTTGAAAACCCACTGCTATAGATGAAAGTGAATGGACAGGGTGTGATGGCTGATCACTCAACCCTCAGTCTGCAAGCAAACTGCTTTGTTCTCTGTCAACCCTTATCTGATCAGCTTTAACTGAATAGTGTGTGTGTGTGTGTGTGTGTGTGCGTGTGCGTGTGCGTGTGCGTGTGCGTGTGCGTGTGCGTGTGTGTGTGTGTGTGCGTGCGCGTGCGTGCGCGTGTGTGTGTTCAAGAGAGGGTTATTAAAGAGATATTTCACTATTAAACAAGAATAAAACACTAATTTAAAAATGAATTACAACGGTAAATGAAAGAGCGTGGTTCCCACAAAGTATTAGGACAATAAAGTCATCAGACAAGAAAGACAGATCTTTTAGGTCTATTGTGGTTTTAATTAAGATTTCATTCACAATGGGTTTAATACGAAGGGGCGGGGCAGCTGAAATGAATATCAAATATGTAAATACTGAATGGAGTAACTTATGAACTGTCTGGTGTGTTCACATGAGACTGAGTAGACCATAACATGTTTTTTTGAAAGTGAAATATCCCTTTATGCATTAATTTGGCCAAAAATATGGCAATTCATAAAATATTGTTAAAGAAAGTAATTCGCGCATGTGTGCATGCACGCAAGCGCGCGCACACACACACACACACACACACACACACACACACACACACACACACACACACACACGATTTATTTATGTCCAGACACAGGAAATGCATACAGGGACACAAATATTATAGGTGCATTCGAGTTACATCTGCAAAATCACGGCATGAGCTTGTGTGATACAACCAGCATGTTGCACAGTACAGTCTATGGGTAACACACACACACACACACACACACACACACACACACACACACACACACACACACACACACACACACACACACACTTGCGCTTCGCTTGCAATCCCAGGCTGGATTTCGGAAACAAAACAGTCCAACATACAGATACACATACAAAATGACTATTAGTCTTCTACATTCTCTAGTTGTGTAGACTTGGAATAATTCAGATGATGAATATTTTACATCTTGAGAGTGTAAACATGAAACCAAATGGACAGTGGTCCAGGGACCACTGTGGTCCCTGGACCACTGGTTGAAAACCACTGTTCTAAAGAAATGTTGTTGTCCTCTCAGATGCCCTAACAGTATCGTAAAGTGAGTTGTGTGTCTGTCTGTGTGTGTGTGTGTGTGTGTGTGTGTGTGTGTGTGTGTGTGTGTGTGTGTGTGTGTGTGTGTGTGTGTGTGTGTGTGTGTATGCGTGCGTGTGACAGTGTGATACAGTATGTTTACATCTTGGATTGCTACAGAGGCAGTATTTCCAGTTTTCAGCCACAGGTGAACAGCTCAACTGGATAGTATGCTGCTTGTGTAAACAGCAGTGTGTGTGTGTGTGTGTGTGTGTGTGTGTGTGTGTGTGTGTGTGTGTGTGTGTGTGTGTGTGTGTGTGTGTGTGTGTGTGTGTGTGTGTGTGTGTGTGTGTGTGTATGTGTTGTAGTCATGTTGTTGGAGACTAGGGATGTCCCGATAGCTTTTTTTATGTGTTTTTTTTATTACAAGTACAAGAAATATTTCGTACTCGCTGATACCAGGTACCAATAGGAGTACTTTTGTTGTTGTTGTTGTTGAGTAACCGCTTATTTGATCCCCTTTTTTCTTCTATTTATTTTCATTGTCATGCCTTGTACTTGTAATTAAATTGTAAATTTTAATTACCACAACAATAATAGCCTGAAATGATTTTGAAAATGGTAAATAGTGTATTTACAGTATATATCCAAGGCACTATAGTAGATCTCATTCACCCATTCACACACTAATGGCAGCAGAAACCATGCAAGGCACAACCAGCACATCAGGAGCAATTAGGGGTTCAGTGTCTTGCTCAGGGACACATCGACACTAATTCTGGTGGAACCTGGGTTTGAACCGGCAACCATCCGGTGACTCTACCATTGAGCCATGGAGAGCCTATGGCTTTTGCACCCTGGTGATGTTGTAGCTTGTAGATCAGCTGTTTTTGTCATAGTGCACGCCATAGTCACGCCACGCCACGTTTCCTAAAATAAACAAAAATGTGCACCTGCCTGATCAGGCAATAGCCTGCACCTGCCCTACCGTTTTACTTACCTGCCCCAGGCAGTAAAATAATGTCATTATGCATGTCAACCCCGGGCATATACTGTCTGACCAAGATCCTACCTACCTGCACCCATAATAAATAAAAGCCCATTAAATGAATGGTCATTAATCTGGACAGCATTCAGGCCTAAATCAGTTACCGGTAAATCAGGTTGAAGGAAGGCCTCTCTTCAACCTGCTGACCGTAGCAACAACCTGAATCCTTCACAACAAGAGGTGGAACATCCTACTAACAACACACCTTTTCCCCCTGGCTTTCACTGTTATTTGATCTTACATTGTTTAGGTGTTGGTAATTATCTGTGGCTTTTATATGCTTTATACAGGTAATGCGTATGTTGTTTTTCTCTACTCTGCTTGGTGTATGTTGCTTTAATGTTTTGTTTCTGTTTTGAAGGGCTTTGATCAAGTTTGGTTATGTATATCAAGAGTTTTCAACAGATGGTCCCCAGGCTAAATGATAGAAAGTTGGTTAACCAGATGTAACTCTTTGAGAGCATGAACATGAAACCAATTGGACCCTTGCGGGTCCATTTGGTTTTATGTTTTACACTCCCAAGAGTTAAAAAAAAAATCACCATCTGAATTATCCCAAGTCTACACAACAAGATAATGTAAAAGATTAATGGTCATTTTGATCTGTATGTTTGACTGTTTTGTTTCTGAAATCCAGCCTGGAATTGTGGACAAAAACAAAAGATTCTCTTTAGTTTTGGGGTCTGTGGGGCTAAAATGTCATCAAATGGTGGTCTGTGGCTGAAATTCTGAATAAATATTGGGCCCTTGTATATGAAAAAGGTTGAAAACCACTATGCTATATAAATAACGGTCCATTTGGTTCAACCTGGTACTCCTCAGATGCAGTGGAACAGCCTTTAATTATAGGCTTTAGGCTCGTCGTAAAACCTCTGATGTTTGTCCTTAATGAGTGTCGTTAAAATGTTCCAAAACCTTTCATGATGGGTCCATGACAAGAAAAAGAGCCAATCTACAAGCTCACAGCACACCGGTTTTTAGGTTTGCTGTTTGCAATCAGCCAAGCAAAAATAAAATAGGGCTAAAACGTTTCCAATGATTTGTAGGCAGGGTAATAAAACTAATTTAACTGTGGATTCGGGACTCTCTGAAATGACCTCAGTGAATGAATGTTATTCATTCATTCATTCATCCATCCATCCATTCATTCATTCATTCATTCATTCATTCATGAATGCATTTACAGTAACTGATAACAGCCTGGAGATTTAGAGTACAATTAAAGTACACCTACAGCACAACTACTACAACTACTGTGAATGGACACACTAGTTAAGCATTACACTTGTTTACAGTAGTTCATGAAGACATTTACAGACATAGAAAGTATTTCCTTCTGTAAAGACAGAAGCAGCAAATCATAGTGGAGGTAAGAGAGAAAAGATAAATATACAAAGAAGGGAAAAGGGTCCCTGGGGGGTCCCCGGCACTAGTTTTGACTGTTTGTTTTTTTGCGGCCTCAGTCTGCTCTCTATTACTTATTAGTTCCTTTTTTCCTGTCCACGTGTTGCAACAACACTTTCATAATGTGTGTCTTATTGTTTTTGTTTGCAGGCAACACTGCAGCTGCACAACTTCACAGCCGAACTGCTGGACCCCCAGTCCGTGGACCCCCAGACCGCCGGGCCGCGGACCACTGGACCGCCAGGCCCTGGGGCAGTGACTGTGGACAACAACAACACTCTACAACAGCACCAGAACACAGTGGAACTAGCCTGGCTCAGCCCTGAATCAGCACATTAAAACCAATACTAGCTTATTCCCCTGTGATTCAAGGACTGGCTTCCCTGCCTTTGGGGCCGTTTGTGCCCTGTCAATCACTTCGTTCACAACGTCGAACCAATCACCATTAAGATTGCTGCTTTGGTACCGGCCATCCTAGAAACTGCTGTGGTAGAGAGGGACTTCAGTCTGAATAATGAAGTGAAACGAAATGACAATTCAGACTGAGGTCAGGCTACTGTGGAACAACACATACGTTACAACCACACACACAGACAGACAGCGCAAAACCACACAGTTGCTTCTCATCTACTGGGAGACAGATTGGACGCCAGCCCATCCAAGGAGAAGGAGTACAACTATAGGATAAACTACTAAATTATTGCGAACACCCCAACAGCTCCTAATCCTGATGAAACTGTCAGGTTGAAGTTTGACATTCCTCCAGTCAGCATCATCACAGCGTGGCCTGAGGAATGCCAGCTATGTGGACATGTGGTAGGGCTTGACATTCCCCTGAACGCTGGAGGAAGTCTTAACGTAGGATTCTGAAGAAACACAACAACAACAACAACAACGTTGTCACCTTTTATGACCGGAAAACAGGAAGGTCCTGTTGTCAGAGTCTCGGCCTGTGAAGGAGCTACAGTATACAGACTACAGGGTCTGGAATCTGGATCTAGATTATTCACAGCTTAGAAAAACTCGAGTTAATTTTGTTGACTGAAGACTAATACTATGTGGTGATTGATCTCTTGTATTGGTCTCTCAGATTTTTACCCTAAACCGCTAGAACTAAAAGATTTCGATATTTATTCAACTACGACTTGACTAAGACTAAAACGAAACGGTGTGTAACTCAAAAGGCTAGAAGACTAAATCGGAATTTGCTTGGCGTAGGGGGATTCACTTACCTTATGATACGATATTGATATTTAGGGTGTTGGGTAATCGATTTATATTGCAATATAAATAGAGGGGCAAAAGGCCAAACGATATATAGCTATATATCTATTTGGATTTTTGATTTTTTTAGAGTTGCCTCGGTCACCTTTAAGCATTAGCGGCAGCAGTTTCTAGCTTACTTTCTGCACCTTCCCTCTGTCCCTCTCTCTCACCGGTGCAGAGGAGAGGAGAGGAGAGGAGAGGAGAGGAGAGGAGAGGAGAGGACAGGACAGGACAGGACAGGACAGGACAGGAGAGGAGAGGAGAGGAGAGGAGAGGAGAGGAGAGGAGAGGAGGGACAGGAGGCGATGGACTTGACCTGTCTCCCTCCTCCATCCACCCCCAGCAGAGCCCGGTTCACCCTGCGCTCCGCCAGCTCTCCATACTACCGCCCCTCATCCACCTGCCGACCTGCTGGTGGCGCTGTGACCGCTGTCACTGCACTGAGGAGGACACTGACCGACGGACGAACCGCCACAACGGACTCTCACCTCAGTGTGGTCACTGGAAGAGACACCCAGGAGGAGGAGGAGGAGGAGGAGGGAGGAGGTGCGGCGCAGCGAATAGGGGATGGAGGGACTCTGAACGGCGGTGCTATGGCGGCCGTCCAGGAGAGGGAGACGCGAGACGGGACGACGACGAGGCTTTACCAGCGGAATAATAATAATAGTAATAAGACTAATACGAAGAGCAACGGTCTGGAGCACAGAGAAGGGTCCAGTGGGACCACCCCAGGGACAGTGGCGCCCTCTGGGGGCAGGGGAGCCATGGAGTTCACGGCTTCCCCAGCAGTGGAGGACAGGGGGGTGGTCTCCGGTGTAAGGACTCTCCCGTCCAGGCTGAAGTCTCGCTCTATGTCCACGTCCGGACAAAGGTTACTATGATTATTATTATCAAGGTTCAGGGGTCTCTTTATTAGTTACATGTGTCCCCCTCGGGCAGCAGTGGCTCAGGGGTAGAGTCACCGGATCGTAACCACAAGGTTGCCGGTTCGATCCCAGGCTTCCGCAGAGTTACTGTCAAAGTGTCCTTGAGCAAGACACTGAACCCCATAATTGCTCCTGATGTGCTAGTAGGTACAGTACCTTGCATGGTTTCCACTGCCATCATGCACAGGCACAAGCTATGTAAAGCGCCTTGGATAAATGTGCTATATAAATGCACCATTTCACCATTTACATGTGTGCTGAGAGTCAGACATAAAATTACGTTTATCCCTTCAACAAAAATGAATAAAGAGAGAAAAACAGGAAAAAAATAATAAGTTAATATAAAAACAGCTCTAAAAAGTAAAACTAGTCCAATGTCCATAAAGCAGCAATGTGTTGCATTCAGTGAAGTGAAACGTCAGTGTGGGTGGAAGAAGTTTTTTTTTTTTTTTTTTTTTTTTCATTAGTTTAGTGCAGTGGTTTCATGTTTACACTCTCAAGAGTTAAAATATTCACCCTCTGAATCAGTCCAAGTCTACACAACTAGAAAATGTGGAAGATTAATGGTCATTTTGATCTGTATGCTTGACTTCCCTTGATTTCCCAAATCCAGCCTGGAATTGTGGACAATAGCAAAACAAATCTTTTTGGGGTCTGTGGGGCTAAAATGTCAAATTGTGGTGATCTGTGGCTCACATGCTGAATAAATAGTTGTCCCTGGTATGAAAAAGGTTGAAAACCACTGCTTTAGTGTGTGCAAACTCTGTGTCGTCTCCCTCCAGGGAGACCAGTGTTTCTCTAGGGCCCAGAGGAGGACAGAGCATCTGGGAGCGCATCGAGAAGCTGTACGGGTCCACGCCGGACCACCCGGCCAGAGCCAAGCGGCTGTCCGCGCCCCTGGAGGACTGGCGGCTCCCCAACCCCTCCTCCTCCCACCTGGACGCGGCAGCCGCCGGGAGGAGGAGCCTGACCACGGACCTGCCCCTCTCTGCACCGGTCAGCCCCTGGAGGGACGGCTGCGTCTCCGGTGGGAGGAGTGGGAGGAGAATCAGTGGGGATGCTGGGGGGAGTGGGAGGAGAATCAGTGGGGATGCTGGGGGGAACCGGAGCAGTGACGTGGGAGCAGCAACGTGGGGCGGAGCCTCAGGTATGACTATGTCTCTGGACAGGAGCCGGGGCCGGCAGTGTGTCGCAGCACAGATCAGACGCTCCAGGGCAGCGGCAGCAGCAGCAGGGGAAGGGACAGAGACCGCTGCTCCTTCACCACCAAACAACACCAACACCACCGTCAACACCACCGCCGCGCATCACAGCACAGCGCAAGGTGAGTAGGATATCTGGGGACCTATTTTGATTGTCTTAAGTATCAAGTCTCAAGTCTTAAGTGAAAACTTGGAGGTGTGGCAAAGCTGTTTGTCTGTCAAAACTTGGAGGTGTGGCAAAGCTGTTTGACCACTCAAAACAGACAAACAGCTTTGTCACACCTCCAGGTTTTGGCTTAAGACTTAAGACCTGATATTTAAGACAATCAGAATGGCGCACATGGTCTCTGTGCCACACTGAGGTGCCCAGCACACTTGTACACAGGGTTTGGGAAGGTTACTAACCTTCGGTTACTAAAGGTTAATAAAAGACTAGGGCTGTTGAATGATTCAATCTTTTAATCAGATTAATCACAGATTAAAAAGCTAATTTAATCATGATTAATCCCCATTTGAACTATGTCCAAAATATGCCATGTTTGCCATTATGTTACTGTATGCAATTTTTAAATATTTATCAAAATAGATGATGTACAAGCCTCCAATTTTTGTAGATCAGCTATACTCTATGGCTATAGGGGCTCCAGATGCCACATAACTTTTGCATTCTCTGAATGGGGGGGTCGTAACAGTTTGTAACAGAAAAAGTGTGACGATTGCAGGGATGCCTATTGGTAAACATTCATTGTTTTCCAAAAAGAGTCCAAATATTAATAACCCTTTTCAAAATTCTCTCTGGGGTCTTCACAACAACAATGAATAAGGAAATATGAGCTTGTCTGCTTGCATTTGGCCTTATTATTGTAGTTATCATACTTGTCTGTGTGACCGGATTCATAATATTGGAATAATCTTTGAATACCTACCATTCGTTAGAGATGGGACAAACAGCCTTTTCTTTGCATTGAACAAAACAATGCATTCTTATCTGTTAATTAATGGCATTAACATTATTTTCGACAGCCATGTCAGAAAGTTCCACTTTACTAAGAAATGCAGTGGTGATAAGATCATCTCAGTTAATTTCCAGTCGGTCTTGTTCTCATCAACATGGAGGAGGGTAGAAATGAACAACATCCATCATGACATGACAAGACTGAGTCGTCAAACCGCATTGGAAACAGCTGAGCTGATCTTATCTGTGACAGAACATCAACACACACAGATCAGAAGGTTTTGTGTTGGTTTTTAATCTAACTTAAAGGTGTGACTGACACCTAAGAACTACAGTGATGAAGTCAGTTTTCCCAGTGAAACACAACTTGATGACATCATCAAGTTGTGTTTCACCATGTTAATGATTTTTATATACTGTGCAGCACATGATGATACCTGTTGAATAGAGCTTCATTAGGGCTCACTGCTTTGGCTTTTTTATTTTGAAAAAAAAAAAAAAAAAAAAAAAAACATTTTGAATAGTTCAACTAGCCAATAGTATACATTGACACGTTGTGAGCTTGTAGACTGGCATTTTAACTACTCAAAAATGTTGTCTGTGTAAAAAGAGCATTCGAGCACACGCGTGCGCACATACACACACAATAATCTTTCCCCCAAAAAATGACCTTTATGCGCGCGTTTTTCAGTCCGCATGTGCATGCAGCACACGTGCATGTGCGTGAGGTGCAGTGGTGGGCTCTGGCACCTCCCGAGTTACAAATTAAGCACTGGTATTAGTATATTGTACGTGTGTATTTTAAAAACGTTGATGTACCAACTAGTGCACTTTCGCCCCAAGAAAACTTTCTGCAATGATAAAGTACTGATCTCATCTCATCCTCTGGTCTCCCAGATCCGTCGGGGCTCAGAGAGGGACGTCGTGGGAGTGGACTGAAGGAGCAGCGTTCCACGGAGACGGACGCCGGCGGGCGGGACGCGAAGGAGGCAACTCACCCGGCACGGAGCGGCGCAGAGCGAGTAGCAGGAGGAGAACCTGAGAAGGACAGGCGGCCGGGCGGCGGTGGGGAGAAGACAGCGACAGAGAGGGCGGGTGAGGCGAACGTTCTGCGGAAGGGCAGCGCCGGCAGCCTCAGCGAGGAAAAGGAGAACCTTAAGCAAGCGAACGTTTTACGTAAGGGCAGCGGCGGCAGCAACCTCCTCTGCCAGGAGAAGTTCAAGTCGGCCTCACAGAAGATCCAGGTGAAGAGCACGGAGGTGGCGAGGAAGCTGGTGGTTCCCTCCGTGGCCAGCGTGAGGAACAAGATCAGCCAGTACGAGGCTCTGACGCAGAGAGCGCAGCAGGACACTGCGGGGGAGGGTCCGGCGGCGGCAGGCGGCCCGGGGCAGAGGCCCAGGCGGGCCTTCTCGGTGCCGGCCGCGTTCGACAGCACTAGCAGCAGCAGCAGCAGCGAACCGGAGGGAGGAGGAGGAGGAGGAGGCCGGCTGAGAGGGCGCTGGGACAGGGTAGCTGTGAAGGAACGCACACCGGCCGGCGTGAGGAAGAGCCGCTCAGACCGGGCCGTAGACGAGATGCTGCACGGCGCCAGGCGGACAGCCCTGGACGGGACGACGGGCGACGAGTCACCCAGCTCCGGAGGGAAGGAGAAGACAACAACGACCCTAAACGGAGCGAAGCAGGGCCGCGAGGACAGCGGAACGGTCACGGTTGCCGCGACGCGAATCCGGGCAGAGCCGCGAGTGGACGACGAGGAGGAGAGGGAGGAGAAGAGACGGCCGAACGCAGGGTCGACAACGGCGGCTTCCGCGTGCCGCGACGACAGGTACTCCATCCCAAGCGCGAGAGAGTTAGGCGACGATGGAGGCGGCAGCGAGAAGAGCGTAATTCCCGTCAAAGAAAGCGACCATCTGTGGTTTAAAGCGCGAAGTCGCAGGGACGTCACCGTCGCCGCCCGCGCTCTGTCCTTGCCGCTGTCCTACTCCAATAACGACGACAGCGGCGGTACGGAGAGAACGTACAGCGGCGATGACGATGCAACGCCGACCAACCCCGACCAGCCCTGCTTCTCTGACGCTGTTACGGAACTCCTCAGCGACCCCGGGACGTCCCACCAGAACCATCCCCTACCCTCTGTCACCTCCACGTCCCACAGAGAGAAACTCCCAGAGGTTGTCCCTGCTTCTCCTTCACTACAAGGTTCTTCTCATTTTTATTTATTTTTATTTCATGTTTATTTTTTACTAAAGGGGAATTACACCCGTTTTCGCTAGTGAGGACTGAACAGGGTTGTTCCGCAACTAACGTTCTTAGTCTCAAAGAAAGGCGCACCATGTAACCAGGGTGCTGCCTCTCTGTGTTGTGCTCCAGGGCGGTCCAGCGGTGTGAGTCAGGAGGCCGGGGCAGGAGACTCCCTGGAAGCCTGGGTGACCTCCCAGGGTGCAGCAGAGGACTCCCTGGAGGCCTGGGTGACCTCCCAGGGTGCAGCAGAGGACTCTCTGGAGGCCTGGGTGACCACGTGGAACCAGCGCATCCAGGGCTGGAGCGAACGGGACGAGGACGAGGACACGGAGAAGGACAACGACTCCAACTACGACTCGGACGAGTCCTCGGCCACCATCACCAGCAGCCAATCGGATCGCAGGAGCTTCTGCGTCAGGTGAGCCTAGTCGCTAATACAGTATAGCCTGGCCCAGCTCTGGTCCATAGCTCTACTGCTTATGAACTGGCCCACTTAGGTTTATAAAACTACAGTAACTTGCTCCAGCTCCACCATAGTAATACCAGTTGGTATTGTATTTTATATTGTTTTAATTGTCGAATAGTAGTCTCCTTTCCAACAAGGAATGGCGTGTAAAGAACAGAGCAACAATTTGTGGGTTGCACCCTCAAAAAATGTGGTAAAATGAAATGTTGTTCTGTTGGCGTTCACTGTTCTTCTGAACTTCAAGTGCTGGCAGGTGTGTGACAGTCACAGGTGTGTGCCACTCAGTCACAGGTGTGTGCCACTCAGTCACAGGTGTGTGCCACTCAGTCACAGGTGTGTGCCACTCAGTCACAGGTGTGTGCCACTCAGTCACAGGTGTGTGCCACTCAGTCACAGGTGTGTGCCACTCAGTCACAGGTGTGTGCCACTCAGTCACAGGTGTGTGCCACTCAGTCACAGGTGTGTGCCACTCAGTCACAGGTGTGTGCCAGGCACATAAGCATGGGCCCTGTCACTTTCTTAACTTTGTTCATTATACTTTGTTTTGCCATTTAGGCAAGGTTTTTGGGGGGTCCAATCCACACATTTATCAATGTTACTCATGGAATGTCTGATCTCTACAAGCAATACCTTGTTGTAAAGGTGACTAACCAATGATTAAAACAATATGAGATACAATACCATTTGGTGTTATTAATAATTCCTAAGGTTTCTGAACTTATGTGGGCCAGTCTATGATTCTGTCCTGTATTAGAGCTATGGTGCGCCACACCCCACCATCTTTTGAGACAGCTGACCAGTGCTGAAACAAAGCATACATTGTACATAGTATAGTACAGGGGTTTTCAACAGGTGGTCCGGGGACCACCAGTCGTCGGTTCCAGGTGGTCCCCAGCTAAGTTGGTTAACCAGATGTAACTCTTGACAACGTAAAAATGAAACCAAATGGACCCTTGTGGGTCCATTTGGTTTCATTTTTACACTCAAGATTTAAAATATTCATCATCTGAATTAGCCGTTTTGGAATGTATGTTTTGCTTGTTTTGTTTCCCAAATCCAGCCTTGAATTGTGGACAAAAGCAAAAATAAATCTTTAGATTTGGGGTCTGTGGGGCTAAAATTAAAATATTAATTGTGGTCCATGGCTCAAATCCTGAATAAATGGTGGTCCCCGGGATGAAAAAGGTTGAAAAATTCTGGTATAGTATACTGTATAATATAGTTTACACAGTATAGGTAGAAGATCCAAAGGTCTGCTGTGTGTGTGTAGTCTTGCAGATCTGTGTAACCTGGGCGGTGTACTGTATGTATGTAGTCTTGCAGATCTGTGTAACCTGGGCGGTGTGTATGTAGTCTTGCAGATCTGTGTAACCTGGGCGGTGTGGACTATGAGTCAGAGTCAGACAGCAGCAGCAGTGAAGACTGGTCCAACTCTCTGCGTTCAGACATGTCTGCTCTGTCCTATGTGTCTGTGATGCCTGCTGACGAGCTGGAGCGCCTCCTACAGGATGTCAGAGGACTGGGGGATAGTACACTACAGGTATTAATACACTACAGTACACTACAATACAATACAGGATGTCAGAGGACTGGGGGACAGTACACTACAGGTACTAATACAGTTACACTACACTACAATACAATACAGGATGTCAGAGGACTGGGAGACAGTACACTACAGGTACTAATACAGTTACACTACACTACAATACAATACAGGATGTCAGAGGACTGGGGGATAGTACACTACAGGTACTAATACAGTTACACTACACTACAATACAATACAGGATGTCAGAGGACTGGGAGACAGTACACTACAGGTATAAATACAGCTACAGTACACTACAATACAGTATAGACCTCTGGAGCGCCTCCTACAGGATGTCAGAGGACTGGGAGATAGTACACTACAGGTATAAATACACTACAATACAGTATAGACCTCTGGAGCGCCTGCTACAGGATGTCAGAGGACTGGGAGACAGTACACTACAGGTACTAATACAGTTACACTACACTACAATACAATACAGGATGTCAGAGGACTGGGAGACAGTACACTACAGGTATAAATACATTACACTACAATACAATACAGTATAGACCTCTGGAGCGTCTGATACAGGATGTCAGAGGACTGGGAGACAGTACTCTACAGGTATAAATACACTACACTACACTACACTACAATACAATACAGGATGTCAGAGGACTGGGAGATAGTACACTACAGGTATAAATACACTACAGTACAGTATAAACCTCTGGATCGCCTGCTACAGGATGTCAGAGGACTGGGAGACAGTACTCTGCAGGTAGAGTTACACTACAGTACACTACACTACAATACAATACAGTACACTCCTATAGGATGTCAGGGGACTGGGAGATAGCAGGTACAGTTACAGTACACTATAGAGACAGTACTCTGCAGGTACACTACACCCAGAGCCTTCTAGTGGGAGAGTTAGGATATTGGTGTACCCGGAAGCAGAGCGGAGCAGCCAGGTCACGTGACTATACAGAGCCTCTTTGAGTCCTATCTGAGCATAACGCTCATAATAAGTCTATGATAACGCTCACTACTCCTGCAGTCTCGCGAGACTTTGCTGGTCCCTATTAAATCCCATTCATTTCATCGACTTCCGGCTTGAGAGTGGACTCACAGAGCTCCTCCATGCTCCTCCAGCAGCGTGGAACGGGAATATCCTAACTCTCCCACTAGAAGGCTTTGCACTACACTACACTATAGACCTGCACAGTGACGTCACCGCCCCGGTTCCAGAAGTGTTTTCTAATTAGCAAGAAGTAGAAAACGTCAGGACACAACACTTTTTGTTTCGTTTTCTCATCTTAGAAATTATTTGATCGTCCCAAAAGATTTTGTGTGTCGTCATAATTTGCTACGACCAGAGTTGTAATCGTCTTTATATAAATTATTTTCGAAAACTCTATGAGGAAAAATGAATGTGGAAAACACTTCTGGAACCGGGGCGGTGACGTCACTGCGCAGGTCTATAGAGCTGGGCAGTCCGCCTCTTTCATGACGTCTCCAGAAACAGAATCCTCATTCAGTTTCCTCATAGACCTTTTGAAAATGGTTAATTTAAACACGATTACACCACAGACAAAGCCAAGTCCATTTGTGTACATTTTTAGAACAGTTGCAGCAATGGGATAATACTTTATTGGGTGTGTAGACCTTGTTGCGATGGTCATTTTGAAAGTTGCTCTCAAGTCCAAGTCAGTGCTGGTAGCCCTGCTGTAGGTGAACGTAAAGTAAAAGGTGTGTGTGTGCGTGTGCGTGTGTGTGTGTGCGTGTGTGCGTGTGTGCGTGTGCGTGTGCGTGTGTGTGTGTGTGTGTGTGTGTGTGTGTGTGTGTGTGTAGAGTTATGAGGATGTACAGGTGGTGGTCCTTCATAAAGACGTCGGGGTGGGCCTTGGCTTCAGCATCGCAGGAGGACTGGACCAGAACAAACCAGTGACTGTGAGTCTGTCTGTCTGTCTGTCTGTCTGTCTGTCTGTCTGTCTGTCTGTCTGTCTGTCTGTTATATTCTTCAGAAAGGTGAAATCAGACCTCAACAGCTTCTGTCAGAAATATGGGCAGGGGTTCGCCTACCCCTCAAGGCTGCCTAGTTTTATCAGACTACTGGTTCAAATCCTTCTTGCTACTGTTTTACTGTGTAAAATGACAGTTAAAACAGTATCATACATACACCATGACTGTAGCATTATTAAAAGGACGTTCTATTAGGACAGCCCTGCATGCAACCAGCCCAGAGGACCCAGAAGAACTAAAGCGTTTCAAGGCATTGACAGACAGTACAAACTGACACCATGCCGCCCTCTAGTGGATTAAATGGTTCAGACCTCTGTTTTTAGAAGAGATTCCCAAACAGTGACTGTAATCTTTTTGAGCTCCAACGTGTGTGTGTGTGTGTGTGTGTGTGTGTGTGTGTGTGTGTGTGTGTGTGTGTGTGTGTGTGTGTGTGTGTGTGTGTGTGTGTGTGTGTGTGTATTATTTCTCTATAACACAGTTACTGTCATGGTTAGTGAGTCCATAGAGTTAGGACAACTCCGCCCAGTCCTATGGAGTCTCCTCTATTGGAGAAGGTCATTGCAAACAGTGACAATGTCCTAAACTGGAAACAGGCAGAATGCACTGGACTCGGCCAACAGTCCGGATTTAATAATTAATCCCTTTATTTTGTATTTATATTTATTTTTTTAGGACTATAAAGGGCCATTTTTACTGTTTTTGAAAAAAATAAAAAATAAAATAAATAAATAAACACGAATCCTGTGACATTTAGAAGATTTAGAACACTCTCCTGGTGGTCTTTTTTGTGTAAATATGTGGTTTTAGATATAATGTTGTTTTGAGTCTCTCAACAGCAGTGTTGGGAATATTACTTTACCTTGTTAATATATTACTTATTAATTATTACCTTCATTTTAAAGCAATATATTATATTACAATATTACTGCCTGAGCAAGTGTAATATATTAATATTACTATTACATATTACTTAAAAAAAACTTTAAAAAGTATATAAATCAATAACAATAACAACAATTTAATGTCACTATTAATCAATACTACATAGGCCAGTGTCATACGTACAATAAAGCGCACTTGGCTATCTGGCCAAATCCATATAAAATCAACTTGAAAAAACGTTACTCCTGAATAAAGTAATTATTTAACTTTTGCAGTCAAGATCATTTCACAAGAGCATTTTCAACGAGACAGATTGACAGAAATTAATATTGAAAGTAATGCAGAAAGAAAAGTATAATATATTAGACTGTTTCTGTCGAGTAATATATTATTTATATTCATAGTTGGGAAGTAACGAAGCATTTTTACTTCGTTACTGTAACGAAGTACATTTTTGGGGTATTTTTACTTTACTCAGTATTTATTTTACTAAGTACTTTTTACTTGTATCCGTTACATTTCAATGCAAATGACTGGGAAGCGTCTGTTAAAAATACGTTTTACTTTTACTGTAAAAGTACTTTTGAGAGTCAGTACTTTTTACTTTTCCTTGAGTTACTTTTTTGAATGACTACTTTTACTTTTACAAAAGTACCTTTTTACACAAGTAATTTTACTTTTACTTAAGTACAAAAAATGAGTACTTTTCCCATCTCTGTTTATATTACAAGTTACTGCATTTTGGTAATATATTATGTAATATATTAAGTTACGTAGTGCACATGTCCCAACGCTGCTCAACAGTCAACTCAACACAACCTGATGATGTCATCAAGTCCCACGCAATAACGTCATTGGCTGCAGTACGGGGGGCGAACTTTCGAAATGCAGGAGATTCGGCGGAAAACTCATTATTAGAGCGCTTGTTTTATCTGCCGGCTACTACTAGTCGGGCGGGGCGAAGGAAGTTTTACTGAGGTTAGGTTAGGTTTAGGCATAGGTTTACTGAGGTTAAGTTTAGGTTTGTGGGTCTTAAACAATTATTCATATATATGTTGTGTAAAAGTAGACTCTCTCTCTCTCTTCAATTTCAGAGGTACAAGCTGGTTAGGTTTGTGGGTTGTGTCTTTATGGTTAGGGTTAGGTTAGGTTTAGGCATAGGTTTACTGAGGTTAAGTTTAGGTTTGTGGTAAAAGACTTCAATGTTTTGTCTCTTACAACATTATGTAGGAGTACAATACAGAGAATGTTTGCATTCGCCATCTTTGTTGAAGGAGTCTGTAGGTCTGAGATAAATAATCTTAATTATCTTTCATAGTGGTTTAAACCCTGTGGGAATGTGGTATTAAGTTTTAAAATCCATTGTTTTTCTGCAAACTTCCTCTCTCCCTCTGTCCATGTTTGATTGGATTCTAATCCACACACTTCCATTGCCCCAATTCCATGTCCCATAAAGTGTTCTACTATTAGGGACATCTCTTTGGCATTTTTTATGTTATATCTATGTTGGTTAAGTCTATCCGCTATTGTGTTTCTGGTTTCCCCTACATATTGTAACTTGCATTTGCTGCATGTGATTAGATAGACACAGTTTTTTGTGGCCGCTGTAATGTTTTGTTTTATCCCTATCATGATTTTCGTTGCTCTATTCTTCACTAGTGGTTTGGGTTTAAAGTAATCTGGGCTTTTAGGGAGGGTTCTGTTTGCTCCTTTGAGTTTGCTGTGGACTAGGTAATCTTTTAAGTTTTTATTTTTTCTGTAGGCAGGTATTACTTTGTACCCCTCCAGTGGATCTTCTGCCCTTCTTGCAAAGTTTCTTTTGACCCTCATGCTAGCTATTTTGCTTAATGTTGAATATGTGGTTACTAGAGCAATTTGGGGTCTTTCATCCCTCTCTTTCACCTCTCGAAAGGTGTCAAAGGTTTTTCTTAGAAAGGTCCTTGTGTACCCCCGTTGTTTTAGGGCATTAAATAGAGTTTTACATGCTAATTTAAAATCGCTTTGTTGTGTACAGATGCGACTGAACCTTAGCAGTTGTGATTTCACTATACCTCTGTATGTGTGTGGTGGGTGGAAGGATGTTTTATGTAAAAGTGCATGTGTGTCTGTTTCTTTAAAGTAAACCTTAAGATCCAGTTTCCCGCTTGTACTAAAGTTTGGTCCTTTGAATACTGTAACATCTAGGAAATCAATTTTTTCTGTGCTTGTAGCGTATTTGATTGTAATTGATCTATGGTGTGTGTTTAAAATATTAATGAATTCTTGGAACTCTTGTTCTGAATGAGTCCATGTTCCAAAAATGTCATCAAGGAACCTGAAATATTGTGTGGGTCTAAGTCTACACTTTTTTAGAGCTGTTTCCTCCCATAGAGCCATGTAGATGTTTGCATAGGACGGAGCAAACCGTTTTCCCATAGCTGTACCCTTTGTTTGGAGGTAAAATTTATTGTTAAATTGGAAGTCATTCTTGGTCAGATTTAGATGTAGTAATTCTAGTAATTCTGCATCTGGGCGCTTATTGTCTGGATATTTTTTGAACATTTCCTTTACCGCCTGTAGTCCGGCGTCTGTCTCTATGTTTGTGTACAGACTGTCTATGTCAATGGAAAATAAAATTGCATTTTGCGGTACAGTTATGGCTTTGATTTTTTCAACAAAGTCATAAGTGTCCTTGATGTAGGATGCGTGTTTTATAGACAGAGGGTTTAGGAAATGCTCAATATATTCAGCAGAATGATAAGTCTCACTACTACAATCTGATACAATTGGTCTTCCTGGTGGGATCTCGTACGGATTAGGGTTAGGCATAGCCTACCTTTATCAAGGTTATGTTTAGAGTTAGGATTAGGCTAGGGTTAGGGTTAGACGGTGCTTTATGCGGTAACTAACCCTAAACATAACCTCAGTAAAACTTCCTTCGCCCCGCCCGACTAGTAGTAGCCGGCAGATAAAACAAGCGCTCTACTAATGAGTTTTCCGCCGAATCTCCTGCATTTCCAAAGTTCGTGTACGAGGGAGATCCTATCATGGCACCTATCTATCCACCGTTCCTTTGTTGTTTACAAACACACATGTGGGGGAAAGAGAACTTTGCCTTACATACCGAGGACTGTGTGTGTGTTTTTTTCCCTCCTCCAGGTGCACAAGGTGTTCCCGACGGGTGCGGCGGCTCAGGAGGGCTCTGTGAGGGAGGGGGACCGGGTTCTGTCCATCAACGGCACGGCGCTGTGTGGCTCCGCCCACCTGGAGGCGCTACGCACGCTGAGGAGAGCCAAGGAGCGCAGCATGGGCGTGGTCGTCCTCAGGAGGGGGGCGGGGCCAGGCCGAGACACGCCCACCACCGCCACACACACCTATAAGGCCGGTGGAGGGGAGGGGCCAGGGGGAGGAGTCACCGCCCAAACGGCGCCGCCCACGACGACAGGTGAGAGAGTTTGTAGATCAGACTCAGAGGTGGTGGAAAAAACTCCATGATGTTTTGTCCAAATCATGGAGAGTTCATGATTTGAAAAACCATGATAAAACAGTGGTTTTCAACCAGTGGTCCGGGGACCACCACCACTGGGCCCTGAGAGGATTCCAGGTGGTCCCATTTAGGTTGCTATTAGAGAAAGTAAAAGATGGGTGTTAATTGTTTTACATTCCTTGCTTTCTTTAGTTTTAGGGATTTTAGTTATGGGAGGGGGCATTCTAACATGGTCCTAAATACTTACAAATTTTTAAAGCGATTATTTTTAAGTAACTATTACAATCCTTATAAACCCCAGGAAATTATAAGTGGCCACAGGACTTCACAGGATCTACAGAATGTGAAGGAGGCAGCACACCCCACTGTACTTTTTGCATGCCTGACCCAGAGGCTCAATATGGCAGTTTGTCACATTCACTAGATCATGTGTGGCCAGATGTAATTAACTGGGGTTTGTTAGGACTGTAGTAGATAATACTGTGTGTGTGTGTGTGTGTGTGTGTGTGTGTGTGTGTGTGTGTGCGTGCGTGCGTGCGTGCGTGCGTGCGTGCGTGCGTGCGTGCGTGCGTGCGTGCGTGCGTGCGTGTGTGCGTCTCCAGGCCAGCGTGTGTGTGTACGGTTGGAGAAACGCAGCAGAGACCTGGGCTTCAGTCTGGAGGGAGGAGCAGGATCCAGTCTGGGAGACAGACCTCTGACTATACAGAAGATATTCCAGGGTGAGAGAGACACACACACACACACACACACACACACACACACACACACACACACACACACACACACACACACACACACACACACACACACACACACACACACACACACACACACAGACCTCTGACTATACAGAAGATCTTCCAGGGTGAGACACACACACACACACACACACACACACACACACACACACACACACACACACACACACACACACACACACACACACAGACCTCTGACTATACAGAAGATATTCCAGGGTGAGACACACGCGCACACACACACACACACACACACACACACACACACCTCTGACTATACAGAAGATATTCCAGGGTGAGACACACACACACACACACACACACACACACACACACACACACACACACACACACACACACACACACACACACACACACACACACACACACACACACACACACACACACACACACACACACCTCTGATTATACAGAAGATATTCCAGGGTGAGACACACACACACACACACACACACACACACACACACACACACCTCTGACTATACAGAAGATATTCCAGGGTGAGACACACGCACACGCGCTCGTATCGCCCAGGTTTTAGTCGCCGGCTGTGGCGGATTGTGACTCCCTCCTGTCAGGTGAAAAGAAGGCAGCTTGGACTCCTCATGCTTTGAAGGAAGCATGAGGCCAGTCCACTGCCTCCCCAGGCTGGTGGAGGGTGTGTAGAGCCCAGGATCACATTAGGAATCCTCCCCAGGTTGGTGGAGGGTGTGTAGAGCCCAGGATCACATTAGGAATCCTCCCCAGGTTGGTGGAGGGTGTGTAGAGCCCAGGATCACATTAGGAATCCTCCCCAGGTTGGTGGAGGGTGTGTAGAGCCCAGGATCACATTAGGAATCCTCCCCAGGTTGGTGGAGGGTGTGTAGAGCCCAGGATCACATTAGGAATCCTCCCCAGGTTGGTGGAGGGTGTGTAGAGCCCAGGATCACATTAGGAATCCTCCCCAGGTTGGTGGAGGGTGTGTAGAGCCCAGGATCACATTAGGAATCCTCCCCAGGTTGGTGGAGGGTGTGTAGAGCCCAGGATCACATTAGGAATCCTCCCCAGGTTGGTGGAGGGTGTGTAGAGCCCAGGATCATATTAGGAATCCTCCCCAGGTTGGTGGAGGGTGTGCAGAGCCCAGGATCACATTAGGAATCCTCCCCAGGTTGGTGGAGGGTATGCAGAGCCCAGGATCACATTAGGAATCCTCCCCAGGTTGGTGGAGGCTGTGTAGAGCCCAGGATCACATTAGGAATCCTCCCCAGGTTGGTGGAGGGTGTGTAGAGCCCAGGATCACATTAGGAATCCTCCCCAGGTTGGTGGAGGGTGTGTAGAGCCCAGGATCACACTAGGAATTGGCGCTGGGTGAAGAAATGGGTTACAAAATCGTGGGATAAAAATTATGAGGAAAAAAAGAAGAAAAAACAGGGGATCCTTGTAGATCCAATAGATATAGACCAAATGGACTCGTACTGGGGCTGACTGTATTCTGTCCTATACAGGGGGTCCAGGGACCAGCTGACTGTATTCTGTCCTATACAGGGGGTCCAGGGACCAGCTGACTGTATTCTGTCCTATACAGGGGGTCCAGGGACCAGCTGACTGTATTCTGTCCTCTCCTAGGGGGTCCAGGGGAACAGGTGTGTCCGGGGGACCAGCTGCTCCAGATCCAGGATGTCAGTGTGGTTGGGATGAGACGTCTGGAGGTGTGGACTCTCATCAAGACGCTGCCCCCTGGGGCTGTGGATGTAGTACTGCACCGACCTCATAAAACTACACAGAACTAATGGTCTGTCTGTCTGGATGTAGTACTGCACCGACCTCATAAAACTACACAGAACTAATGGACTGTCTGTCTGTCTGTCTGTCTGGATGTAGTACTGCACCGACCGCATAAAACTACACAAACCTAACCGTCTGTCTGTCTGGATGTAGTACTGCACCGACCTCATAAAACTACACAAACCTAACGGTCTGTCTGTCTGTCTGGATGTAGTACTGCACCGACCTCATAAAACTACACAAACCTAACGGTCTGTCTGTCTGGATGTAGTACTGCACCGACCTCATAAAACTACACAGAACTAATGGACTGTCTGTCTGTCTGTCTGGATGTAGTACTGCACCGACCTCATAAAACTACACAAACCTAACAGTCTGTCTGTCTGTCTGGATGTAGTACTGCACCGACCTCATAAAACTACACAAACCTAACCGTCTGTCTGTCTGGATGTAGTACTGCACCGACCTCATAAAACTACACAAACCTAACGGTCTGTCTGTCTGGATGTAGTACTGCACCGACCTCATAAAACTACACAGAACTAACGGTCTGGATGTAGTACTGCACCGACCTCATAAAACTACACAGAACTAATGGTCTGTCTGTCTGTCTGTCTGTCTGTCTGTCTGTCTGTCTGTCTGTCTGTCTGTCTGTCTGTCTGTCTGTCTGTCTGTCTGTCTGTCTGTCTGGATGTAGTACTGCACCGACCGCACAACACAACACAACACAACACAACACAACACAACACAACACAACACAACACAACACAACACAACACAGACATAATGGACTGTAAACTGTGCCTGTCTGCCTGCCTGTCTGTCTCCTCACTAAACGGATGTCCTACGTCCTCATTGTCTCCACCGTAATGTGGTGACTATGTTTCACCCCCTGTCCGTCTGTCCGTTCACACGTCTGTCCGTCTGTCCACTGCAGGTGACGTAACAATTACCTGCAGGGGTGAAACATAGTCACCACCTTACGGTGGTGACTGACCAGTATGGTGAGTCACCACCAGTGACTGTTACGGTGGTGACTGACTGACCAGTATGGTGAGTCACCACCAGTGACTGTTACGGTGGTGACTGACTGACCAGTATGGTGAGTCACCACCAGTGACTGTTACGGTGGTGACTGACTGACCAGTATGGTGAGTCACCACCAGTGACTGTTACGGTGGTGACTGACCAGTATGGTGAGTCACCACCAGTGACTGTTACGGTGGTGACTGACTGACCAGTATGGTGAGTCACCACCAGTGACTGTTACGGTGGTGACTGACCAGTATGGTGAGTCACCACCAGTGACTGTTACGGTGGTGACTGACCAGTATGGTGAGTCACCACCAGTGACTGTTACGGTGGTGACTGACTGACCAGTATGGTGAGTCACCACCAGTGACTGTTACGGTGGTGACTGACCAGTATGGTGAGTCACCACCAGTGACTGTTACGGTGGTGACTGACTGACCAGTATGGTGAGTCACCACCAGTGACTGTTACGGTGGTGACTGACCAGTATGGTGAGTCACCACCAGTGACTGTTACGGTGGTGACTGACTGACCAGTATGGTGAGTCACCACCAGTGACTGTTACGGTGGTGACTGACCAGTATGGTGAGTCACCACCAGTGACTGTTACGGTGGTGACTGACTGACCAGTATGGTGAGTCACCACCAGTGACTGTTACGGGGGTGACGTGACCTGAGCTGGTGGGAGATCTGTGCCCCAGATCTATATAACAATAAATGCATAGCTATTAACTATATAATGCAGGGTTGTCACAAAATCCCACACTCCTGGTGCTCAACCTTTTTCACAACAAGAAAAAAAAAAAAAAACCGTAATTATCTGCATTTGGCTACGGACCCCCGTCTGGAAATATGTGGTTCCAGGGACCTCCCAGAAGCAGAGATTTGAAAGATGGAGCGGCACTCTGAGATCTACAAGTTCAGACATGATTAACCCTTTGTGTCCTGAACGCGTTTTGGTGTTTTAGCTGTTGAAAAATAGCAGATCAACAAGCTTGTTGTTCTGCTATTTTTGAAAAATTGTGAAAAATGATGCGCAAATCTAAGAATATATTCTATTTGACACCTGATTGTACTTTCTGACAGTAAATTCTAGTTTGTGACTAGTTTCTAGTTTCTGATGCTAGATTCTAACAGATTCTAGTTTCTCTGAAAAATCTATGTTCCTGTGTCAGTGATGTTTAACATGTTTGATGCCAAGGACCCCCAGAATTGTCCATATTTGGCTGCAGACCCCCATCTGAAAACATGTTGTTCTAGGAATCCCCCAGAAGCAAAACTGGTGTTAAAAATGTTTGCTTCCAAAATAATGTATTCAGAGATTTGCAGCACATTTTCACAATTTTTCAAAAATAGCAGAACAACAAGCTCATGTCGCGCCACTCGGTGGCGCGACATGAGCTTGTTGATCTGCTATTTTTCAACAGATAAAACACCAAAACGCGTTCAGGACACAAGCTGTTTGTACAGCTGTTCTGAAGGAGTTTATTCTACCTCAATGGTTGCTACTGTACATCAGCACTATGTAAACATGCACTGATGAATGATGCTTTTGAAGGATGCGGTGCTTTGTGACTTATTAAATTAATTACTCACACTTTGAAGTCTTTCAATATATTGCCTGTATCACATTCCTGGTGTGATGTAATCCAATATTTGATAAATGCAAAGTAAATAGAGCAAGAGCTCTGGGGAGAGATGATGTATGTATGATAAGAGTGCCCCTCAATTCACATGGGTGTGATTTCTTTCTAAATAGTACATTACATTTGCATCATACAAATCGTTAGATACTATAGTGATGTGATCAACATGGATCTGTTTATTTTTTCCATATTTCATAGTGATTGGCTAAAGTTGCCTTGCTACAGCTGCCAGGATTGGTCCATTTTAAACGTGAGTTCAAGGCCGGGTTCAGTTACTGAACACAAACAAAAAGGGGATAACATATACATGATATTCACTGAAACACTTGTTTCTATTGTTTAAAAGGTGTTAGATATGTTGTCAATAGTTGCAATTTATGCAATTAAATGTATTTAGAGGTTTTGTTTCCTTTAATAAATCCTAAAAACTAAAGTGAAAAGTGTCTAGCTACTTTCTAAATACCTTCCAGTGGAGTAACCAACTAACCTTATGAGCTTGTATATCTGCTAATTAAATTGTACCAGTTGAAGAAGAAATGCAACAGCCTCCTGAGCATATTTACTGTAATGACTTTCCAGTAAGTACATATTTATATGGCAATGGTACAAAAATAAACATCGGATAAGGGTTTGACACTATGGTAGGACCAACCCACAGTACTTACTGAAATGACTTTTATAGGTTGCCTAATGTATTACAACGTTTTTAGCGCTTCATTGTATGTTGTAAAATGTATTGTAAATCCTGATTAAATTGTAAACTTTTCACCATTGTAAGTCGCTCTGGATCAAGAGCGTCTGACACAGGGTTAAGTCGTTGACACCAGGGGCGGATGTAACATGGCCCATTTGGGGGGGGGGAAGAGAACATGTTGGAGGGGCAAGAGAAAATGGTATGGGGGCGGCTACATCGATGAAGTCGCACCCATACCACCCATCACAGCTGTGGTGACACAGCTGTAGTTAGTTAGTAGCAGTAGTAGTGGTTCAAATCATTTTAAATATAAGCACTTTAATTTGAAATATCTTGGGTTGTTTTGCATGGCATCGTGTTTGGGGGGGCAGACTGGGTATTTAGGGGGGCATTGCCCCCCCATGCCCATGCCTAGATCCGCCCCTGGTTGACACTATGGTGAATATACCAGTCTAACCAGTGATCAGACACAGGGGTAAGGGGTTGACACTATGGTGAATATACCAGTCTAACCAGCGATCAGACACAGGGGTAAGGGGTTGACACTATGGTGAATATACCAGTCTAACCAGTGATCAGACACAGGGGTAAGGGGTTGACACTATGGTGAATATACCAGTCTAACCAGCGATCAGACACAGGGGTAAGGGGTTGACACTATGGTGAATATACCAGTCTAACCAGTGATCAGACACAGGGGTAAGGGGTTGACACTATGGTGAATATACCAGTCTAACCAGTGATCAGACACAGGGGTAAGGGTTGACACTATGGTGAATATACCAGTCTAACCAGTGATCAGACACAGGGGTAAGGGGTTGACACTATGGTGAATATACCAGTCTAACCAGTGATCAGACACAGGGGTAAGGGGTTGACACTATGGTGAATATACCAGTCTAACCAGTGATCAGACACAGGGGTAAGGGGTTGACACTATGGTGAATATACCAGTCTAACCAGTGATCAGACACAGGGGTAAGGGGTTGACACTATGGTAAATATACCAGTCTAACCAGTGATCAGACACAGGGGTAAGGGGTTGACACTATGGTAAATATACCAGTCTAACCAGTGATCAGACACAGGGGTAAGGGGTTGACACTATGGTAAATATACCAGTCTAACTAGTCTGCGTTTACCTGTGCCTGATTTCTTTTGGGATTAAAATGATGAATTAATAATTATGCATATCAACTGCAGTGCTGCTGATGGATGTTTGCTCAGTGATTTTGCTTAGCATCTGTACTTCTGCCAAGCGGAGCCATTTTTTGTTTTTGATGCTCCCATGTGTGTTTTCTATCCCCACAAATTATCTAGTTTGAACAGTCTTTCATATCATAGAGGAGCTTTAATGTAAATTGCTCTCAGGAACAGCTGGTGTGATTTTGGTCTCATAATGATGTCATCAATGCATCCTGCTTTGTATAATTCCTGCTCTCCTTCAGTCTCCAGTTCCAAATTTGCATTTCCGCTTCGACTATAATGTCCACCGTTGTTGATTTTCCAAGTTGACATGGAATTTAAACAAGCCTGCTTTTATCTAGCATCAGTATTATAGACCTTCCTCATTCATTTTCCTCATAGACTTTTCGAAAATGGTTAATAAAAACACGATTGCGCCGCGGCCAAAGCCAACTCGGGTCGTGACAAATCATGACAACAAACACAATATCGTCATATAATATATAATTAGGAAGAAGTAGAAAACGCCATGATACAAGACTTTTTGTTTCGTTTTTCATCTTAGAAATGATTTGATTGTCATGATTCGTCAACTCGAGTTGGCTTTGTCCGCGGCGTAATCGTCTTTATATAAATTATTTTCGAAAAGTCTATGAGAAAAATTAATGGGGAATCCATTTCTGGAACAGGGGCGGTGACGTCACTGCGCAGGTCTATAATGACTACTATAACATATCCTGCATATCAGCGCCCCCACCACCTCAGGACATTGTGGTACTGCAGCTAAACTGTCCATAAAGAAATGACATGGACTGGCTATACCATTGTTGGCTGAGGCTCAAACCATCAAAAATAAGCTCGAGGAACATATACAAGTATTAAAAAAAAATACAAATCCATGTTATTTGCGCTTCAAAGTCCCTACTGAGAACTGGAAGGAGTCATTTTGTTAATTTTGTTACCGGAGCAGACCAGTGCCAGCCTGTCCAAGGAACTACCAGACCTAATCGGCCCACACTCCTTCAGCGAAGATTCAGATCCGACACACGAAGCTTCGATCTCCCATACGGGCTGAGGCGTGGAGGCGTAGCTCCATTCCGCCTTGACGGGCGAGCCGCAGTCCAGCTGTCGACACACCAGGGATGAGGAGTCCTGGCTCCAGTCGTAGGGGTACGCTGGTCTCCACTCACCCTGGTGCTTCACCTGCAGTCTGCCTGTACAGTGACTGGATCCTCCCTCCAATCTGACATCACCAGGTTCTGAACAGAAACATTCAATCAGTCCATCAGTCCATCCATCCATCCATCCATCCATCCATCCATCCATCCATCCATCCATCCATCCATCCACCCATCCATCCATCCATCCATCCATCCATCCATCCACCCATCCATCCACCCACCCACCCATCCATCCATCCATCCATCCACCATGGACACAAAATACAGTTCCATGTGATAGAGGATTCAAAAATGAACCAAGGATGTGCTAATACAAAGGAAGTTCGTTTTTTGGATTCATTTACTTTCACTGTAGTCACAGTGACCTCCCCAAAATGACCAGAACTACTTAATATTTCACCAAAACTAGAGCAAAACTCTGGTTTTATCAAACTCATTTTATGGTCAACCCAGTTACCCCTTTCAGTATTTCCTATACAAACCCATTATAACTTAAAACTCCATTTTAACAATGATAGATTCATCAAAAACAACATACAGGGACATCAAATATCTAAATACTGAATGGAGTCACTTAAAAACTGTCTGGGGTGTTCACATGAGGCTGAGCTGATGTCATGATTGCTTCATGTATTAGGAATATACGAGGATGAGGATTAAAGAAATCAATAATCAATATGTGTTATTAGGAGAGACAATACCCTTAGAACCCTTATAGGTCTGTAACTCTTGAGAGCGTTAAAATGAAACCAAATGGACCCTCACGGGTCCATTTGGTTTCATTTTAACTGTTACGTCGCGCCCCCCATCGACGTCACATCTGTGTGCTGTGGGTGTTCTGAGACCTCCGCCTCTCTCCAGAGCACTCCACAGCACCTCTCTACACACCTGCCTCCCAGTGACAACTACCTCCCCACCTGTGCATCGTCTGCAATCACCTGATGAGTCTACAAGAGCCAGGCCTGTCTGCAGCTCGGTGCCAGTTCGTCTCCAGTCTATGGTTGGTATAGTTAGACAGCCAGATTAGGCCCCCAGTGTTTAGTGTTAGACAGTTTAACGTCACGCCGTTACTGTACTTTGTTACCTGCTCTGTGGACCTGCCCCTGACTCGCCTTCTCTTCTCCTCTACAGTGTCTTCGGGACCCGAGCTCTGAGACGCAGCCTACGGACCCAGCACGTATTTTTCCCCCCTGAGTTTGTGAATAAAATCCGCTCAAACCTGCTATTGCCTCTCCGTGCTGTGCTTTTGGGTCACATCAGAGTCGAGTCATAACAGTACGAACTGGCCACCTGACCCAGCCAGCATGGAAGGAAAACTCAACCCACTCCAGGCCCAGGGACAAGTATTGGAGCAACACTCCCGCCTGCTGAGGGAGGCATCTACCGCCGTTTCCAGTATACAGCAGGAGCTCCGGGAGGTTTCGGAGCTTCAGCAGTCCCAAGCCGCCCAACAGCATGCTCAGGTTAAACAACTAACGTCATTGGTCCAGGATCTGGCTGACCAGGTCGCCGCGCTCAGAGTGCATCTCACCGCCACTCCTCCTCAGACGGCACCACCGTCTGACCCGGCCCCTGTGCAACCTCCTCCCAGCCGGGAGCCCTACCTCACCGCCCCGGCCACCTTTGACGGTACCTTCTCCCTCTGCCGAGAGTTCCTCATGCAGTGTGAGTACGTGTTTAATCTGCAGCCTAGCATGTATTCCACTGACCCCGCCCGTATTGCATATATTACCAATTTAACCACCGGAAGGGCGCGCCGGTGGATTAATGCAAGCCTTGAGGGTTCAGCTGCCTACATGCACATCTACAAAGACTTTGTGTTGGAGTTTAAAGCTGTGTTTGACCACGACGTCCCGGGGCAGGACGCCGACACAGCTCTCTCTGCCCTCCAGCAGGGCTCTAGTTCAGTGGCAGATTATGCCACTGAGTTCCGTATCCTCGCCGCCCGCTGTGAGTGGAACGAGCCAGCTCTCCGCAGCGCGTTCATCCAGGGTTTGAGTGAGGTTATGAGAGATGCCCTCGCCGAGAGAGAGAGACCCCCCACTCTGACCGAACTCATCTCTCTGTCCATCTCCATTGACGAGCGACGCCGTGCACGTAAGCGTGAGAGGGCATCCCAGCATCACCCTGCTGTCAAGCAATCTCCCCCCGCCCCCACCAGTCTCACTCGGTCCGATCAAGTTCCATCTGCCTCCTCCAGTCCCACATGTGAGGAGGATGCCATGCAACTGGGTCGAATCCGGCTGACTTCCAGGGGCCGCTTATCCGCTGCTGAGCGTGAGCGCCGCAGACTACATGGACTCTGTATGTATTGTGCCAGCTCAGCGCACAGTGTTCGCTCATGTCCCATTCTGCTCTCCAAGGTGTCCACTTCCCAGCCACCCGGGGACGCAGTTTCATCTACTCGGGGTTTTCGGGTAAGCCGTCTCACCACTACATCCCAGCCCCACACCAGTGTTGCCAGATTCCCTGTCACTCTCGCCTGGCAGGGACAGACTCTCACCGTCCCAGCTCTTATTGACTCCGGGGCCGATGAGAGCTTCATTGACCTTCAGTATGCTCGGAAGATGGGCCTCCCTGTGTCTACTCTCAAGAGACCTCTGCCTGCCTCCGCTCTGAATGGTCATCCCTTGGGCCCCATCACGCACCGGGCTCATCCTATCACCCTCACCGTCTCTGGGAACCATGTGGAGAGCATCTGCCCCTACATTATTCACTCCCCGGGCACTCCGTTCATCCTGGGCAGACCCTGGTTGGAGCGTCACACCCCCCATGTCTGCTGGAGTTCTGGGCGTATTCTCAGCTGGAGCGCCGCCTGCCAGGTCTGTTGCCTTCAGCCCGCCGCCTGCCAGGTCTGTTGCCTTCAGCCCGCCTCGAGCTCCGCCCAGCCTGAATGTCCTCCTGCCCGGCTCCCTCCACGGCGTAGGTGTCGTCGACGGCGTCAGTCTCACCCCAACGCTCTCTCCCAGTCGCCAGGTGGCGACTCCTGGAGGGGGGGTCCTGTTACGTCGCGCCCCCCATCGACGTCACATCTGTGTGCTGTGGGTGTTCTGAGACCTCCGCCTCTCTCCAGAGCACTCCACAGCACCTCTCTACACACCTGCCTCCCAGTGACAACTACCTCCCCACCTGCGCATCGTCTGCAATCACCTGATGAGTCTACAAGAGCCAGGCCTGTCTGCAGCTCGGTGCCAGTTCGTCTCCAGTCTATGGTTGGTATAGTTAGACAGCCAGATTAGGCCCCAGTGTTTAGTGTTAGACAGTTTAACGTCACGCCGTTACTGTACTTTGTTACCTGCTCTGTGGACCTGCCCCTGACTCGCCTTCTCTTCTCCTCTACAGTGTCTACGGGACCCGAGCTCTGTGAAGCAGCCTACGGACCCTGCACGTATATTTCCCCCCTGAGTTTGTGAATAAAATCCGCTCAAACCTGCTATTGCCTCTCCGTGCTGTGCTTTTGGGTCACATCTTAGTCGAGTCATAACATTAACGCTCTCAAGAGTTAAATTATATTGAACGTCTGAATTACTTCATTTTCAAGAATCTACACATTTAGAAAATGTAGAAGAATTTGTTATTTTGACCAACGTTTTGCCAGTTTATCTCCTAAATTGTGGACAAAAACTTACTTTTGGGTCAGAGAGATTAAACTCAACATCAAAGGTGGTCCTCCGTGGCTAAAATGCTGAATAAATGGTGGGGCCTGGTATGAAGAAGGTTGAAAACCACTGCTGTACAGTATGTACAGTATTCAAAAATTATTATTTTTTTTATTCAGCCAAATAAATATTTGAAGTTTTTCAGAAAACTTAGGTTAGGATTAAAGTAATCAATAATCAATAAGTGTTTACCTGAACAGTTGACCTCCAGTCTGTGGCGGGACCTTCGGGCCGAGGTGATCGCTCCACACTCCATCAGCGCCGCCTCAGAGCCACGGCAGGAAGCTCTGATCCACCAGGCGGGTTGAGGCTGCGGTGCAGAGGCTGAGATCCACGCCGTAGCCACGGCCGGGCCGCAGCGCAGCTGTCTGCACACCACCGACGACGACTTGAGGTTCCAGTTGGAGCGAGCGTCCAGCGGCCTCCACTCCTTCTGGTGTCTCATCTCCAACAGGCCGCTGCAGTGCCTGGCTCCGCCCACCAACCTGACGTAGTCAGGCTCTGCGCAGAAACGATAGACCTTTAGCTAAGCCCCGCCCTCTTGTCCACCCGAGGACACTTTCCAGCCAGGGTCATTCATTCCAGTGTAAATATCATGGACTTTACACAATAAATACTGGTTCATTTTTGGAACCAGACCTTCAAAATCTCTTCCAAATGCATCAACAAGGCATGATGCCCTGTGCAGTGGGAAAATGTGTGGCATTTTTTTTTTAAACAATGTTTTATCATACAGGAAAGCTATTGGTGGAGAGGTTTGTCTATCACATGTTATGCTTAGCTGTGTGTAGTTTGGGGAGGGGGTTATCTAAGTATGTCCCAGGTCGTCCCCTCAGGTCTTCCACTGCTGGCCTGCTTGCGGTGCCTAAAATGGCAACTAAAAAACACGGTGAAGCAGCCTTTTGCTTCTATGGACCGACGGCGTGGAACAAACTCCCATTATACATTCGACAGGCAGCCTCTGTAGACATTTTTAAAGCACAGCTCAAGTCGTACTTCTATGCACTTGCTTTTAACTGATTCTCTGTGATTCTATATTTTATGATTTTATATTTTATGCCTTATTTCAGGTCCTCACTGTACTGCTTCTTTGATGTATTTTAATGATCTCTTTAATTTATACCCACTATTTTTTGTCTTCTTCCCTATTGCAATGTAAAGCACTTTGAGCTGCATTTTATGTCATGAAAGGTGCTATACAAATAAAGATTATTATTAAAGGTCTATTGGACAATAGCAGTTTGGGAGGGGCTTAGCTAAAGGTCCATTCATTCAGCATGTGTAAAGGCGCTGATACACCAGCAATATTTTGATTAATATCAACTAACAATGGGAGCAATTATTTTTCACAAGGGGCCAAATGAGATACTGTACACAAAATATTGTGGAGGGCCAAGACTAAAGGCTGGAACTAAAGTCTGTGTAATATTAATTTAATTTCAAGATAAAAGTAGGAGTAAGACCAACCATTTTGACACCAGGGCTCTCTATTTATTTAGTACTTGAGCCACAGAGGACCACCAGATTGATGGCATTTTAGTCCAACAGATCCCAAAAAGATTGCTTTTGTTTTTGTCCACAATACCAGGCTGGATTTCAGACACAAAACAGGCCAACAGATAAAAAATGACCATTCTTTTACATTCTCTCATTGTGTAGACTTTGGGCTCATTTAGATTATGAATATTTTAACTTTTGAGAGTGTGAGAATGAAACCAAATGATCCATTTGGTTTCATTTTTACGCTCTCAAAGAGTTACATCTGGTTGACCAACTTTCCATATTTAACTGGAACTCTCCCAAGAACCACTGGTGGTCCCCGGAGCACAGGTTGAAAGCCACAGTACCCTTTCAAATGACTTTTCAAATGATTTTTTAAATAATTTTAAATAATTAAAGGGTTAATGTTGCTAAAAAGCAACACTGGGCCTTCTAGGGTTCAGCGTTACCTGTGGCCGTCAGAGAGATGACCTCACTGGGGTCGGAGGAGAAGTTGTGGTTGAAGACGTGGACGTGGTAGACGCAGCTGTAGTTCCCCTGGACGCCGCGCTCCGCCTGCGGGAACAGGAAGCGAGCGGAGTGGTCGACAGCCGGCTGCGTGTAGGTGGTGTGTGTGGCGTTGGAGGAGGAGGTGAAGCTGAGCTGGAAGAATCCTCCGTCGAACTGCGGCCAGGCGAAGCAGCTGATGGTGACGTCGAGACCCTCGAAGAAACGCTGCTGCTGCTGCTGCTGCTGCTGCTGCTGCGTCTGCTGCTGCTGCTGCTGCTGCTGCTGCGTCTGCTGCTGCTGCTGCTGGTCGTCGTGGGAAACCCCGACGGACCGGAAGGTGACCAGGGCGATGCTCGGCCTAGACAGCAGGTCTGTGAAGTGAAACACACAGAGACATGGGCGGATCATGAAATTATGCCCCCCCCCCCCCCCCCCCCCCCCCCCCCCCCCAGCACCGTTTTTGCCATTAGGTAGACTAGGCAGTTGCCTAGGGCGCCATGAGGGGAAGGGGGGGGCGACCATGAGGGGAGGGGGGTGAGGGGAGGGGGCGACCACCAGACATGCTTTAAAAGGTAGGGGAAGTGATTTCACTTTTGTCAGATATCACCCATTTTTTTCTGTTAAAATGCTCTATTATAAGGTGTGCAGACCATATATGGAGTTTCCCCCTCCCCCACATTAGCAGAGGAGCTAATAAAAGTTCCCCAGGTGGAGGGTGAATTCTCCTCCAATCAGTATCGAGCAGCAGGTTCACATAGTGTAGCTACTGTTGGGCGCCCCTAGTGCACCAGGCTGGTACTACACCATGAATTTCAAATCACTTGCCCTACCTATAAAAGGATACCAGGTTAATAAGCCTCATGTGGATGAATACATTATACTTATCCTCTATAACTAGAATTGAACATTTAAAGGTAGGGTAAGTGATTTGAAATTCATGGTGTAGTACCAGCCTGGTGCACTAGGGGCGCCCAAGAGTAGCTACACTATGTGAACCTGCTGCTCGATCCTGATTGGAGGAGAATTCACCCTCCACCTGGGGAACTTTTATTAGCTCCTCTGCTAACGTGGGGGAGGGGGAAACTCCATATATGGTCTGCACACCTTATAATAGAGCATCTTAACAGAAAACATTTTTTTGGGGGTGATATCTGACAAAAGTGAAATCACTTCCCCTACCTTTAAAACACATAATATGTTCTTTAGTTTTATAGTTCATAATTTTATCCCTTGGGGGCACCATTTTACAGGAGATTTTCCCTGGAGCCCCCCCCGTACCAAATGGACCCTTACGGGTCCATTTGGTACGGGGGGGTGCAGAGTGTCTGCACACACGCATATCAATTATAAACCTTATAAAGGAGATTGTTTAAACCTAACGAGTAGCCACAATAACTGCAGCAATGTACCATGTCATGATAGTTTAAGACGTTTGACGTTATTGACACACAATGAATACTTGAGGACGGTGTGCACCACTGTTTTTCACTGGAACACCTTTTTGACAGTGTAAAATGAAACCAAAAAGACCCGTAAGGGTTCATTTGGTTTCATTTTAACCCTCTCAAGAGTTACAGATCTATAAAGGACACTCTTCAATGTATATACAGTACATATATTAGCTCCTCACTAATGTACATGATAAAATACGACTAAATACCACTAACTAGGCCCTAACATTTCAGGCCCTAGGCCCGGCCCGGCCCGGCCCAACTAAATCGAATAGATTTTAGGCCCTAAACTGTTGAGTTTGGGGAAAATTTGAGAATTCGCCACAGATTAAACATGGCAATCAGCACCATCTTCATAATAGGTAAATACATAAAATAACTATTATTCTTACTATAGTGAAATAATTCAATATATATTATTTTTTCATGGAGCCCGAGGCCCTACCCGGCCCTACTGATTAGCATAGATTTTAGGACCTACCCGGCCCTAAATGTTGGGTCAGGCCTGGTCGGGTTTGGTCCTGGTCGGGTTCGGGCAGAGTTTCAGAACTCTATTAAGGGTCCATTTGGTTACCAGAGAGCCTGAAATCACCCCTGCTCTGGTCTACTCACGGGTTTATTGCCCGTTTCAGTTGAAAGTGACAGTATCACTGCTTCTACCTGAACAGACCACCTGTAGTTTGACGTCGGAGAGTTCAGGCGAGAGAGCTTCTCTGCACTCCCTCAGCGAGGATTCAGACCCATCACAGGATGAGATGATCCTCCACACAGGAACGCGTGTCAACGATCCATATGCCCCAGTATACTGTATGTGACTCCATGTTGTTGAGACAGCAGAGCCACAGCCCAGCTGTCTACACACCACCGACGACCTCTGCTTCCAGTTCCACTGATGGTCGCGGTCGAAGTCGTACGCCGGTCTCCACTCGCCCTCGTGTTTCACCTCCAGGTCACCTTGGCAGTGGCTGGCTCCTCCCACCAACCTGACATCCTCAAACTCTGTACAGAGTCCAAAAAATAAATAAAAGCATTAAAACAGGGGTTTTCAACTTTTTTCATCCCAGGGCCCACCATTTATTCAGCATTTGAGCCACGGACCACCAATTGAGGATATTTTTAGACCCACAGACCCCAAAACTAAAGATTTCTTTTGCTTCTGTCCATGACCATTAATCTTCTAGTTGTGTAGACTTGGACTAATTCGCATGATGAATATTTTAACTCTTGAGAGTGTAAAAATGAAACCAAATGGACCCGCCAGGGTCCATTTGGTTTCATTTTTACATCCACCTGGAACCCTCTCAGGGACCACTGGTGGGCCCCGGACCACCTGTTGAAAACCCCTGCATTAAAACGTTGATTGTTAACTGTTGGGACGGGACCTCATGGTGAAATGTAGAAAATGGGGCACCTGTGACAAAAATCAAGGACATTATGTATCATGTCACAGGAATCAAGGTAGATTTGATGCCCAATGTGTTTTGGTGTGGAATTCTCCTTTAATGCTTGAGTAGAACAAATACACTTTGCGGTCACACGGAAAGCTGGACATAGGAGGGGATAGTGCCCCTCCTAAAGTTTGTCTTTTACCTGAGCAGGTGAGTCCAACAGCCTTGTCAGGTGAGCAGGTGTTTCTGGGTGAGTCTGAGGTTCTACAGTCCAGCAGGTTAGACTCTCTGCCTTCACACTGGAACTCTTTGGTCCACATTGGAGCTTTCCCTTCTCCATAGAGCGCCCCCTGGAGGACTGAAGGAGCACCGCAGCCAAGCTCCCTGCAGAGCACCTCTGCATCCTGCTGGTCAAAGTCTCCTTCACACACTGAGACCCAGGACTGGTCAGACTTCACCTCCACCCTGCCTGAACACAGACCAGGACCATTCACCAACCTGACAGAGTCTGGAGAGAGAGAGAGAGAGAGAGAGAGAGAGAGAGAGAGAGAGAGAGAGAGAGAGAGAGAGAGAGAGAGAGAGAGAGAGAGAGAGAGAGAGAGAGAGAGAGAGAGAGAGAGAGAGAGAGAGAGACTCAGTCAAAACAACTATATTTTGTATGTAACAGCCATATGATCTGTGAGTTTTCTAGTAATTGATGATGTCATCACAGGGCATGGCGAAGCTGGCCTGAGTATTTAAAGATTGAGTGTCATGATTTTTTTCTACCCTAAAACATGATCAGCAGGTATTATTATTATTATTATTATTATTTTATTTTTATTTTTTTCGCAAAAAGTGTACAGTGTTTGTTAAACATTTTATGATTCCACCCAGCCAGTTCATTAAGTATGCCTGGTTTGCCTGGTGGGTGGTGATGGGTGGAGATCCACCTGAACTGAAGCCACGTCCACAGCTTTAGTTGCATGATAAAGGGGGAGGAGTTAGGGGAGGGGCTGAACACATGATGTCACTATATTGAAGTTTTTTCATTGGCACGTTTGACTGGAAAGGTTCAGCCCCCAGGAAGAAACCCTAAATACAAAGGGAAGACATCATTGCACATAAAAAAAACACACCAAGGGGTCTATTTACATACTGTTACCTCTTAAACATGTACAAAATTGGAAAAAATACAAAAATCACGGCACCCCCTCTTTAAAACCTCCCAATCAAGCAGCAGGTGTTGCTGATAGGCAGAGGCACACAGTATTCAACTGTGCAGTAGGAGCTGTAGTGTTTTGTGTGCGTAGTGTGTGTGACCGTTTATTTATTGTATTTATTATGTTGGAGTATAGGACAACAGTGATAATAAATTAACTCTAAAACGGACAACGTTTTGACTTGAGTTCCTTTATCACACGTCTGAACTACCTCCTTGCCATCAGCCAACCACAATAAGCATAGGGCTTGGACAGTACATTGTATTTAAAATTAACTTCTCATACTATTTAAAAGATACTCCGATGTGTTTAGTTGTAATTTGGCTAACTGAACTCATGCTGACAAAGACAGCTTTTACGACTGTTCTGTATTGATTCAATGCCATTTCAGACCAGAGCGTCTAGCAGTGATCAGTGATTGGGTTATAGCAGGGGTGTCAAACTCAGATACATAGTGGGCCAAAATTTAAAACCGAACAAAGCTGCGGGCCAAGTTTGAACGAACTAACCTTTTAAAGGGGAATTCCACCCATTTTCAAAATTTTCCTGAGAGGGTACAAATGTGAACCAAATGGACCCTAGCGGGTCCGTTTGGTTCCATTTGTACCCTCTCAGGAAAAGTGGGTCTGAAAGAAAAATCATTAACATGGTGAAATACATCTTGGTGATGTCATCAGATGTATTTCACCATGTTTTTTTCAGACCTCCATTTCTAGGAAATACAGAATTGGGAGAACTTTTTTTTTATCATGTCCACACAACATCTCTAAGGTATATTAATGACATATTAAAATGTTGAAAATGGGTGGCCGTCCCCTTTAATTTGATAATGTCTCAAGGGCCAAATGAAATTACACGGCGGGCCAAATTTGGCCCGTGGGCCAGAGTTTGACACCCATGGGTCATAGACAGGGTGAGCAGACAGACAGACAGACAGACAGACAGACAGACAGACAGACAGACAGACAGACAGACAGACAGACAGACGGATGGACGGACGGACAGCATAGACCACTGACATTGTTGAAGTCATTGGGTGCAGTTCTCAATCGCTGTGGTGTAGCAGGTACGGTGTAAGTCTTCTCATTGGCTGCATGGCAGCAAATCAGGTCTGGGGCCTTGGTGTAGGCCGAAAGCCTATACCACCAGCCCTGGGCCTGAGTTTACCAAATAATTACCCAGAATAATTAAAACCTGCAAGTCAAAAGGTCCAGAAATCACCTGACCCCCAATTAAAAATGTTACTGTACTCCCCGGCTTTGATCATCATGAGTTGAAGCTCTTGATGACTGGTTTTAATTATTCTGGATAATTATTTGGTAGGCCCAGGCCCAGGCCCAGGATTTCGGGCCTACCTCAGGGCCCCAGACCTGATTTGCTGCCATGCAGCCAATGAGCACGGCCCCAAACCTGATTTGCTGCCATGCAGCCAATGAGAAGACTTACACCGTACCTGGCTACACCCACATCGGCCGACAGCGCCTCCAGGCTTTAAGCTCCCGGCGCTGGTGGCCAAGTTTGGTACTGCAGGCGGGTGGAATTCATGCACGAATGCCCCGAGAGCACGCACGCTCACGTCATATACTACCTCTCAAAACACAACGGATGTATTATATGACAGATAATAAGCTCAATGCAAACCCACAAGCTTGTTTTTTATGCTTTTTGATGTTTTTTTTTCCTTTGCTCGTTCTCGACGGCACTCGTTCATGAATCCTTTCCGTTCCCATAATCCCTTGCTTCGGGCGCGTTCATGGAGAAATACTTCCGCAATTGACCACCAAATTTTGGTGGTCAAATGCGGAAATAGGCGCACTTCCGGCGGTCTTCCGGGTGCTTCAAAGCGCCAAATGAGCAACTTGTATTGAAATGAACGGCAAGGGGGCGGGGCTATCGCTCGAGTCCGTTCTCTATATTTTATTACTCTATGGCTACACCACAGCGATCGAGGATTGCACCCATCGCTTGTCACCTGAACAGTTGACCTCCATCCTGTGTCGGAGTGCCTTGGACTGCACCGTCCCACACTCCCTCAGTGAAGATTCGGTTCCGCCACAGGACGATGTAAACCAAACCGGTAGATATTCAGAGATATCTGGTATCCTTTCGCTGTGAACAGCGGAGCCACAGTCCAGCTGTTTACACACTATAGAAGCTGACTTCAGGGTGGGACCATCAGCGGCCACGGGTCTCCGCTCTCCTTGGTGCAGCAACTCCACCGTACCAGCACAGGTACTGGCTCCTCCCACCAACCTGACGTCATCATACTCTGTGTAGAGACAGTCGAATAAAACATTAAAAACTCTTTCTGTACTGAACGCGTTTTGGTGTTTTAGCTGTTGAAAAAAATAGCAGATCTACAAGCTCATATCGCGCCACTCGGTGGCGCGATGTGAGCTTGTAGTTCTGCTATTTTTGAAACATTGTTAAAATGTGGTGCAAATCTTTGAATACATTATTTCGGAAGCAAACCTTTTCAACTCAAAATCTTTGCTTCTGGGGGATCCCTAGAACAACATGTTTTTTAGATGAGGTTCTGCAGCTAAATAATAGATATTTCTGGGGGTCCTTCCTATGAAATATGTTAACCATCACTGACACAGAAAGAGTTAGGCTGCTTGAACAGCAGCACTCTTTCTGACCCGTCAATGTCGCAATTCTAAGAACCAGTCAATTCTAAGAACTAGGTGACTGGTAGAACGTGTCCAACTCTGATTGCACACCGTTGCCATCTAATGGTCAATACCGGTAATATCGAATATCGAGCTAATCAAAACGTTATCAATACCGATTTAAAAAAATCAATACCGCCCAAGACTACGATGATGTCATCATACATCCGGTTTTGGAGATCTGGCGCGTCAAAATAAGGGTTTCAAACATGAAAGTTGTGGAAAGGACACATATCCGTAAACGTAACCCTTGCATTTGGCACACAAATGTTTAATTCTAAAATAATAGACAAACCCAAAGTGCAGTTTGTCTTTTACCTGAGCAGGTGAGTCCAACAGCCTTGTCAGGTGAGCAGGTGTTTCTGGGTGAGTCTGAGGTTCTACAGTCCAGCAGGTTAGACTCTCTGCCTTCACACTGGAACTCTTTGGTCCACATTGGAGCTTTCCCTTCTCCATAGAGCGCCCCCTGGAGGACTGAAGGAGCACCGCAGCCAAGCTCCCTGCAGAGCACCTCTGCATCCTGCTGGTCAAAGTCTCCTTCACACACTGAGACCCAGGACTGGTCAGACTTCACCTCCACCCTGCCTGAACACAGACCAGGACCATTCACCAACCTGACAGAGTCTGGAGAGAGAGAGAGAGAGAGAGAGAGAGAGAGAGAGAGAGAGAGAGAGAGAGAGAGAGAGAGAGAGAGAGAGAGAGAGAGAGAGAGAGAGAGAGAGAGAGAGAGAGAGAGAGAGAGAGAGAGAGAGAGAGAGAGAGACAGAGAGACAGAGAGAGACTGTCAGGTTGTCCTCGGGGACGCCAGCTATATGCATTAATTAATTGATTGATAATTCTCAAAACTAAAAAGAAATCACAAACAGCAATGATATATCTTTTTTCATGTCACTTATGTATATTTGTGCCTGTGCCTTTAAATCCAATATCAATCTGCCCATTGATTGCCTCATTATGCTCAGAAATGGACCTACCGTAAATACAGTGTGTGCACGTATGCACCCCAGCATTTTAGACATTATTGAAAACAGTCCCAACGTTAGCCGAAGATGCTAATTCGGTATGCTAATTCGGTTGGCATCGACCGCATTCAAGTGGATTAACCAAAACTCTCATTACGTCTCTGGTTACCATTTGTTAAAGTCAATGGTCTTGTCTTTACGTCTTTGGCACTTAAAGGGGAATTCCACCCATTTTCAACATTTTTTCTGAGAGCGTACAAATTCAACCAAATGAACCCTAGCGGGTTCATTTGGTTCCAATTGTACGCTCTCAGAAAAAAGAAGCGTCTAAAGAAATCCATTAACATGGTGAAAATACATCCTGATGATGTCATCAAGATGTTTCACCATGTTAGTGGTTTTCTTCAGACCTCCATTTCTTGGGAACACAGAATGGGGGAACTTTTTTATCATGTCCACCCAACACCTCCAGGGTATACTAATGACATATTAGAATGTTGAAAATGGGTGGACTTCCCCTTTAAGCTGTTAATTAATAACATAGTAATACACACACACGCACACGCGCACACACACACGCACACACACACACACACTGCTCAAGAGAGTGATAGAAATACTGTCATTATCTAAGAAAAATAACTGCTTATTACCTGAACAGACCAACTCCAGGCTTTGGGAGGTATCCCACGCGTCAGACGACATTAGGACGGAACACTCGCTCAGGGAAGCTTCAGATCCAGCACAGGAAGATGTGATCACCCATGTAGTTTGACCCGCTGGGGGGCCGCCGACCCTTTCTGTTTGTACGGCAGAGCCACAGTCCAGCTGTCTACACAGTACGGACGATGACCTCTTGTCCCATTCTCTCGCATGATGCCTCAGAATCAACGTTCTCCACTCTCCCTTGTGTTTCACCTCTAGCCTACCGGAACACCGACTGGCTCCTCCCACCAACCTGACGTCATCAGGCACTGTAGTGAGACAAGAAAATAAACCTGAGTCAATTCTCTTAAAGCAGTGGTTTTCAACCTTTTTTTTCATACCAGGGCCCAATATTTATTAAAGATAGAGTGCCATGATTTTTTCTACCCTAAAACATGATCATCAGGTATTAATGTTATATGAAAAGTAAGATTTTTTTCCCCAAAAGTGTACAGTGTTTGTTAAACTGTCATTTTTATGATTCCACCCTACCAGTTCATTAAGTATGCCTGGTTTGCCTGGTGGGTGGTGATGGGTGGAGATCCACCTGAACTGAAGCCACACCCACAGCTTTAGTTGCATGATAAAGGGGGAGGAGTTAGGGGAGGGGCTGAACATGTGATGTCACTATATTGAAGTTTTTTTCATTGGCACCTTTGACTGGAAAGGTTCAGCCCCCAGGAAGAAACCCTAAATACAAAGGGAAGACATCTCTTAAACATGTACAAAATTGGAAAAAATACCAAAATCACGGCACCCCCTCTTTAAGCATTTGAGCCACCATTTGAGGACATTTTAGCCCCACGGACCCCAAAACTAAAGATTTCTTTTACTTTTGTCCACAATTCCAGGCTGGATTTGGGAAACAAAACAGTCTGAGCTCAGGATGAGAGAGAGGCCTTCCTCCAATCAGGATGATGTGGGGGCGGGCCTTGACGTATATGATGTTGGCCTGTTGCACTTCCCCTCACTCTAGAGAGAGTGCATGTGCACATCTTGCTACCGGGGGACCGGAGAGTTTTCCAAATCACTTACGTTGTACTATACTTTTAAAGAGGGGATGCCGTGATTTTTGTATTTTTTTCCAATTTTGTACATGTTTAAGAGGTGACAGTATGTAAATAGACCCCTTGGTGTGTTTTTTATGTACAATGATGTCTTCCCTTTGTATTTAGGGTTTCTTCCTGGGGGCTGAACCTTTCCAGTCAAACGTGCCAATGAAAAAAACTTCAATATAGTGACAATATAGTGACTCCTCCCCCTTTATCATGCAACTAAAGCTGTGGGTGTGGCTTCAGTTCAGGTGGATCTCCACCCATCACCACCCACCAGGCAAACAAGGCATACTTAATGAACTGGTAGGGTGGAATCATAAAAATGACAGTTTAACAAACACTGTACACTTTTTGGGAAAAAAATATTGCTTTTCATATAGCATTAATACCTGATGATCATGTTTTAGGGTAGAACAAATTCATGGCACTCCATCTTTTAAAAATAACGGCAAATGGTAAAAATATGAATATACAATATATTAAGAACCATGCCATCAATAGTGTAGTGCAAAAAAATGCAAACTTTTGTAGATCTGCCATTTAGGTTATACTAGGCTATACCCTACCCGCCTTGCTTCCCCAACAGGCGGCCCGCGGGCCATTTGCGGCCCCCGTAGCGCCCCCCCTAGTGGCCCACGGAGGTATTTTCTAAAAATAAATAAATAAAATAAAATAAATAAAAATAAGACTATACCCTACCCTCCTTGCTTAAAATACCTGCCTATCCTTAATCATTTTGCAGGCTGTCTGGCACTTTTGGAACCACATGGACCATGTCCATTCCAGATCGTGTTTTTGTTCCATTTGTACTCTCAGTTTCTAGCCCCCTAGTGGCAATAAATAAAACTTCTATAACTAAGAAAATGACCCTCTTACAGTTAAATCTAAATAAATATTATACTAAATTGGGATAGCAGATATGAATAGCATTACATGGGGGCCTATGCCTTCCCTAGCCTATATGCATGTCAAACTGGGCACCCTTCAAATTAAAACTGTCATACATACAAGTGGGTTTTGCCCTGAAAATGAATTTATTTTCACTATCAAGAATTAAAGATCTAGGAGGGTCCCTTTGGTTATCAACTCTCCATAATTTAGCAGGGGATCACCTGAAACCTCTCAAGGACCACTGGTGGTCCCAGGACCATTGGTTGAGAACCTGTTCTACATCTACCAGTAAATTAAGATATTTCACTTTCAAGATTTATTTTGGCCATTTTATCAACTAGTCTATAAGGCTTCTGTAAAGATCCCAAATAGTTTTTAAGTTGCTTGAGTGAGTCACTCTGTTTATGAAGGGGACAGGGCAGCTGAAATGATTCAAATGAATATCAACTTAAACTTAAAAACTGTGTTTGGGGTGTTCAGAAAAGCCTAAGTAGATGTTAAAATGACCAAACCTTTTTTGGAAGTGAACTGTCCTTTTAATTAATTAATGAAAAAATAAAACCCCAAATTTCCGCGCACATGGACTCGGCCCCCGGCCTGGTACCGCCGTCAAAATATGGCCCTCGAACAAAATTAATTGGGGAACCCTGCCCTACGCAGAGGAGTTGTTTTTACCTGAGCAGGTGAGTCCAACAGCCTTGTCAGGTGAGCAGGTGTTTCTGGGTGAGTCTGAGGTTCTACACTCCATCAGGTTAGACTCTCTGCCTTCACACTGGAACTCTTTGGTCCACATTGGAGCTTTCCCTTCTCCATAGAGCGCCCCCTGGAGGACTGAAGGAGCACCGCAGCCAAGCTCCCTGCAGAGCACCTCTGCATCCTGCTGGTCAAAGTCTCCTTCACACACTGAGACCCAGGACTGGTCAGACTTCACCTCCACCCTGCCTGAACACAGACCAGGACCATTCACCAACCTGACAGAGTCTGGAGAGAGAGAGAGAGAGAGAGAGAGAGAGAGAGAGAGAGAGAGAGAGAGAGAGAGAGAGAGAGAGAGAGAGAGAGAGAGAGAGAGACAGAGAGAGAGAGAGAGAGAGACAGAGAGAGAGACAGAGACAGAGACAGAGAGAGAGAGGCAGAGAAAGAGAGTGAGAATGAGAGTGAGTGAGGATGCGTATAATTCACAATGACCATTTCTAAATGCCTATATTGTAAAGTGTATGTCTATATCACTGTCATTGTCAAAGTCTGTCTGTTGTACTGTTCTGCATGTTTTTACACCATCCTCCCGATGCCTAGCCTCGACACCCAGGCTTTCATTTTCGTTCGCCATGCGCGAAAACGGAAAGCCTGGACTAATGCACGTTGGAAAGTGGCCTTCAAGTGGGAGTGAACCTTCCGGGGTGGGCGTGGCTCTACATGATGTGATGTAGAACAGCAGTGGACGGGCGCGGGAGGGGCCGGGGATGACGACACGTTAGTGAGATCAAATCAGAGCGCAGCACTTCCGCCGTGTGGATCCCACGACACCCCCGCCCCCCCAAGGCCAAAATCATTGAGGGCTAGACCAGGCTACCCCATGCCTAACAGAAACAAACTTTCCAGTAACACTCTGATTGCTTCCTAGATCATTGGACTTCCCACTCCCTCACTTTCTGATATGAACAATAAGGCCATCACACGGCTAGGTCTGTCAATATCAAATGACACTGATCATCCCCTGTATCGCTTCTTCAACCTCATGCCATCTGGTCAAAGATACAGAACCTTGCCCTGGAAAAAGGTCTGGTTCAGCAGGAGTTTTGTTCCCTCAGCCATTGCAGCTTTAAACAAACTGCCCTGACAATAGATAGGGTGATCTGTATACAGTGTTCATGTATGATGGGATGGTTTTGTCTGTGGGGACCTCATGTTTTCTGTATTGTCTTGGTGTTTTGTGCTTTGTATTGTTCAATGTTGGTGTTTGAACAGACTGTGAAGACAAATATCCTTCAGGACAATAAAGATTATTATTATTATTATTATTGTCAGAGTCATTTTTTGTTACCTGAACACTTCACCTCCAGTCTGTCGCGTTCAGTGGAAGACTTCACCGCCCCACACTCCCTCAGTGAATCTTTGGATCCAACGCAGGCGGATGTGGCCCAAACAGGATCCCATTCGTGGTAAGATGACATTTGGGTGTGAAGAGCGGAGCCACAGTCCAGCTGTTTACACAGCACAGACGCTGACGTCAGACTCCAGTCCCCACTGGCCACAGGTCTCCACTCTGCTTGGTGTAGCAGGTCCACTGTACCAGAACATGGACTGTCTCCTCCCAACAACCTGACATCATAGTCTGTAAGACACGGGTGTCAAACCCAAATACAGAGTGGGCCAAAACAGAAAAATTGGTACAAGTCGAGGACCGGAGATACCGGTCTGTGTTTCAACACCGGTTTACGATGACGTCACTGTCAAACAGCAAGAAAGTAATTTCCCTTCAAAAATCAATTTCTCTTAATGGCAAGATGAAACTGCCTGCATTAAAAAACTGTTTTAAGTTTTAATGAAAAATAGCAGCTGTTCACGTCTCATAGCGCGCCACTGTGTGGCGTGCTAAGAGACGTGAACACCTGCTATTTTTCTTCTATGATCCTCACCTAGTGCTGCTTTCATAGTTATTTGAGAAAGTAAATGAGACTGAGTTGAGGAAGTAAAACTATTAGTTGCATTAATTTCTGATCATGATGTGTGCAATATACTAGAGGGCCAATATTCTAATACTAATTCAATATCATCCCGCGGGCCGAAGATAATTCATTCACGGGCCTGATTTGGCCCCCGGGCCTTGAGTTTGACATATGTGCTGTAAGAGATAATTGAATACAACACTAATAACTAGGGATGGGCAGATATATACTGTATATATCAGCCATACAGATATTATCGGTCGATAATGGCTTTAAAGGGTAATTCCAGCCATTTTCATTGTTTTTCTGAGAGCGTTCAAATGGAACCAAATGAACCCTAACGGGTTCATTTGGTTCCATTTGAACGCTCTCAGAAAAAAGAAGCGTCTAAAGAAATCCATTAACATGGTGAAAATACATCTTGATGATGTCATCAAGAAGTTTTTCACCATGTTAATGATTTTCTTCAGACCTCCATTTCTAGGAAACAAAGGATGGGGAAACGTTTTTATTTCTATCATGTCCACCCAGCACCTCTAAGGTACATTAATGACATATTAGAATGTTGTGGAATTCCCCTTTAAAAATCAATATCGGAAAGTATTGGTATTAGGGATTTTTTTTTTTGTTTTGTTTTTGTTTCGGTAAAACATCAATACAGATATAAATAGAGCCACGGGGAAAATCAGGGAAAAAATATAGTGCATTGACAGTTTGGTAAAAAGCCTTAAAAAGCCTTTTATCGAATAGTTAGAGCGTTTTCCCTGTTATTTACTTGTCAATTTACTTGACATATGGGCGCAAATAACTGGAAAATTTTTAAAATATTGTTTTGGAAAATGTAGCTGCTTCCATATTTGTGTAGGCCTACCCATTCCGAGGACAATATCAGTCACCAGAAAAAAGAATGGTTGTTTTCGAATAATCTGTCATGGTTAAAATCGAGTTTTAAGTTATAATGGGTTTCTATGGGAAGGAGCTGGAGGCGCTAAAATGAACATCAAATATCTAAATACTGAAAGGAGTAACTTATAAACTGTCTGGTGTGTTCACATGAGACTGAGCAGACCATGAAATGACCAAAAGTTTTTTTGAAAGTGGAATACCCCTTTAACATGTGGTCTTTTACCTGAGCAGGTGAGTCCAACAGCCTTGTCAGGTGAGCAGGTGTTTCTGGGTGAGTCTGAGGTTCTACAGTCCAGCAGGTTAGACTCTCTGCCTTCACACTGGAACTCTTTGGTCCACATTGGAGCTTTCCCTTCTCCATAGAGCGCCCCCTGGAGGACTGAAGGAGCACCGCAGCCAAGCTCCCTGCAGAGCACCTCTGCATCCTGCTGGTCAAAGTCTCCTTCACACACTGAGACCCAGGACTGGTCAGACTTCACCTCCACCCTGCCTGAACACAGACCAGGACCATTCACCAACCTGACAGAGTCTGGAGAGAGAGAGAGAGAGAGAGAGAGAGAGAGAGAGAGAGAGAGAGAGAGAGAGAGAGAGAGAGAGAGAGAGAGAGAGAGAGAGAGAGAGAGACAGAGAGAGAGAGAGAGAGAGAGAGAGAGAGAGAGAGAGAGAGAGAGAGAGAGAGAGAGAGAGAGAGAGAGAGAGAGAGAGAGAGGGACGTTGGAATGCGGCGAGGACATTGCTCCAGGGCAGGACTAAAAGTAGATTTTAGTGAGTCCTCATATATTTGATAGGATGCCAAAGGCATGCAAAGTGTTAACAACATACAGGACACACACACACACACACACACACACACACACACACACACACACACACACACGCGCGCGCGCGCGCGCGCACGCACACACGCACGCACACACACAATTTTCTTACCTGAACAGTCCACATTCACGCTTTTGCGGGAATAACGACCAGGCAGCACAGCTAACACACACTCCCTCAGTGAAGATTCAAACCCACGACAGGAAGATTTAAACGCCAGCAAAGATCGATCTCTGCGACCGCTCCTGTCTGTTCGGATGGCAAAGCCACAGTCCAGCTGTCTGCACACTACAGACGCTGACGTCCGCATCCAGTTGTCACTGTCCAACGGTTTCCACTCTCCCTCGTGTCGCACCTCCAGGCTCCCTTCACAGCTACTGGCTCCTCCCACCAACCTGACGTCATCAGGTGCTGTACAGAGCAGGGTTATAATAGTTAACTAAAACTAACTAACAAACGAAAACTAAAATTCAAAAAACATTTGAGTTAACTGAAACTAATAAAAACTAAAAATGAATGCAAAAAACGATAACTAAATTAAAACTGTAATGTGGGTTCAGAAAACTAACTAAAACTAACTGAAATTATACCCAAAATACCCTTAGTTTTAGTTTTTATAAAGCTTTTAAATCCAAAATGTGTTGGTGACCAGCATGAGGAGGAGATGCTTCTAGATCTTCTATCCACTACTGAGTTCCATAACACTGGGGGTAAAAATGTTCTTGTGGGAGAGTGCAATCATCCAATCTACTAAGAAACTCAAGGCAAGGGTTGAATACCAACCGTTTCCTACTTTGGCACATTTTTAATCCTATACCTGACAACCAAAGCCCAGAAAGAAAGAAAAAAAACTATAACTAAACTAAAACTAATTATTTTCACCAAAAATAAAAACTAAATAAAAACTAGCAAACCCGCTCTAAAAACTAACTAAAACTAACTGAATTAGAAAATAAAATGTCAAAACTAACTAAAACTAAACTAAAATGAAAAATCCATAACTATAATAACCCTGGTACAGAGACAGGGGAATAAAACATTACACCTAGTACTGGCTCCTCCCACCACCCTGACGTCATCAGGTACTGTACAGAGACACAGAGTCATTGGGGCCGCCCCGGGCCATGGCCCCGAATTAATTTGCTGGCTCAGGCTAGGCTTGGGCCAGGAATCCAAGGAAGGGGAAAAAATCGCCCTGAAACACAGTGAGTAGTGGTGGGGGAGTCGGGTAACTTTACATTACAATGGCATCAGGATGTTTCCAAGGTGTTATAGACTGCTTGACACCCCGGCATTCATTAATTTCTGCCATTTGTTAGAAGGTAGTCAACAAAGTTCCCTGCTGCCGAGTACTGTGCCCCAGTCTGGAGTCGTAGCCCCCATGTCCCAAAACTGGATGCTGCTCTTAACAACGCCCTACGAACTGTCTCCGGATGCCTACGAGCCACCCCAACTAACCAACTGCCAGTCCTTGCTGGAATCGCTCCTGCGGAGATCAGGAGAGACGCAGCTACACTGGCACTTGCTCGGAGGGCACAGCTCAGCGACTCCCACCTCCTCCACAATGTCGTCACAGAGACTCCACCGCGCATGCGCCTCAAGTCCCGCCGTCCTTTTGCCACACAAGCCCAGGAACTACTCCGCACCACACCAGCTGACACACCCAAGTCATCATGGGTGAAGGCCAGGTGGAGGGACCAGTGGAAGGCAGCGGCACCATCCAGGCTCCACCACTACATTAGGGATCCAACAGACGTTCCTGGCCAGGACCTGCCCCGCAAGGAGTGGACAACCCTTAACCGCCTCAGGACAGGTGTCGGACGCTTTGGCACAGCAATGAAGAAATGGGGCCTCGCAGACAGTGCCCACTGCGAATGTGGGGAGACCTCACAGACTGTAGAACACTTGCTGACCACCTGCCACGTATATCGACCACCAAATGGTGACCAGGGCCTCATTGACCTAGACATTGATACACTGGACTGGCTTGCTGCAACAGAGCTGAAGGTCTAAGGACATACGACAGAAGGTAGTCAACAAAGTTCTTGACTACCTTCTAATGTCTTTAATAACAACCTAAAACATGAACCTTGGTTGAAGAAACAAACAAAGTTGTCCTTTAAGCAACCGTCAACAATATTCTAAGCAAAACATATACAGCTTTCGGTGAAGACTTAAGGGCCTTACAGACAGCGAGGAATAAATCGCCCATTCTAATTAATTTTCTATGGGGCCAGCGTTTTTTAAGCAAAAAAAAAAAAAACACCGGCATTCAAGAGAGCGTTTAACGCCGGTCGTTTATCGCCCGGCATCACTGATCTTTGTTGCACGCGTGCTCGTTTCATGCACGCGCGTGCGAGTTTTAAAAAGCTCAATCCCAGTGAGCTTTTTGTAGAACGCTGGGCGATTTATAGCACAGCAAACAACATAGGGAGGACCCATGACCAGTAGTACAGTGGCGCACCTCCTCCTCCTCCGCTCACTTGAATAGAGTGCAGCCTGCAGCCTCTCTCTCTGTCTGTCTGGGTCTCTCTCCCATACTCACTTGTGAGTGTTAATAATAAAATGGTCAATACTTCAGCTATATTAGTTCATAAAGTCGGGTCTCTTGGAATGCCCGTGCATGTCGCATTTCGGACGGGTTCGGCGCCGCCATTTGAAATAAATCTCAGAACAGTTGGGATAGGAAAAAATGCCACGGATTGACTCGGTTCTGGTTTATTTATTTGAAAATATTTTCGGAACAGTTCGGATTTGGCAATATTGCACAGGTTTATTTCGGATGGACTTTTTTAGACCCGTGAAGACCTCTAGTCTCGTGCACCGTTGCCATGTTTACCCGGCATAAAACGCCTGGCGTTTATCGACGGGCGTTTTTCTTTATGTGGCAGTGCCGACATAAAGAAAATCGCCCGTCGATAATGCGAGCGTTTATCGTTGCCGCCTGGAATGCCTTTTACAGTGAAATGATATTTGGCAAGGTATAAAGACACTAGGGTTAGAGCTGAGCAGTCCTGCCTCTCTTGTGATGTCACCCTTGTCCCAGAAATGATTTCCCCCATTCATTTTCCTCATGGATTTTTTTTCTTTTTTTTTCGAAAATAATAATATAAAAGACGATTACGCCGCGGTACAAATACAACTCGGCTTGTGAGAAACAAGACAATGACAACTGATGGTGACAGTATATTGAACAGAGGACTTACTGGAAGTCCCCCACTCATCATCCACTTGCATTAAGTTGCTCAGCCAGAACATGAGACGATTTCACTCACTCCTTCAGGGTAGGAACAGAGTGCACTGTGGGATACGTTGGGCCTCATTCACGTGAACACACTCACGTGAACACACTCAACCGAACAACAGCAGAGCATTAGTGCGTGTTCACGTGAATGCGCACTAATGCGGAGGTTTTTAGAAATGATTTGATTTTCCCAAAACCTTGTGTGTGGCTTTGTCTGCGGAGTGGTGGTGTAATCGCCTTTATATAAATCATTTTCGAACAAAAAAGTCTACGAGCAAAATTAACGGGGACATCGCCCTTGCCCCATGCAGGAACGAATTGTTTCTGGGGCAAGGGACGATGTCACGAGATGGGCGGGACTGCTCACCCCCCCCCCCCCCCCCCCCCCCCCCCCCGATTCTCGATAAACATCCCATAGCTGGGAAGGCTCAGCCCCATATCTACAAGAGTGTAACTGTGTCTGTACGGGTATCCTATAGCAACGACCAGGGCTTGGAAACGAAATTATTTTTCAGGAACGGTTCAAAACCGGTTCGGGTAGATCTATATTTAACGTTTTCGTTCTGGCAATCGTTCCAGCACCAAACTGAACCGGTTCGAACCGGTTCGGAACTAAAAATAGCGTTCGTTCTTATCGTTCCGGTAATGTTTGGCGGATACATGCGACGTTGTTTACAAAGATCAGGCTTGTCCACAGCACTTTGAGTTTACAATAAAAGTGCACGTGGCTGTCGGGGCACGCTGCCTGGATTATTCCAATTTCATCCATGTTATTACCTTACTAGCCAGGGGAGCAGAGTGTGTTCACTGCAGCAGCTACTGAGCTTTCACAACTTTGGTCAAATAACTATCTTTGTATGTAGGCCTATTTAAGCCTATAGTTTTATTTATGAATGTCAGTAAGGCCATTGCATGCGCTGTCTGTCTGTCTGCATCACGGCACACAGCGTACATGCATGCATGTCTATATGGAGTTGGACTCACCACAGAGAGCTGTTTGGTCATTAAATGCGCCGTCTATATTGTCGAGGAGCAGGTAGGCCTACATTAATCCACTCGTGTTACACAGAATATCTGCTAGAAGCTTGAGTCTTTGGAGCGGGGCGCGCGTTCAAACTTGGAAGATGTTTTTTTCGCTTTCTATCACCGTTAGTTAGTTCAGGACAGGCCCGGCTCAAACATTTCACAATTGGGGGGGGCAGGCGAAAACTGGATGCGCAAATTCTCGTTGTAGTAAGGGCGTTAGGGGGGCATTCCCCCCCGTGAATATGCTTATATATAGCCGTCCCTGAAGTGCATTCGATTGCAATTGCGACCAAAAAAAGAAATGAACGGAAGAAAGATGATGTCTTCCCTGAGACGCAAGATGGATTATAATTTATACAATACTGCAAAAGGTACACAGTGACAGTAATTTAACGTCGATTCTCTCAGAACACATGCACACAGCACGCGCCGCTTGTGAGGCTCGTAGGTCAGCGAACACAGTGTGTAGGCCTATAGACTTGTTTATAGTGCATATACTTGTTTATAAATATAACAGTCACGATCTGCGTGTTTATAAAAAATAAACTCAACTTTAAAGCAACTATCCACGGAGATCAGATAGCTGTGTTACAAAGAGCACCTTTATTTATCATTGATTGAGAACGAAAATAAAAAAACGTTATTAACCGGTTTTGTGGATTTCAGAATAGCGTTTTGTTCCGGAACAGTTGAATACCATTTCGGTTCCGTTTTCGTTTTCGGTTCTTGAAAAATCCCCTAGAATTCCGTTCGTTTCGGTTTTCGGTTTTCGTTCTTTGAACCGGTTCGAAGCCCTGGCAACGACATGAAATGAACGCGGCTGGATGGGCTGGAGCGCCACTGACAGCTCCCGGAATGCACGTGGAGCAAGGGGGAGCGGCGCTCCCCCTTGCTCCAGCACAAGTTAAGCCCTGCTGTCGAGTTTACCTGAGCAGGTGAGTCCAACAGCCTTGTCAGGTGAGCAGGTGTTTCTGGGTGAGTCTGAGGTTCTACACTCCATCAGGTTCGACTCAAGGCCTTCACACTGGAACTCTTTGGTCCACATTGGAGCTTTCCCTTCTCCATAGAGCGCCCCCTGGAGGACTGAAGGAGCACCACAGCCAAGCTCAAAACACAGCACTTCTGCATCCGTCTGGTCAATGTCACCTTCACACACCGAGACCCAGGACTGGTTGGACTTCCACACCTCCACCCTGCCTGAACACAGACCAGGACCATTCACCAACCTGACAGAGTCTGGAGAGAGAGAGAGAGAGAGAAAGAGACAGAGAGACAGAGACTTAGCAATGTGATAAAAAATCTGATGTTGCCTGGCTCAGAGAACACAGCCTGGTCATGGAGAATCGAGTCAGACGAAGACAAACCTGGCAGCTCAGAGAGGACAGGACTATGTTTAGCCTGGGTCCAAACCCACATAGACACAGGCACAGCCCACTCTTTCATTGCACTGCGTCTCTTGGTCTGGTGCTGTAATGTTGGTACCGAAATGTATGAAAGTCGGAGTTGGGAGTTGGTCTAACTCGTCTCAGCTGGTCTAACTCGTCTCAGCTGACACCACAGAAAAAGCTCTGGTAAATACACTAATACAGATTACTACAGAGCAGGTGTGTAGTGGAGGGGGGACACGGGGGGGCGGCGCCCCCCCACTTCTCACATCTAAAATATTTTATATACAGGGGTGTAGTGGAGGGGGGACACGGGGGGACGGCGCCCCCCCACTTCTCACATCTAAAATATTTTTGGGGCAAAAGTAGGCCTGTGTTTTTTGTCTTGCATTGTAAATAATCTTTCTCAATATGCTATTTTGTGTTAATAACGTGTCTGTGTGTGTTGCGCAGGAGCACGCAAAAGTAAGTGTGCATGCACGTGTCTTAAAGGGGATTAATATACCTTAGAGATCTTGTGTGGACATGGCAAAAAAGTTCCCCCATTCTGTGTTTCCTAGAAATGGAGGTCTGAAAAAAAATCATGAGCATGGGGAAATGCATCTTTCACCATGTTAATGAGTTTCCTTTTTTTCTGAGAGTTTTCAATTTTTTTTCTGACAGTGTACAAATGGAACCAACTCGCTAGGGTCCATTTGGTTCACATTTGTACACTCTCAGAAAAAAATGAAAATGGGTGTAATTCACTGCTACAGAGTCATTGTTAAAAGGAAAAAAGGTCCCGCACACCGTCAAGTATTTGCCAAAATGCTCTTTATTTCATAGTGTCAAGGTTTCGGTCATGCAGACCTTCATGTCTGTCCTGAAGAAGGTCTACATGACCGAAACGTTGACACTATGAAATAAAGAGCATTTCGGCAAGTACTTGACGGTGTGCGGGACCTTTTTTTTTCCTTTTTGCATTTGTCCTTCTGCTGCCCTACGCACCTGTCACCAACATTTTGAGGTGTGCATTGGCCTGTTTCTTTCTACAGAGTCATTGTTGGAATGATTGTTTGTTACCTGAGCAGGTCACCTCCACTTTGCGGCCGCTGTCCACTGCAACCACACTGCTCATATTCACACACTCCCCCAGCGAAGCTTCAGAGCCGTCGCAGGAGGATGGAACCAGCCACACTCTACTGCTACTGACGTCGCGTACACGACTCCATTCCCTACTCCATTCCTCAACGCGAACGGCAGAGCCACACTGCAGCTGTCGACACACGACCGATGCCGTCCTCAGGTTCCAAGACGCGGAGCCGGCATCCACGGCTCTCCACTCCCCCTGGTGGTTCAGCTCCAGTATTCCGGTACAGCCGAAGTTCGATCCTCCCACCAACCTGACGTGGTCAGCCTCTGTGCCAGACCCATCTAGTAGAAGAGTTGCGACATTGAGGGGTCAGAAAACAGCCTGGTCAAATGGTTCATGTACTCGCGCGAGCCCATAGGCTTCAATGCATTCTACACCTTTTTACATATAAATGACAGAAACACACTTGTAACTTGCAAGGATCGATAGGTTTTTAAAAATCATATAGTGGTCCAATTATCTTGTAGTGTGTGGTTTGATGTGATGTGTGAAAAAAAAAATACCCGTATTAGAATAAAGACAACCTGTGCCAATGCAAACTGCATTGGAGGGAGGGGTCCTTATGTGAAAAAAAAAAATGTAGAAAAGGGGGCATCTGTGACAAAAATCAAGGACATCATGTATCATGTCACAGGAATCAAGGGAGATTGATGCCCAATGTGTTTTGGTGTGGAATTCACCTTTAACAGCCATTCAACCCTTTCAATTGAAAGGGGACTCGAGCCAGTTGCAATACTAATGAATGGCAGGTGCAGCCATGCGTCTGTGTGCTGGCCTGTGTTGGTCTATATTACTTAGGAAAGTAACTTCTTTACTTTACTCATTACCCCTTAGACAAAGTAATATCATTACTTTACTTATTACTGGAATCGAAGAGTAATATATTACATATTACGTTATTACTTTTCCAAGTTCTCAACTCCCACCTTTGAAAAAATAGAGATGTACAACATAATCTGTTTAGCGAGCTCTTTTTAGAACTGAATCCAATTTATTGGAATAATAATAGTCTCCAATCCCACAAACTGCACCTGAAAACAAAGCCAACAAAATCCGACATTGTAAATGTCTTTCTTAAATAAAAACAAATAAAAATCTACATTCTAGTGCACATCTCTGTTGTTACAGTACCTGTCGATAGCTTGTAAATCTGTTCTATTTTTGCATGCAACAACAAGCTCATTTTAAACAAGTAACTTGGCGTTACTTGCAAAGTAATGCGTTACTTATTACCCATTTTTGCAGAGTAATCTTGTTACTTTACTTTTTGGAGCAAAAGTAATAATATTACAGTAATATGTAATCTAAAATTAGTTACTGCCCAACACTGGTGCTGGCTCTCTTTGTTTTGGGGTTAATGTCTGTGTCCAGTCACTGCAGTAGAGAACGTTCCGCTCATATGTTCATATTTTGGTGAAATGTATAACCTTCCTGCGCCGTGCGTGTATTTAAATACTGTCCGCGCCACAACATTTCGTGTCACGCAGGTGTACCGGGATCCCGTTGATTAATCATAAATAGCGCATCACGTGCTCGCTCGCTTGCTCGCACAAACACTTGTGCATTCTTACCAACATTTTACAGTCTCTTCACTAGATCCCTGTGAAACAAATAATTGATTTTGAAGTAATCCTTATTGTTTTTTATCAACAGTGTAGCTCCCTCCTACATTCCTGATATGCTTGTCCCATATGCCCCCTCTCTAGACCCCTTCCATCATCAGATAAAGGTCTCCTGACCATCAAAACAATAAATTCTGGCTATAGTCCATTTAGCCACTATATGGTCCTGCTCTTTGCAACTCTCTGCCTGTTGATAGGGTCTCCCTCCACACTTTCACTGTTCAAAAGCAATAGCCCTTCAGCTAGTTTTTGTAATGCTTATTTATTTATTTTCTTACTCATCTTACAACGTATTTCCTGTCTCTTAATCATGGCATTGTCTTAATTGTGTACAATCAATTATTGATCTGTTTTTTTTCCCTTTCTTCTGTTTTTTCAAGCTCATTGAGTCCTTGCTTCATGTCATGTGAAATGTGCTATATCAGGGGTTTTCAACCTTTTTCATCTCAGGGACCACTTATTTATTCAGGATTTGAACCACGGACACCATGTGATGACATTTTAGCCCCACAGACCCAAAACCCAAAGATTTCTTCTTCTTTTTTATCTACAATTCCAGGCTGGATTTCGGATACATAACAGGCAAACCTAGAGCTCTAGTTGTGTAGATTTGGGCTAGTTCAAATGATGATTTTAAGAGTTACATCTGGTTAACCAACTTAGCTGGGGACCACCTGGAACCCTTTCAAGGACCACTGGAGGTCCCGGACCACCGGTTGAAAACCCCTTGTGCTATATAAATAGATTTAACTTGACTGGACTCACCATGCAGCTCCATGGCTGGTAGAGATGAGATGAGCAGAGTGGACACACTCAGCCACAGAGACATCTTCATCATCATCAAGTCCTGCTGTCTGTCTGTCTGTCTGTCTGTCTGTCTGTCTGTCTGTCTGTCTGTCTGTCTGTCTGTCTGTCTGTCTGTCTGTCTGTCTGTCTGTCTGTTGAAGAAGAAGACAACAACAACAAACTACCTCCACTGTCTGTCTGTCTGTCTGTCTGTCTGTCTGTCTGTCTGTCTGTCTGTCTGTCTGTTGAAGAAGACAACAAACTACCTCCACTCCCTGTCTGTCTGTCTGTCTGTCTGTCTGTCTGTCTGTCTGTCTGTCTGTCTGTTGAAGAAGAAGACAACAACAACAAACTACCTCCACTGTCTGTCTGTCTGTCTGTCTGTCTGTCTGTCTGTCTGTCTGTCTGTCTGTCTGTCTGTCTGTAGAAGAAGACAACAACAACAAACTACCTCCACTCCCTGTCTGTCTGTCTGTCTGTCTGTCTGTCTGTCTGTCTGTCTGTCTGTCTGTCTGTCTGTCTGTCTGTCTGTCTGTCTGTCTGTTGAAGAAGACAACAACAACAAACTACCTCCACTGTCTGTCTGTCTGTCTGTCTGTCTGTCTGTCTGTTGAAGAAGACAACAAAAACAACAAACTACCTCCACTCCCTGCCTGTCTGTCTGTCTGTCTGCCTGTCTGTCTGTCTGTCTGTCTGTCTGTCTGTCTGTCTGTCTGTCTGTCTGTCTGTCTGTCTGCCTGTCTGTCTGTTGAAGAAGAAGAACACAACAAAAACAACAAACTACCTCCACTCCCTGCCTGTCTGTCTGCCTGTCTGTCTGTCTGTTGAAAAAAAAAAGGACAACAACAACAACAACAACAAACTGCCTCCACTCCCTGTCTGTCTGCCTGCCTGCTCCTGGAGAAGAGATCTCCTCTGTCTGCTCCTGAGCTGAAGCTCCACAGACCCTCCACGGTCTGATAGAGCAGCACAGAGTGTACTTTCACCCAGTGTACTCTACTCTGTCTGGCTCTACCAATAAGCCAACATAAAGCTTGGGGGAGGTGGAGCTGTATAGGGGAAAGTTCAGCATTAACAGTGGGGTGCAGATTAGGGCCAGCTGGACATGCATGCACACAACAAAGATAGTTGTATCTGTACTGTTTGTGTCAACACACAAACACAAACTTCATGGGCACCAGGTCAGGTTGTGGCCTTCTGGTAGCGCTGTAGACCAGTGGTTTTCCAACCAGTGGTCCGGGGACCACCACTGGTGTTTAAGGTGGTCCCAATGTAAATGATGGAAAGTTGGCCAAATGGAACCTTGCCGATCCATTTGGTTTAATGTTTAGACTGTCAAGGGTTAATATATTGATCATGTAGAAGATTCATTGATCATATACACGTAGAAGATTAATGGTCATTTTGATCTGTATGTTTGGCTGTTTTGTTTCTTTGCCAGGCAAAAGATTGTGTGTGATCGTCGTGATTTGTCACAACCCTAGTTTGCTTTGTCCGCGGCGTAGGCTAATCGTCTTTATATTAATAATTTTCGAAAAATATTATGAGAAAAAAAATGAATGGGGAATTCGTTTCTGGAACAGGAGCGACGTCACGAGGGGGCGGGACTGCACAGCTCTATATAGCCTACCAGCGGCGGATGTAATATTTCCCAATTGGGGGGGCAAGAGAAAATGGTGTGGGGGCGTCTTTATCACCTGTGCCGCTTCGTGCCACGGGCAATGAACCCGCCCCCATACCATTTTCGGTTACAGGACTTTTATTAGTCAAGTAAATTATCAATAATAACATCAGCTGTTGTTGAAGTTGCAACAGACACGCAGCATGCATAAAGCTAAAGGTCTGACTCTGAGAGTTTTCTGTTTTCAATGATGCAATGCTGTTGGTTTAGTGGTGACATAATCGTAGTCAGTAGCAGTAGGAGTGTTTCAAATCATTTCAAATATAAGCACTTTAATTTGAAATATCTTGGGTTGTTTTGCATGCCATCATGTTTGGTGGGGCAGGCAGGGCATTTAGGGAGCCCCCCTCATGCCTAGATCCGCCCTGTATCCTACTCTTATTCTGAAGTGATCGGCGGCGCCGGACAGCCCCTGGAAGGAAGTCTTATTATTATCGCTGCTGACGGAACACAGACCGTTAGCTGACTGGCAGGCTGACTGCAGCTGCTGCTTGACGTACTACAGTTTGTTTTCCATATACCAACTACAGCATGATGATGTCTCAAGCGGCAGGAGGCCAACAGCAGCAGCCCTATCAGATGGAGTCTGTGCGCGTGCAGATCAAGGAGCGCATGCTGGCGGTGGGAGAGGACATCGTGTCGTGTGTGTGCGGTGACGGCGGCGGCGCCGAGGCTACCGTCCACAGCGTGAGGATCAACCTCCAGGTCAGGCTGCTGGTGTCGGAGCGCCTCCTGGCGGCCGCTGACTTCCTGTACCAGCTGTTCCAGAGAGAGCTGGAGACGCTGCTGAGGAGCAGCTGCAGCACTGCAGCTGCACCAGGTATGTATATGTGTGTTGTTGTTGAACACGAGCTAACGAGGCTGCACGCATAGCCAAGCTGCTATAGCTGAACCAGAGGTCTAGTAGAATCTAGTAGAAGAGTTGCGACATTGAGGGGTCAGAAAGTGAGCCGCAGCACGAGCTGCTGTTCATGCAGCTCTAAAAGCAGGGGTTTTCAACCTTTTTGACTCCAGGGCCCACCACCATTTATTTAGAATTTGTGCCACGGACCACCATTTGAGGACATTTTAGTCCCACAGACCCAAAACTAAAGATTTATTTGGCTTTTGACCAAAATACCAGGTTGGATTTGGGGAAACCAAACAGGCAAATTAACATAAAGATCCAGATGACCATTAATCTTCTAGTTGTGTAATTTCTAGTTGTGTAATTAAGATGAATATTTTAACTCTTGAGAGCGTAAAAATGAAACCAAATGGACCCGCAAGGGTCCATTTGGTTTCATTTTTACGCTCTCAAAGAGTTACATCTGGTTAACCAACTTAGCTGGGGACCACCTGGAACCCTCTCAGGGACCACTGCTGGTCCCCGGACCACCTGTTGAAAACCCCTGCTCTAATGGGGACAAACTGGAGTTGGACATGCATTGTTTTCCACGAGGGCGGCGCAAATAAGAGCTGTTTCATGCATGCTTTCAACATGTCAACGACATTGTACAGTGACAGTGTTACTGTATAATAATGTTTACGTTGTACTATTACTAAAAACGGTCTAAAGTAAAGTGATGTAAGATCATTACCGCTGGGCTGTTGCCTGAGGTATCGTCCACTGCATTTCTGCCTACTTCAGGTCCAGGACTTGTCCCTATTAGTTGTCCCCATTCTCTATTCAAGTGTAAGTAGAAGAGCCGCCATTGGACTGGCCCCAAGAAGTGGACGGAGTTGTCGCAACTCTGTCCATACTCTATGGCTCTGGTCATGCATCGCATGAATGAAGATGCATGCTACGCGGGTCGCTACGTTTACATTCAAAACGTGTGCATAAACATTCCCGTTTCAAATATAAAGTACTCACACATGTTTCAACGGGTGTTGGAGACTTGCAGCGCCATAAGTTAGGCTCGCAGCGCGCCGCGTTGTTTAATAAAAAAAAAATCATTTTTATCCAAGCTTTTCTTCGGCCATTGGCTTTCAATTGTATGCGCCCCTATCGGTGGGGAGGAGCATGGCACTCTGAACATTGGGTGTGTTGCTTATGTTCAGTCTGACCGCACTGCCAATACAAACTAATAGGGGGATGTGCTCCCGGTGTGCATCTGTGTGTTTACCAAACCTACCCCAACCCAGAAAAGTAGCCTGGGGAGCTTGGATAAAAATGATTATTAGCCTATTAAACAATGCGTCACACTGCAATCCTAATTTGAGCCACTACAAGTGGGCTATTGCTGGACAAGGACTGGATGCACTCGTTTGTAGTTAATAATAATAATAGGAAATTGCTAAAAATGAACATTAACATTCAACATTTAATCTAAATAGTGAATGGAGCAATTTATAAACTGTCTGGGGTGTTCACAGAAAGATTAGTAGATGATATAATCCCTTTTATAAAAAAGTAAAATATCCCTTTTTAATGGATTAAATGTTCTAATGAATTGAAAATGGACGACTTGGATCATATCCTTGCAGTGGAGTTGTTTGTATTGACTTGGTTTCGTTTGAACTGTACTGGGGCTTAGAGGTCTTCACGGGGATTCTGTACCTGAACTGAAAAATCGAGACCCGTCGGATCGGACGGTGTGTTTACGGGCGTCTAATTCTAGACTACATATCACAGACTCTCAGTACTGTTGGCCTAAACGAGGCGAAAGCTAAATGCAAGTTAATATGAGAAAGCTTAAAGCATGATGTCTCGTGTGTGAGATGCGTCAAGCTCCTCCTTCTCACGTAGATAAAAAAGAAAAAGTTGTTTTTTCTGCATTGAGTGTGGGCAAATGCCTTCTGATTTGTTAATATTCATTTCAGCCAATATATGCATCTGCTAAAACTCTGTTGATTGTGTGTTAATTTCAATCCATACATGCCGCGGACCAACAACTCTCCTCCAGTACAGCTACATGTGTGTTAATAATATAATGGTAATATAATGGTTAATAATAAATTGTAATAGAATGAGAAGCTACATTATAGCGTTCAAGAATACCAGCCAATGGCTGCCTTCTGCACAATAAGATTAAAAGACATAGGACCATAGGTCCATATATGACATGGGATCATGTATGACGTAGAAACTCAACAGAATGTGTCTTTCATGCATAAGGTTGCCATCTCCTGTGAGAAAAATAAGCCACATTTTCCCTTGTAAAAAAGCCCATTGATATTGCCACATTATTCTAAAATAGATATAGATAATATGGATGGATAGATACTGTAGATGGATCACTTGCTTATAGTTTGGAACCAAATGGACTGTTACAGGTCTGTAACTCAGAAAGTGTACGAAATGTACCCTTCCAAGTCCATATTTGGTTCCTTTTTGTACAACCTCAGATTTAAATTAGCATTGATGTTGTAAATATAAATTGGGGTCCCAGAAATAGTAAATGGTGGGGTCCATATGTCAAACTGGCCTGATGATTCTAGAAATGAAACATGTTTAGAATCAAAAGAGCTGTAAAACTCTTCTCCAAGCTGTGGAGAGAAACGCTAATCATCTGTGTGAAGATCGGTGTCATTTTGGGGGTCCTTGTGGTATGAGTGAACATGGCTTTTCTTGTGTTTAATAATTTCCCGCTGTTTTCAGCACACACAGGGCTGTGAGAAATGAACTGAAAGCCTTCACAATAAAAGCTTCACAAACAAAAGCTTTCACAAATTGACCGATGATAAAGAGGAAAAGTATTACTTTTGGGTTTGGTTTCTTCATTCCCAATAGGAATAAAGTCTGCGGTTGTATATGGCTATGTGCAGCAGCCATTTTGAACAAAAAAATGGGAAGAACAAATAACTAAAATATTTTTATTTCATGTCTTCGTACTGTGAAATTTAGTTCAAAATGTTAAATTGTGAGCTACCTTTGCATCTTTCTGTACCCTAGATGCTCTGCACCTCTCGGCGTGTAAAGATGAGGTCCCCCTTGGACAGCAGCAGGAGATGAGACCCTGTCTGTACCCGCAGGTTGTCCCTGGGCTGCAGCAGAAGACCTGTCCCGGTCCAGTCCAAACAGAAAGAGGGAGGTTGAGCCTGATGCTACCAAAGCCTGTAGCCGGTACTTCGACTGAACACCTGAAAACACAACAACAAACACAACACAGCGTTGGGACTGCACAACCAACACGCGTTGTGTGGGTTGTGCAGTCCAAACACTGTGTTGGGACTGCACAACCAACTGCACAACCAACACAACTCAGTGGTGGGACTGCACAACCAACTGCACAACCAACACAACTCAGTGGTGGGACTGCACAACCAACTGCACAACCAACACAACTCAGTGTTGGGACTGCACAACCAACTGCACAACCAACACAACTCAGTGGTGGGACTGCACAACCAACTGCACAGCAAACACAACACAGTGTTGGGACTGCACAACCAACACGCGTTGTGTGGGTTGTGCAGTCCAAACACTGTGTTGGGACTGCACAACCAACTGCACAACCAACACAACTCAGTGGTGGGACTGCACAGCAAACACAACACACTGTTGAGACTGACCCAGAAAAACCCTTTATTTGCAAAGTTTGTGGCAAATGCTTTCGTGTGGAGGACACTCTAACATGTCACATGAGGACGCATACCGGGGAGCAACCTTTTACTTGTACGGTTTGTGGCGAAGGATTTCCTCGCAGCAGCGAAATGAAGGCTCACATGAAGGCTCATCAGAAGGAGAGGGCTCACACCTGTAGAGTGTGCGGCAAAGGCTTTTCTCAGAGCACCGATCTAGTCATTCACGTGCGGATTCACGCGGGCAAAAAACCATTCATGTGTCCGTTTTGCGGTAAAGACTGCGGTAACAGCGCTAACCTGATTACTCACATGAGGACCCATACGGGAGAGAAACCCTTTACTTGTAAGGTTTGCGGCAAAGCCTTTATCCGGCAGCGTCGTCTAGCCATCCACAAGAAGACTCACACAGGGGAGACGCCCTTCACGTGCACAGTCTGTGGAAAGGGCTTTCTTAGAAAGAGCAACCGGGACATTCACATGAGGACGCACACAGAAGAGAACACAGAAGAGAACACAGAAGAGCACACAGAAGAGAAGCCCTCTATGTGTACCGTTTGTGGTGTAGATTTTGGTAATAGACGTCTTTTCAATGCTCACATGAAAACTCATGCAGAGTGAAAGGGTGTCATCAGGGTGCGGGTGTGTGTTTGTGTGGTTAGAGGAGACAGTCTGAGAAAATGGTTTGTTTCATTAAAATTACAAATCTGTATCATTGATATAAACCAGTTTTCTAATGTCTATCTAATGTATCCATCTATGGCGAGATGGCACCACTTTCTCTACTAGACAGCAGAGATATTTAGGGGTTAAAGGTAATAGAGCCAACTTTAGTGTATACTGTTTGTAAACAGATTGTTAAAAAAAAACAGTATCTAACTCCACCTCACCTCCACTCTATTGGCTCATTATAAAACTGTTGGCTAAACGCTGCCTCACCCACACAACGCCCCCCCCCCCCCCCCCCCCTCAGAAATAAAAAAGTTGCCTCTATTTACCTTTAAAATATTTGAGCATGACAATCAGACTAGAAAAAAAAATCTCTTTGTAAACTTAACCTATAAATGCAAGTGAACTGATAATAACACTGTTGATGATGATTCCGTCCCAATACTTGCTGTCTCTACTTGTGTAGAGCCTACAATTTAGTTTTGTTTATTTTCTTCTACATGAATGAACATTAATACATGAATATGAACACATTATATATAACTATATACAATTAAAGGGGAGTGAAATGCTGCAATTTGTTTTGTTTCGTTTTCTTTTCATCTTTTCACCTACGCAATAAAATTGTCAATTCATAAGAATAATGACATTTTTTGTGAAGTGACTGATGAAAGGTGCCACTTTCAGTTTGCATATATAGTATAGTTTGGTAGATTTTAGATTTTTGGTAGATTTTATATATATATATATATATATATATATATATATATATATATATATATATATATATATATATATATATATAAATAAAACCTGGAGCACTTTAAAGTGAGTTGCGAGCCCCTTCTCCCTTTTTTTCTACGTTTACTGTATTTTTGCAGTTTTTGGCTCAGCACTAGTTGGAGATGTGCGTTACCTTTTTAACTTCTTAGTTTTTTTGTATGAAACATGTCTTGTTTTATTTCTTTGTATAAAATTACTGGAATAGTAATAAGCTTCTTTCCTGATAGGTATAGGTAGTATGCAATGTACAATATACTGCAGATATGTGCACATACTTAAAGATGGAGTGCCATGATTTTTTTTCCCAAATAGTAAATACAGTGTTTAACACTGGGTATGCCTGGTTTGCCTGGTGGGTGGTGATGGGTGGGGTCCAGCTGAACTGAAGCCACACCCACAGCTTTAGTTGCATGATAAAGGGGGAGGGGTTAGGGGAGGGGCTGAGCACATGATGTCACTATATTGACGTTTTTTTCATTGGCATGTTTGACTGGAAAGGTTCAGCCTCCAGGAAGAAACCCTAAATACAAAGGGAAGACATCATTGCACATAAAAAAACACAAAGGGGTCTATTTACATACTGCCACCACCTCTTAACCATGTACAAAATTGGGAAAAAAATACATAAATCACGGCACCCCCTCTTTAAAAAGAAAGGAAAAGAAGAAGATATAAATGTTTCTTATTTCCATTAGTCTTAGGTCATCCATTCTGTATGGGAACTCCTTTTGAGGTTTACATGTAGCTCATAACACATTACTGAGTGGCGTGCTATGGCCGAATAAGTGGCTAACAGTTTTTTTACAGGCTTTCCCTTTTTGCACAACGCGGACGGAAATGAAAGTCTGCATGGGAGTGGAGGCTGTACTTCAGCTTGTTCATCCATCACAGCACCTGTCATAATTCATTAGTATTTGCGATTCTGTGATATGATATATCGATGTAGTTACATTATTGTTTTTTTCTCTGTTCTAATGTAATAACGGTGTGTTACATTTTGTTTTATAAGGCACCATCTCTCTCTCTCTTGCTCGCCCCTGGGGGCGAGCCTCGATCGCCCCCTCGAGGCCTCTTTCAATTGAAAGTGCTGAATGGGCATTAAGACACGTGAATTAGCCCAATTAAGTCTACACAAATAGAGAATGTAGAAGATTCATAGTCATTTTGATCTGTATGTTTGAGTGTTTTGTTTCTCAAATTCCAGCCTAAAGTTGTGGACAGAAGAAAATTAAATCTTTAGTTTGGGGTCTGTGGGTCTAGAAATGTCCCCAAATGGTGGTCTGTGGCTCAAATTCTGAATAAAGGGTGGACCCTGGTATCAAAAAGGTTGCAAACCACTATGCTATATAAATACATTTGATTTGACTCACCATGCAGCTCCATGGCTGGTAGAAATGAGATGAGCAGAGAGGACACACTCAGCCACAGAGACATCTTCATCATCATCAAGTCCTGCTGTCTGTCTGTCTGTCTGTCTGTCTGTTGAGGAAGAATAAGACGACAACAAGCTACCTCCACTCCCGGACTGTCTGTCTGGCTGCCTCTAGACTCATTTTGCACAGGCCAGGGTGTGACTTGTCACGTCCTCCCTTTTTGAATGGGTTTCAATGGGAACTTCCGACTAGTTCCTGTCTGCATTTTGGACAGTGGTCAGGCAGCAGGAAAAAGACCTGCAACTGGCTGAAATTCAGACAGGAACAAGCCGGAAGTCTCATTCAAAAATGTCACATCATGGCCGAAACTTGGACTGTGCACTCTGCAGTCTGTAGCGGCACTCTGCCTGCTCCTCTGGTGTGTGCTGAAGCTCCACATGCAGACCCTCCATGGTCTAATAGAGCATCCTGTATCTGTACTGTCATGGACAAGGGTCTCCACCAGGCCAGGTTGTGGCCTTCTGGTAGCGCTGTAGACCAGTGGTTTTCAACCCGTGGTCCTTGAGAGGGTTCCAGGTGGTCCCAAGCTAAATAATGCAAAGTTGGCCAAATGGAACCTTGCGGGTCCATTTGGTTTCATGTTTACACTCTCAAGACTTAATATCAATACTTAATTCATTCATCATTCATGTAGAAGATTAATGGTCATTTTGATCTGTATGTTTGCCCTTTTTTTGTTTCCAAATCCAACTTGGTATTGTGCACAAAAGCAAACAAAATATTTTGGAGTCTGTGCAGTGGAGGATTAACGAACTGGAACATTGGGCCCAAAATGAAACCAAATGGACCCTTCCAGGTCCATTTGTTTCATGTTGACACCCTCAAGAGTTAAAATATTCTTTCATAATCTAAATTAGCACCACTTAGTGTTACGTCTACACAACTAGAGAATGTAGAAGATCAATGGTTATTTTGATCTGTATGTTTGACTGTTTTGTTTCCCAAATCCAGCCAGGAATTGTGGTCCAAAACAAAAAAAAAACTTTAGTTTTGGGTCTGTGTGGTGAAAATGGTGAAAAAAAATCAAATGGTGGTCCGTGGCTCAAATTCTGAATAAACAGTGGGCCCTGGTATCAAAAATGTTGAAAACCGCTGCTTCAGAGGATATTCTGTATACTCTTATTCTGAAGTGATCGGCGGCGTCGGCCAGCCCCTTGGCCAGCCCCCGGAAGGAAGTCTTATCACTGCTGACCGAACACAGTTGGCTGCCTGGCGGGCTGATGTACAGTTTGTTTTCCACACAATGGTGTGTGGTGACTCTGAGCATCAATAGATCCTAACTACAGCATGATGATGTCTCAAGCGGCAGGAGGCCAACAGCAGCAGCCCTATCAGATGGAGTCTGTGCGCGTGCAGATCAAGGAGCGCATGCTGGCGGTGGGAGAGGACATCGTGTCGTGTGTGTGCGGTGACGGCGGCGGCGCCGAGGCTACCGTCCACGGCGTGAGGATGAACCTCCAGGTCAGGCTGCTGGTGTCGGAGCGCCTCCTGGCGGCCGCTGACTTCCTGTACCAGCTGTTCCAGAGAGAGCTGGAGACGCTGCTGAGGAGCAGCTGCAGCACCGCAGCTGCACCAGGTATGTATGTATGTGTGTGTTGTTGTTGAACACGAGCTAACGAGGCTGCACGCATATCCAAGCTGCTATAGCTGAACCAGCCAGGTCTAGTAGAATCTAGTAGAAGAGTTGCGACATTGAGGGGTCAGAAAGTGAGCCGCAGCGCTGTTCATGCAGCTCTAATGGGGACAAACTGGAGTTGGACATGTTTTCCACGAGGGCGGCGCAAATGAGAGCTATTACTATTACTTATTGTCGTATTATTATTTAAAAAAAAAAAAAAAAAAAAAAAAAGTAAAGCGATTGAATATATTTTAACACTGGGCTGTTTCAATGCATTTATGCCTGCTTAAGGTCCAGGAATTGTCCCTATTTGTTGTCCCCATTCTCTGTTCAAGTCTAAGCAGAAGAGCCTCCATTGGACTGGCCCCATGAAGTGGACGGAGTTGTCGTAACTCTGCCCATAAACCTGCGCAGTGACGTCACCAGCTCTGTTCCACTAGTGGATTCCGCCAGCGTTTTTTTTTAGCAAGGATAACGTTAGCAAGGATAAGAAAAAGGGGCGTGGCCCTTCAAAATAAAAGTACCCAGTGAAATAAACAAAAATGAGTAATTTGCACATACATTGCCCATTAGAACTATAAATTAAGTATATAAACGAAAATATACAAAACAATAAGTGTTTTTGTTAACATTTACACCGTTATTAACTTAAAAAACATATTGAAATGGATAAATACTGTTCACTGTTGTGTAAAATAGGCCCCTGCACAAAAAATGGTTCTTCGTATCAACTAGTGGGACATATGTACGCGTGCAGGGAGACCTCCCCTACAACACCCTACTGTCCGCTAAGCAGGAGAGGTTTATTTTAAAAAGTTATAGGCCCTTTTGTAAGGTCAAAGGTCAAAAATGGCAAAATTTCAAACTCAGACTGGCCGCTGGAGCAAAGACGGCTATTCGTATCAACAAGTGACGCATATCCACGCGTCCGAGCAGACCTTCTCTACAACACCCTACTGTCCGCTAAGCAGGAGAGGTTTATTTTAAAAAGTTATAGGCCCTTTTGTAAGGTCAAAGGTCAAAAATGGCAAAATTTCAAACTCAGACTGGCCGCTGGAGCAAAGACGGCTATTCGTATCAACAAGTGACGCATATCCACGCGTCCAGGCAGACCTCCTCTACAACACCCTACTGTCCGCTAAGCAGGAGAGGTTTATTTTAAAAAGTTATAGGCCCTTTTGTAAGGTCAAAGGTCAAAAATGGCAAAATTTCAAACTCAGACTGGCCGCTGGAGCAAAGACGGCTATTCGTATCAACAAGTGACGCATATCCACGCGTCCGGGCAGACCTTCTCTACAACACCCTACTGTCCGCTAAGCAGGAGAGGTTTATTTTAAAAAGTTATAGGCCCTTTTGTAAGGTCAAAGGTCAAAAATGGCAAAATTTCAAACTCAGACTGGCCGCTGGAGCAAAGACGGCTATTCGTATCAACAAGTGACGCATATCCACGCGTCCGGGCAGACCTTCTCTACAACACCCTACTCTCCGCTAAGCAGGAGAGGTGTATTTTAAAAAGTTATAGGCTCTCAAGTACAGCCAAGTCACAAATGGTTGAATGAGCAAGGATAAGAGTTGGCCGGGGGAGTTAGCAAGGATAAGCAGTGCTGTTTCCAGACCAGAGGGGGCACTGTTTCTCCTGTTATTTTCCCATTTTAACATACAAATATTACAATTCTGTATAGACAATACAGAAATGTTTAAATGGCATACTGTATACTAGTAATAGTTATCTCATAGTCTGGTGATTAAAAAAGGAATACAATGTAAATGCAAATGGAATCAACCACAATTTGTGTCATAGTATGAGTGAAACACGAATAATGTTGTTTTTCACATATGTGTATGTAATATGACATTGATGTTTTCTCATTTTAGTTGATTTTGCATATTAAGTTATAAGCATACTGTATATATGCTTGATGACCAGTTCTATACCTGAGCGCACATCTGCTCCAGGGAAAACGCTCCAGAGTTGCATCTGTGGTTGGTCGAAGCTCACATCTACTGCAGGCCTCAAGATACATCAAGGCAAGAAAAAGTGCTTGAAAGAATTGGAACAGGGATCTCGCATCGACCACTACTTCCTAAGAAGCAAGTCGAGTCAGTCAAGTGAAGTTCAGCGGCAGGACGAAACCCAAAGTCCGCAGAACATCAATCCCCCTGTCCCAGAGGAGGAGGGAACAAGCCCAGCAGAGCACCTTGAGCCCAGCCAACGTCCTCTTGCAACAGAGGCTAAGACCCAAGAGCGGAGGCCACCCGTCAACTGGCCAAAAGCCTGTGAGAAAAAGGTGTGGGAAACAGTCAACACAGACCTGATCTTGCAATTGGAGCAGCTCAGCGGGACTGCAGTGAAGAAACTGGAGAGACTGGGAGATCTCATCTACAGCTACGGAGCGGAACGCTTCGGGGTTGCAGACAAGAGGAGGAGTACACCATCCAATCCCTCTCAGTCTAGGAGACAGCAAGAAATCAAGCGACTGATCAAGGAAAGAAGGCAGCTGAAGAAACAGTGGAGGAAGGCTCCAGAGGAGGAGAAGGAAGGCATAAACGTGCTGCAGGCAGAAATTAAGAACCGGTTATCTGCACTGAGGAGAGCTGAAAACCTGAGGAAGAGGCGCAAAAAGAAAGAGCGGGCAAGATCCAACTTTTTCAAAGACCCTTTCAAGTTTGTGAAGGGTCTGTTCACAAAGGAGAAAAGTGGCAACCTCCAAACAACAAAGGAAGGCTTGGAAGCCCACCTGTCGCAAACACACGCGGACAGCCGTCATCAGGAACAGGTCTCACTTCCACATGACATGCCACCTTTGCATCCTCCAAAACATCAGCTTGACGTCAGCCCTCCCAAGTGGAGTGAAGTTGAAAGAACTGTACGTCGAGCAAGAGCGGCATCCTCCCCTGGTCTCAACGGGGTACCATACAAACTCTACAAGTATGCACCAGATGTCTTGCGCTTCCTATGGCGACTGATGAGGGTGATATGGCTAAAGCGGACAATACCAACAGTCTGGCAGAGGGCGGCGAGCATCCTAATCCCAAAGGAAAAGGACTCTACTGACATCAGTCAATTTCGCCAAATCAGTCTCCTGAACGTGGAGGGTAAGATATTCTTCAGTGTAGTGGCTCGCAGATTGACCACCTACCTGGAAATGAACCACTTCATTGATACATCAGTGCAGAAAGCAGGGTTGCCAGGCTTTCCCGGATGTGTGGAGCACCTGAGCATGATTTGGCACCAAGTCCAAGCCGCAAAAAGAGATGGAAGAGACCTCCATGTTGTTTTTTTGGACCTGGCCAACGCCTTCGGCTCGGTTCCACACAACATTCTGTGGACTGCATTCAGCTACTTCCAAGTTCCAGAGTCCATCACTGCTCTCGTCAAGGCCTACTTCCGTGACATGCAGATATGCCTGTCAACAACAGAGTACACCACTGCTTGGCAACACCTGGAGGTAGGCATCATGGCAGGGTGCACCATTTCCCCGCTTGCCTTCACTATGGCCATGGAGGTAATCATTCGTGCATCCCGGTGGGTGGTGGGAGGAGAGCAGTTAAAACCAGGCCTCCGGCTCCCTCCCATCAGGGCATACATGGATGATATGACCACCCTCACATCAACCATCCCCTGCACGAGGCGGCTGCTGAGAAAGTTGCAGGAGAACATTGAGTGGGCCCGGATGAAATTTAAGCCGAGCAAGTCCAGGAGCCTATCAGTGGTAAAAGGGAAGCTCTCAGACCAGCGCTTCTACATCGGTGAGGAGCCCATACCAACTGTGGCAGAAAAGCCAATAAAGAGCCTCGGACGTTGGTACGATGCAACCCTCAAGGACACAGTCCAAGTGGAACAGCTAAGACAGGATACGATCAGCGGTCTGCAGAGCATAGAGAAGACCATGCTCCCAGGCAGGCTGAAGCTCTGGTGTCTTCAGTTTGGCCTCCTGCCTCGGTTGATGTGGCCTCTTACCATTTATGAGGTGCCGATCTCAAAGGTTGAGAAGCTTGAGAGGTTGATCAGCTCCTTTGCCAGAAAATGGCTAGGTGTTCCCAAGTGCCTTAGCAACATAGCGCTGTATGGGAGAGGCATCCTGGAGCTTCCTCTGTCCAGCCTCACGGAGGAGTACAAGAGCACCAAAGTCAGGCTGCAGATGATGCTGACGGAATCTCGCGATCCCTGTGTAGCAAAAATGGCTCCCACCCTTGCAACTGGGAGGAAGTGGACTCCAGCTGCAGCCACAGAGCAGGCCAAGTCAGCCCTTAAGCACCGGGACATCGTCGGTGCTGTGCAAAGGGGAAGAGGAGGTCTTGGTCTCGGTGAGAGTGAACCATCTTGGTACAGGGCATCTCCAGTCCAGCGGAGGGGCCTTGTGGTTGAGGAGATACGCCGAGAAGAGCAGGCTGCACGATGTGCAAAGGCTGTCTCACAAGGACAGCAAGGCCAATGGATGTGTTGGGAAGATGTGGAGAAGCGAAGGCTCTCCTGGAAGGAGCTATGGGACATGGAAGCGTTCAGAACCAGCTTCATCTTGCGGGCCACCTACGATGTCCTACCATCACCAACAAACCTCAGCCAGTGGTACGGTGAAGACCCTACGTGCCCCCTCTGTTCATCTCCAGCCAACCTGAAGCACATCCTGGTCGCCTGCAAGACGAGCCTTACTCAGGGCCGTTATACCTGGAGGCACAATCAAGTGCTGAAGTGTCTGGCAGCGGCGCTGGAGAGAAGACGGGCGGACGTCAACAGCATGCCTCTTTCCCTGGCTGCATCTTCTGGACAGTTCGTGCGTGAAGGGGAGAAGCCAAAGACCCGCCCTCAAAAAGCAGAGTCTGGACATCTGGGAGCAGCACGAGACTGGAAGCTTCTGGTCGACCTGGAGCAGAGACTCTGCTTCCCAGCAGAGATTGCAACCACCAACCTCAGGCCAGATCTCGTGCTGTGGTCCCCTTCAAGCCGAAGCGTCTTCATTATTGAGCTCACAGTGCCCTGGGAAGATAATGTGGGCGAGGCCTATGAGCGCAAGAAGCTTCGATACGCAGAGCTGGCAGCAGATGCCCATCAAAGGGGGTGGAAGGCCACAGTTCGCCCTGTAGAGGTGGGCTGTAGAGGCTTTGTGGGCAGGTCCGTTCTCAGCCTCCTCAAAGACATGGGAATCCGGGGCCAGGCCCAACGCCAGATCATCAAGGCCCTGTCCAGTGCTGCAGAAAGGGCAAGCCAGTGGCTCTGGATAAGGAGGAGAGACAACACCTGGGCTCCAAGATGACACCAAAGGCGAAGACATCATTCTGAAGGGGTCAAGGAAGAGGGGGGCACACCTGGGACACACTTGGGACGCCAAGTGGCTTGGACCAGGTGTTGCCGCTGAACCCTCTTGAGGTGTCGTGGGCCTAGTCAGTGAAACACCTGTGATGGAGGGCGCCCACCTGACGACCCCAATGAAACCCTTGGCCCCTTCCACCCAACCCTGTGATGACATCCCTACCCACCGTTCTCAAGGTTAGACAGCATCATCATCCCTTGCAGGTATGCGGTCAGGCGCTGGCCTGGCTCAGGGAGGAAGACGCCCCTGCCATGCAGAGTCTACTGCACTTATGGAAGATAACATCATATCCTGTGTTTGTAAAACTGTTCCATATTCTCCCCCAGCAAATCACTTTGAGTTTTACACCCCTAGTATAGACAATACAGAAATGCATATCTGTTTAATTGGCACATGCTATAATAGCTATCTCATAGTCTGGAGATTAAAAAAGGAATGATTGTCCTGTAACAACACAGATAGGCTACAATATAAATGCAAATAGAACTAACCACAATGTGTGTCATAGTATGTGTGAAAGACGAATAATGTTGTTTTTCCTTTTTTTGCTTCAACTCCTGTAGCATTTATGATTAGTGAAACACATACACAAGTAGCTGTGGAGGAGCTACTCAGGGAATTGAGGAACAAAGAAAAGTTGTTATTTGGGACAAACACAATGCCCATTCAGATGAATAGTGACAGAGCCACAGTGCTTTTACAATCTGGTATGAATATATTCAATGGTGATAGCATGGAAACTTACATACAACGCTGTTGGAGAATAGTTACAGGAAAGGCAGATAGCAAAGATTTGAATTTCTGTACCATAAGGGCATGCAAGAGTCATCTGATGAAACAAGCAAGTGACATTTGCAAAAAAGAGTATACTAATGGCAAAAGGGATGATCGGTATAAGTTTGCTATGTACATTTTCAGCACTTTAGTTAATGCCAAAACACTACAACAAGCACGTAATATAGTATTAATTATAACATCGTCATGATGCAAGTGTGCCCAGAAGTGTCCGTATTTGGCCGAAGAGCCTTTATGACAAATGATTGAGCCCAACTTATACTTAATGTTACCGCTGTTACAAATCGGAATTTCAATATTATCGGATGGTACTACAGCCGTGTGGATCACCACCCCATCATTGGTGACACGGTTCACAGAAAGAGTTATGAAGTCAGGATGCGTAATCCAACATATTTGTGTCTTCATTGCAGATCCACAAGCTGTGCAACTTTGATGACTCGCACCTTCCATGATTGAATGTTCAAATATAGTATTAAGATCATTGTTGAGTGGCAATGCAAAAAATGTAGGCGTGTCAGAAATTCTTTCAACTTTCCTTACGCATTTTGTGCAGGTTTCAGTATATTTTGCACGAGCACTTGTGCGGATGCTACAATCATCCAACCAGTTTAATAGTTCATTTATCAAATCTAGTGGGTCATTGTGCTTTCCCAAAGACAATGCTCCAATGCTCCTCACTAACTCTTGAGTGACACCAGTAATTGTTGAAGGATGAAATGTGTGCCCGGGATTTAGAAAAAATGTTTGGATGAGAGCTGCTAAACTTCCAGGCATAGAAGACATCTCAACCATCAAAGTGGCCGTCAACTTTTTCAATGTATTTTGTACTACTTGTAGATGCAATATGGATTGAAGGGTTGCATTTAACCAACAATTATTGTCATTATTTGCAAACCTGCATATACTATTGCATATCTCCTTATGCTGCGCTGTTGTGTCCGGCACACAAGCTGAAACTGAACTTTTGTTTTGGGAGAACATCTTTGATAGCTCACAAATAGCTGTGCTTTTTGCGCACTTGTTCATGTGTACTGCATAGTTTCCAGAGAATCTCTGCAAATCACCTGAGAGGAGATCAGACCATATTGGAATAGTTGAGAGTAAGTTTGTGAACAATTTATTTAAAATATTTATCCCGAAGTACCTATTCTCACCTGTGGCATTCATGGTTTCAAGTACTTGATTGGCCTTAGTCCTTTCTGTATCAAAATGCTGTTTGAAGGGTGATATACTAGCAAAGGCACAGTCAAATATATTATCAGCAACATAGTTGTCATATGGGTTGGGTTTTGTATCTACATCATCTTCCTTATGCATTGACATATTCTTATCTTTTGGCAAATTCTCATCCCTCGGCAGTTTTAGAATTTCAGACTTAATGCTGGCAATACTAGATTCCACATTGCAGGAATTGTGTTTGCTACCGAGTACAATGCAAGCGTGAAATACTATATTACGTGCTTGTTGTAGTGTTTTGGCATTAACTAAAGTGCTGAAAATGTACATAGCAAACTTATACCGATCATCCCTTTTGCCATTAGTATACTCTTTTTTGCAAATGTCACTTGCTTGTTTCATCAGATGACTCTTGCATGCCCTTATGGTACAGAAATTCAAATCTTTGCTATCTGCCTTTCCTGTAACTATTCTCCAACAGCGTTGTATGTAAGTTTCCATGCTATCACCATTGAATATATTCATACCAGATTGTAAAAGCACTGTGGCTCTGTCACTATTCATCTGAATGGGCATTGTGTTTGTCCCAAATAACAACTTTTCTTTGTTCCTCAATTCCCTGAGTAGCTCCTCCACAGCTACTTGTGTATGTGTTTCACTAATCATAAATGCTACAGGAGTTGAAGCAAAAAATGGAAAAACAACATTATTCGTCTTTCACACATACTATGACACACATTGTGGTTAGTTCTATTTGCATTTATATTGTAGCCTATCTGTGTTGTTACAGGACAATCATTCCTTTTTTAATCTCCAGACTATGAGATAGCTATTATAGCATGTGCCAATTAAACAGATATGCATTTCTGTATTGTCTATACCAGGGGTGTAAAACTCAAAGTGATTTGCTGGGGGAGAATATGGAACAAGCATATATACAGTATGCTTATAACTTAATATGCAAAATCAACTAAAATGAGAAAACATCAATGTCATATTACATACACATATGTGAAAAACAACATTATTCGTGTTTCACTCATACTATGACACAAATTGTGGTTGATTCCATTTGCATTTACATCGTATTCCTTTTTTAATCACTAGACTATGAGATGACTATTATAGTATATGCCATTTAAACATTTCTGTATTGTCTATACAGAATTGTATTGTATTTGTATTTGTATGTTAAAAATGGGAAAATAACAGGAGAAACAGTGCCCCCTCTGGTCTGGAAACAGCACTGCTTATCCTTGCTAACTCCCCCGGCCAACTCTTATCCTTGCTCATTCAACCATTTGTGACTTGGCTGTACTTGAGAGCCTATAACTTTTTAAAATACACCTCTCCTGCTTAGCGGAGAGTAGGGTGTTGTAGAGAAGGTCTGCCCGGACGCGTGGATATGCGTCACTTGTTGATACGAATAGCCGTCTTTGCTCCAGCGGCCAGTCTGAGTTTGAAATTTTGCCATTTTTGACCTTTGACCTTACAAAAGGGCCTATAACTTTTTAAAATAAACCTCTCCTGCTTAGCGGACAGTAGGGTGTTGTAGAGAAGGTCTGCCCGGACGCGTGGATATGCGTCACTTGTTGATACGAATAGCCGTCTTTGCTCCAGCGGCCAGTCTGAGTTTGAAATTTTGCCATTTTTGACCTTTGACCTTACAAAAGGGCCTATAACTTTTTAAAATAAACCTTTCCTGCTTAGCGGACAGTAGGGTGTTGTAGAGAAGGTCTGCCCGGACGCGTGGATATGCGTCACTTGTTGATACGAATAGCCGTCTTTGCTCCAGCGGCCAGTCTGAGTTTGAAATTTTGCCATTTTTGACCTTTGACCTTACAAAAGGGCCTTTAACTTTTTAAAATAAACCTCTCCTGCTTAGCGGACACTAGGGTGTTGTAGAGAAGGTCTGCCCGGACGCGTGGATATGCGTTACTTGTTGATACGAATAGCCGTCTTTGCTCCAGCGGCCAGTCTGAGTTTGAAATTTTGCCATTTTTGACCTTTGACCTTACAAAAGGGCCTATAACTTTTTAAAATAAACCTCTCCTGCTTAGCGGACAGTAGGGTGTTGTAGAGAAGGTCTGCCCGGACGCGTGGATATGCGTCACTTGTTGATACGAATAGCCGTCTTTGCTCCAGCGGCCAGTCTGAGTTTTAAATTTTGCCATTTTTGACCTTTGACCTTACAAAAGGGCCTATAACTTTTTAAAATAAACCTCTCCTGCTTAGCGGACAGTAGGGTGTTGTAGAGAAGGTCTGCCCGGACGCGTGGATATGCGTCACTTGTTGATACGAATAGCCGTCTTTGCTCCAGCGGCCAGTCTGAGTTTGAAATTTTGCCATTTTTGACCTTTGACCTTACAAAAGGGCCTATAACTTTTTAAAATAAACCTCTCCTGCTTAGCGGACAGTAGGGTGTTGTAGAGAAGGTCTGCCCGGACGCGTGGATATGCGTCACTTGTTGATACGAACAACTGTTTTTGTCTAGTGTCCATTTTGGTCTGAAAATTGAGTAAAAACAGCAAATCTACAAGCTTAAAACACACCCCATTACGTTTTGAGCTTGTAGATCTACTTTTTAATATCCTACATGTATATAGCGTGCCCCATACTAGCACTTTTTCAATAAATCTATGACATTTAAAAGACCATAATAATTACAAGAAGTCGCGCTTTTATTTTGAAGGCCTTATCCTTGCTAACTGGCAGCGGCCATTTTTAATCCTTGCTAGAAAAACGGACCTGTGGATTGCTCATTCATTTTCCTCATAGACTTTTCAGTGACGTCACCAGCTCTGTTCCACTAGTGGATTCCTCATTCATTTTCCTCATAGACTTTTCGAAAATGGTTAATAAAAACACGATTGTGCCGCGGCCAAAGCCAACTCGGGTCGTGACAAATCATGACAACAAACACAATATCGCTATATAATATATAATTAGGAAGAAGTAGAACACGGCATGATACAAGACTTTTTGTTTCGTTTTTCATCTTAGAAATGATTTGATTGTCCCAAAAGTTTGTGTGTGTCATCACAGAGGCGTAACGTCATTTGGGCCATTCGGGCCATGGCCCAGAATTATTTTGCTGGCCCAGGCTGAGGTATAGTACACTTGGGCCAAGAATTCAGGGGAACAGACAGACAGGCACAATAGGTAGCCTAGTGTTGGGGGATCAGAGGTGTTAGACGGCTTGACGCCCCGCTATTCATTCCAGACTATTGTTATCAAATGGGCCAAAACCTGTTTAACTAGTCCTGGTGACTGGAGGTGTCAAAGTTGGTCCCCCAAAACAATAGGTGTTAATGGCCCATGCGCCCATCTATTTCCAGTATTTGTAAATAAAAAAATGAGAATAAACGAAAATACATATATACTTATACATATATACAAATATACTTGCATTGTGTATTTATTGACGTTTCATTCCGGCTTCTCTTTCTTGCATTACTTATTAGAATGTAACAATGCCTTTATCGTAGCTCTGGTCCAGAGCTCCACTGGGTCTGAGTCTGGCTTGCATTGGAGCTCTGTTGGTCTCCGTGCATTCGGCCATTACTGCACCCGACCAGCCTCTCTTCTCTAGTGGATATATAAAGAACGTTTTACCTACTCACCAAAATAAACACGTCTTGTGTCATTAGAAAGCCTACTTACCTTAGTGGTCGCACTCTTAGCCCCCCACCACACGGATAAATTGGACTTTTTGGCCAGAACGCGATCGTTTTTCACTGAAGGAAAAATATTTCCTATGGAACTTTTCTATTGGCAATATCGGTAGAGGGCGCAAATCCTGGTTGTTTTTCCGGTGAAAAACGATCGCGTTCTGGCCAAAAAGTCCATTTTATCTGTGTGGTGGGGGGCTAAGAGTGCGACCACTAAGGTAAGTAGGCTTTCTAATGACACAAGACGTGTTTATTTTGGTGAGTAGGTAAAACGTTCTTTATATATCCACTAGAGAAGAGAGGCTGGTCGGGTGCAGTAATGGCCGAATGCACGGAGACCAACAGAGCTCCAATGCAAGTCAGCCTCAGAAGCAGTGGAGCTCTGGACCAGAGCTAGGTTTTATCTAAAAATCGCCAGGCTTAGATGTCCGCCTCTACTGGCCCAGGCTGATGTCCGACCCACGCTACGCGCCTGTGTCATCATGATTCGTCACGACTCGAGTTGGCTTTGTCCGCGGCGTAATCGTCTTTATATAAATTATTTTCGAAAAGTCTATGAGAAAAATGAATGGGGAATCCATTTCTGGAACAGGGGCGGTGACGTCCCTGCGCATCTATATGGCTCTGAGCTGAACTATCCATGCATCGTATTTCCAGAGCGTAATGCATTGACTAAATCCAGTTCTACGCGGGTCGCTACATTTACACTCAAAACGTGTACATAAACATTCCCGTTTCAAATATAAAGTACTCACACATGTTTCTATCGGCGTTGGACACTTGCAGCGGCATAAATTAGGCTCGCAGCGCGCCGCGTTGTTTGATAAAAAAGCATTTTTATCCGAGCTTTTCTTCCGCCATTGGCTTTCAATTATATGCGCCCCCTATGTGTGGGGAGGAGCGTGGCACTCTGAACACTGGGTGTGTTCCATATATTCAGTCTGACCGCACTGCCAATACAAACTAATAGGGGGATGTGCTCCCGGTGTGCATCTGTGTGTGTGTACCAAACTTGCCTCAACCCAGAAAAGTAGCGCGGGGAACTTGGATAAAAATGCTTTTTATTAAATATCGTGGCACGCTGCAAGTGTCTTAACACCTGTAGAAACATTTGTACTTTATATTTGAAATATATAATTTACATTTGAAATATTCTGATGAATTGAAAATGGAGGACATGGATCATATCCTTGCAGTGGAGGTGTTTGTATTGACTTAGTTTCGTTTGAACCCTACTTTGTTATATCATGGACCCCTACTGTTGGCCTAAATGAGGCGATAGCTCAATGCAAATTATTATGAGAAAGTTTAAAGCATGCTGTGTTGTGTGTAATGTGTCAACCTCCTCCTCCTCCTTCTCACGTAGATAAAAAAGAAAAAGCTGTTTTATCTGTGCTGCCTTCTGAGCCTGCCTCTCTGTCTGGGTCTCTCTCTTCCTTACTCTCTCGTGTGTGTTAATAATATAATAGTAACTGGTCAATATGTCAGCTATATTAGCTCATAAAGTCTACATTTATATGTCTGCCTGGCTGGGACCGGTCTCTCGGAATGCCGTTGCATGATGCATTTCGGACAGCCTCGGCGCCGCCATTTGAAAGAAATCTCAGAAAAGCAATATTGCCGATATTGCGGCCCGTGGAGCCTCTACTAGGGCTGCAACTACAGGGGTTGACACTAAGATCTCCGAGGCACTTGCCCATCGAGCAAGTGCAAGTCAGGTTCTAATTGCCCTCAGGTCATGGTCACTTACCCCCCAAAAATATATTGTAAATTTTGCATTTAAGTTTACTTCCTACTTGGGTGCTTTAAACCAGGGGTTTTCAACTGGTGGTCTGGGGACCACCAGTGGTCCCTGAGAGGGTTCCAGGTGGTCCCCAGTTAAGTGGGTTAACCAGGTGTAACTCTTGAGAACGTTAAAATGAAACAGAATGGACCCTTGCGGGTCCATTTGGTTTCATTTTTACACTCTCAAGAGTTAAAATTCATCATGTTAATTAGCCCATAGTGGTCACAGACCCAGTGGTCCCTGACCCCAGCAAAATGATAGTTTGGAACCAAATGGACCTGGGAGAGAGATAGGAGAGATAGCTAGAAAGCAGGGAAAGACACAGAGACACACAGCCTTCAAGAAAAAAATATCTTGTGTTGTGTTATAGTGCACTTAGTTGCACACTTGCCTGATCGGGCAACCAGGTAGCAGTCTTCACTTGCCCCACCATTTTTTTTTACTTGCCCCGGGCAAGCAGGCAAGTGTTAGTGTCGAGCCCTGAACTAACAATTTAACCAATTCATTGATTATTCAGATTATGACTCTTATTTAGCTATCACCTTAAAGTGGCTGCGTTTCAACTGCTGTCCATATAGCAGTGAAAAGCAGCCTCTGATTGGTTCTTGGTGTGTATATAAACAACAATGGCTGGTTTTCTTGAACGCTATGGTGTAGCCGTGTAGGAGGTATATTTTGAGGCTTCTCATTGGCTGCTATGCACGAAATGAAATGAAACATGTGTAGAACCAAGCCATAACACTAATCATGTGTGCGATGATTGGTCATTATGGGGGTCCTTGACATGGTGACATGTTGGGGTGACGAAATGTTACACTGTTTCTGCATAAGAACGACATTCTGAACTCGTTAATTTGTGGTGTGAGTGAACATCGCTTTTCTTGTGTCAGTCATTTTGAACAAAAAATGGGAAAACAAAAAATAACTAAAATACTATAATACTCATTTTTATTTTATTTCTTCGTACTGTGAGTTCGTACTAGTTCAAAATGTTAAATTATGAGCTATGACCGTAACAAGTTCGGTTTTAAATGAGTGAACTCAAAGAGAACTTTCCCAACACTGACCTTTGCATCTTTCTGTACCCTAGATGCTCTGCACCTCTCGGCGTGTAAAGATGAGGATTCCCCTGGACAGCAGCCGGAGACAAGACCCTGTCCAAACCCGGAGGTTCCCCTTGGGCCGCAGCAGGAGACCTGTCCCGGTACTTCAACTGAACACCCAAAAACACAACACAGCGCTGGGACTGCACAACCAACACGTCTTGTGTTGGTTGTGCAGTCCAAACAATATGTTGGGACTGCACAACCAACTGCACAACCAACACAACTCGGTGTTGGCACTGCGCAACTAACACAACTCAGTGATGGGACTGCACAACCAACTGCACAACCAACACAGCTCAGTGTTGGGACTGCACAGCAAACACAACACCGCGTTGGGACTGCACAACCAACACGTCTGGTGTTGGTTGTGCAGTCCAAACAATATGTTGGGACTGCACAACCAACTGCACAACCAACACAACTCCGTGTTGGGACTGCACAGCAAACTGCACAACCAACACAACTCAGTGTTGGGACTGCACAGCAAACTGCACAACCAACACAACTCAGTGTTGGGACTGCACAGCAAACACAACACAGTAGTGGGACTGCACAACCAACACAACATAACCCGGAAAAACCCTTTGTTTGTAAAGTTTGCGGCACAAGCTTTCGCGTGGAGGACACTCTAACAGGTCACATGAGGACGCATACCGGGGAGCAACCTTTTACTTGTACGGTTTGTGGTGAAGGATTTCCTCGCATCAGCGAAATGAAGGCTCACATGAAGGCTCATCAGGGGAAGAGGCCTCACACCTGTATAGTGTGCGGCAAAAGCTTTTCTCAGCGCAACCCTCTAGCCATTCACATGCGGATTCACACGGGTGAAAGACCATTCATGTGTCCGTTTTGCGGTAAAGGCTGCGTTAATAGCGGTAACCTGAATAAGCACATGAGGATGCATACAGGAGAGAAACCCTTTACTTGTACAATTTGCGGCAAAGGCTTTACTCAGAAGAATACTCGGGATGATCATGTTAGGACTCATACAGGGGAAAAGCCCCTTACTTGTAAGGTTTGCGGCAAAGCCTTTATCTATCGGGGTAGTCTAGCCATCCACAAGAAGACTCACACAGGGGAGAAGCCCTGTGTGTGTACAATCTGTGGAAAGGGCTTTCTTACCAAGGGTAACATGAGGTCTCACATGAGGACGCACACAGGAGCGAAGCCGTTTACGTGTAAAGTTTGCGGTGTACATTTTGTTAATGGGCGTCTTCTCAATGCTCACGTGAACACTCATGCAGAGTGAAAGAGTGTCGTCATCAGGGGGGGGGGGGGGTATGCATCTTAATGATAAACGAGTTTGTATAATGAATATTACTAATCTGAGAAAACATTTCTCATTAAAATTTCAAATCTGTATCATTTATATTAATCGTTTTTCTAATGTCTATCTAATGTTTATCTGTGGTGAGATGGCAACACTTTAAAGGTAGGGCAAGTGAGTTCACTTTTGTCAGATATCACCCAAAAAAAATGCTCTATTATAAGGTGTGCAGACCATATATGGAGTTTCCCCCTCCCCCACGTTAGCAGAGGAGCTAATAGAAGTTCCCCAGGTGGAGGGTGAATTCTCCTCCAATCAGGATCGAGCAGCACACACCAAATTGTTTTTGTTGTGTGCAATCAATGAATGACTGGACCTGTTATTGCCCCCACACATATTAGAATTCCCCCAACAAATTGCCAGAGCCGACTGCAGGATAAGAAAAAAAATATATAAACTTCTAAACCTAATTATAAATGAAAGTTAACTGATAATAACACTGTTGATGATGATGCCGTCCCAATACCTGCTGTCTCTACTTGTGTAGAGCCTACAATTTAGTGTAGTTTATTTTTTTTTCTACCTCAGTGGTGTTTTTCATACCAGGGCCCACCATTTATTCTGCATTTTAGCCAGCAAGGCAATTCTTCTACATTTTCTAACTGTAGATTCTTGAATGATTCTTCAGGTTTAAATGTAATTTAACTCTTGAGAGTGTATAGTCTATAAGGGTCCATTTAGTTACCAACTGTCCAAAATTTAGCTGGGGACCAGAATCCTCTCAGGGACCACTATATAAAATGTAAGGGGAGTTAAATGCTGCAATTTGTTCTTTATCCTTTCACTTTTGCAATGCAGTTGTTTGATAAGGGTGTAATTGTCCTACAATGGTGGGCTGATTATTACTAGTGAACAGTATTTGTATTACATTGACTTTATGGTTGTCAATAACTTGTCCATTAGCCTTTCTACAGCCAACCTTCCTTGCGGCAGTGCCAGGGACTGAAAGGCTGCCTGGACACTGCCTTTGGAACGGGCGGGGATGGGGGCGTTATATAATTGCATTTGTAAAACTAATGATGGAAAAATGGTACATAAATCATTGTTTGAACTTAAAAAGAACCCTGGCTAATGAGACAAATACGAATAAATGCATTATACTTGTCCTCTATAACTAGAATGGAACACTTAGAACACTAGAATAAGCTCTTTAAAAATAGTTCATGCTTTTAGCCCAAGGGGGGCGCCATTTTACTGTGCCTCTCATAGTGGTGACGTCACTAGAGATTGCTCCACACTAGAACTAATGGAATGCATCAAACCACTACATATTTTGTCCAACTATAGTTCATTCCGTTTGTTTTATAGTCCTTTATTTCACCAGTGGGGGTCGCCATTGTCATAAACAGAGCAGTGTATATACGTTGATGTTTTACGTTGCAATGCTGGGTGATCATGAACGTTCCATTAGCTGTACTATACTACAGATCTCCTGTGACATCATCGCTATGACAGGCCACGTGACAGGCACAGTAAAATGGTGGCCCCCTTGGGATAAAAACATGCACTATTTTTAAACTAAAGAGCTTATTCTATGTCTTTAATAGTTCAATTCTAGTTATAGAGGGTAAGTATAATGTATTTGTCCATATTTGTCTCATTAGCCAGGAATCCTTTTAAACGTGGGGAGAGTTAAAGGCAAAAAAAGGAATAAATGATTGTATGTGAGTGCACAGATACAAAAAAGGAGGACAAAATGGCACATGAAGGATGCATTGTATAGCAACTGTCATTGCAGCTCTAGTTTAGGCGATGTTGTAATGGTGACGTTGGACCACTGGCAGACTCATACATTCAACTTAAAATAAAATGATATAATCAAGTCTAATGTTTTGTGTGCTTACTTTACTGTTGACGCTTACACAGTCACTTGCATACAGATGACCAACATCCCAAACATTCAGTTAATGTCAGTTTTACAGCTCATCTCTCCTCCTTTACAATCTGGTGATAGTTGCACACGCATAGCAACTGCACTGCAAAATATGACGCTGGTACATACCTGTAGCTATACTTTAATGAGATGTTAATGAATAAGCCTAAAGACACAATGAGTTGCTTTAATTCATTAAAAATGTGTTTGAATAGCAGCTCAAAATGTATTTCTTAGTTAGAAAATATCTTGCAAAAGCGGAAGAGGAACTGAAGCCGCATGAATAGTGTGTATATGTCAAATCGACTTGATAATCTTGAGAAGATGATGTTCTGACCCAATGTATGTACTGACCCAATGTATTAGCAGTGGAAGTTCAGCAAGAAACCAAAGCTTTTTGTATCTTTCTGCATCCTAGATGGACTGCACCTCCCTGTGCGTAAGGACGACGTTTCCCCTGGACACCAGGAGACGAGGCCCAGTCCGGTCCAAAAGCCACCAGAACCTTTATACATTAAAGTGAACCTCGGGGAGCTTCTCCAAAGACCAGAGGACACTGATGAGTCAACTTTGACCTGTGCTGATGAACACAGAGACACAGCCAGCACCTGGACTGAACACACGGAAACACAGGCTGCTGCAGAGGACTGTGGACCATCACAACCCACTGGTGATGACCTACCAGAACCCATTAAAGTACACATTAAAGTGAAACTCGAGGACCTACTTCAAAGACCAGAGGAGGCTGATGGGTCAGCATTGACATTACTAGCAGAGGAAAGTGAAGGTGACAGAGTCACAGAGGCTGCAGCCGGCACCTTGACTGAACACCTAAAAACACGGACTGATGTAGAGGACCGTGGAACATCACTGCCCACAAGTGATGTCCCACCAGGACCTTTATACATTAAAGTGAAACTCGAGGAGCTACTTCAAAGACCGGAGGACGCTGATGACGGGTCAAGTTTGACCTGTGATGATGATGATGATGATGATGAACGCAGGGACACAGAGGCTGCAGCCGACACCTGGACTGAACCCCTGAAAACACAGGCTGGTGTAGAGGACTGTGGGACATCACTGCCCACTATAGATGTCCAGCTCATGTCTTCACACCGTTCTGAGGAGACGGGGGAAGACCATTCAGCCTTAAACGCACGGAAATCACGCAAGGCAAAAGACGTGCTAGGACAAAGATCACTTAAGTCTTTGAGCAACAGGTTGCCCCAAGACCCACAATCATCAAAACAACCCCACACCACGAGGCATCGCTCTAGGAAGAAAAGATTTACGTGTCCAGTTTGTGGCAAAGGCTTTGTTAGAAAGTATAATCTGACAGCTCACAAGATTTGCACTCATATGGAGGGACCCTTTAGTTGTAAAGTTTGTGGTAAAGGCTGTGCTAGTAGAGCTAATTGCATCATGCATATGAAGACCCATACGAAAGGGGGGAAACCTTGTGTTTGTGATGTTTGTGGCAAATGCTTTGCTTATAGCGGTTCTCTAAAAGTTCACATGAGGACTCATACAGGAGAAAGACCCTTCACTTGTGAGATTTGTGGAAAAGGCTTTGCTATAAAAACTTGTCTAAAAAGACACATGGTGACTCACACCAGAGAAAAGAAAGTAAAGGAAAGGGTTTTTATTTGTGAAGTTTGTGGCAAAGGCTTTTCTAATAACTATCCTCTAAAAATTCACATGAGGACTCATACAGGAGAAAGACCCTTTACTTGTGAGATTTGTGGTAAAGGCTTTGTTCGTGCAGGTAGTCTAAAAGGTCACACAAGGACTCATACCGGAGACTTTACTTGTGAAGTTTGTGGTAGAGGCTGTGCTCAGAGGTTTGATCTTGTCGTTCATATGCGGACTCATACAGGAGAAAGACCCTTTACTTGTACAGATTGTGGCAAAGGCTTCACTTGTAGCAATCAACTAAAAACGCACATGAAGGCTCATACAGGGGAAAGACAGTTTACTTGTAAAGTTTGTGGTAAAGGCTTTGTTCATGCAAGTAGTCTAAAATGTCACATGAGGACTCATACGGGAGAAAAGGACTTTACTTGTGAAGTTTGCGGTAGAGGCTGTGCTAGTAGGGCTGATCGTATCATTCACATGAGGACCCATACAGGTGAAAAACCTTGTATTTGTGACGTTTGTGGCAAAGGCTTTTTAAAAATGTTCAATCTAGCCGTTCACATGAGGACTCATACAGGGGAAAAACCCTTTACTTGCAAAGTATGTGGTAAAAGCTTTTCTCAAAACGATCTTCTAAAATCTCACATGAAAAATCATACAAGTGAAAGACCATTTACTTGTGACGTTTGTGGCAAAGGCTGTTTTACCAAAGGTGACCTGAAGTCCCACATGAAAATTCATGCAAGGGAAAAACCCTTCACTTGTCTAGTTTGTGGGAAAGCCTTTATCCATAAGGGTGTTCTAAACACACACATGAAGACTCATACAGGGGAGAAACCCTTTAATTGTACAATTTGTGGTAAAGGCTTCACTAGTAGGCAATACCTAAAAATGCACACGATGGCTCATACAGGGGAGAAGAGTGTACTAACCATACACAAGAGGACTCATACAGGGGAGAAACCATTTAATTGTACAGTTTGTGGCAAAGGCTTCACTACTAGGCAATGGCTAAAAGTGCACATGATGGCTCATACAGGGGAGAGACCCTTTAATTGTACAGTTTGTGGCAAAGGCTTCACTCATAGGCCAAGGCTAAAAATGCACATGATCTCTCATACAGGGGATAAACCCTTTAAGTGTACAATTTGTCTTAAGGGCTTTACTCAAAAAAGCAATCTTGTCACTCACATGAGGAGGACCCATAAAAAGGAAAAGCCCTCGTAGAATGTGTGGTAAAGGCTACACTCAAAGCAGTACTATTAAAAATAAATAACATTCAGATGCATGTAAATCTTATGCAGACTCATAGGGGTCGTCTAAACATGGCCACGGCACCGAGAAACGGGACTCAAAAGCTTTTCATTTGTACAGTGTGTTGATGAATGGATCATCATATCCAGAGCTGCGTTAGCCAGTGTGCACACCTGCTTCGAACATTATCAAGCGATAATTCCCAGGAGGCTGCTTATTAGCTGTTCTTATCAACCAGGCATGTTGTCTGGGAGCCGACTGACATTGACAACTGCATTGATAAGATGAAAACATGCAAATCCTCGATCAGTGTGTCCAGTTGACCGCCTTGTATTAAGCTGTTTGTCAACATGACGACGTGCTGGAGGTTATGATTAGGGTCAGAGGAGGCCAAATGTGTGTAAAACGCATGCTTATCAACAACGTCGGCTGGCAGCCAGCATGCCTGTTTGAGAAAGTCAGCTTAATAAGCAGCCTACTGGGAATACTTGCTTGATTTTCGGTAAAATCGTCTGGTGTGTTGCTATAACCGCCCTATCTGATTTATTTTTCATTTTTTTTGCCTGTCTGAGATGTCCTTACAGTATGCCGTGCAACGAGGACCTTTCACCGTGTTCACAAAGGACTGAAATGCAATGTCAATGTCCAGTATGTACAGAATATATGTTATAATCATATCCCAAGATGGTCAGTACATTTCAAATTTGAAATCAATCAAATCAATATAATTCCTGCCCATTTTCAGCTACAGTGTCGCTGCTCAATGCTAACATAAAGGGTATTTGGTTGAGAATATAGAAACATTGTAGAGTTAAATGTTAAATAAATGGACAAAGACTAAAGTGGACATTGGATGTATTTCTTTTTTTTTCTTCAAGTTTACCATGAGTTTTCATTATTTGGGTTTAGTATATTATTCTTAAAATAAACTAGTATAAATTGCCATGTCCTTTGTCCATTGGTTCATTGCCTGGTATACTCGGTGTATGTTAGAAGAATGCACTTAAACTATTTTACATATGTTGCTTTCCATTGTATTACAACAGTGGTTTTCAACCTTTTTGATACCAGGGCCCACCGTTTATTCAGCATTTGAGCCACAGATCACCATTTGATGACATTTTATCCCCACAGACCCCATAACTAAAGATTTATTTTGCTTTTGTCCATAATTCCAGGCTGGATTTGGGGAAACAAAACAGTTAAACATACAGAATGACAAAATGACCATTATTCTTCCACATTCTATACAGTATTTGTCTCATTAGCCAGGGATCCTTTTAAAAGTGGGGAGCGTTAAGGCAGGAAAAGAAACAAATGATTGTGTATGCACAGATACAAAAAAGGAGGACAAAATGGCACATGAAGGAAGCATTATATAGCATTATATTGTAATGGTGATGTTGCACCACTGGCAGACTCATACATTCAACTTAAAATAAAAGTATAAAATTAAGTCTAATGTATTGTGTGCTTACTTTACTCACTGTTGACGCTTACACAATCACTTGCATACAGATGACCAACATTCCATCGGTTAATGTCAGTTTTACAGCGTTGTGTGTAGCTAAACTAAAGAGGAGATAGTTGCACATGCATAATAGCAACTGCACTGCAAAATATGATGCTGGTACATACATGTAGCTATACTTTAACGAGATGTTAATGAATAAGCCTAAAGACACAATGGGTTCCTTTGATTCATTAAAAATGTGTTTGAATAGCAGCTCAAAATGTATTTTTTTAGTTAGAAAATATCTTGCAAAAGCGGAAGAGGAACTGAAGCCGCATGAATAGTGTGTATATGTCAAATCGACTTGATAATCTTGAGAAGATGATGTTCTGACCCAATGTATGTACTGACCCAATGTATTAGCAGTGGAAGTTCAGCAAGAAACCAAAGCTTTTTGTATCTTTCTGCATCCTAGATGGACTGCACCTCCCTGTGCGTAAGGACGATGTTTCCCCTGGACACCAGGCGACGAGGCCCAGTCCAGTCCAAAAGCCACCAGAACCTTTATACATTAAAGTGAACCTCGGGGAGCTTCTCCAAAGACCAGAGGACACTGATGAGTCAACTTTGACCTGTGCTGATGAACACAGAGACACAGCCGGCACCTGGACTGAACACACGGAAACACAGGCTGATGCAGAGGACTGTGGACCATCACAACCCACTGGTGATGACCTACCAGAACCCATTAAAGTACACATTAAAGTGAAACTCGAGGACCTACTTCAAAGACCAGAGGAGGCTGATGGGTCAGCGTTGACATTACTAGCAGAGGAAAGTGAAGGTGACAGGGTCACAGAGGCTGCAGCCGGCACCTTGACTGAACACCTAAAAACACGGACTGATGTAGAGGACTGTGGAACATCACTGCCCACAAGTGATGTCCCACCAGGACCTTTATACATTAAAGTGAAACTCGAGGAGCTACTTCAAAGACCGGAGGACGCTGATGACGGGTCAAGTTTGACCTGTGATGATGATGAACGCAGAGACACAGAGGCTGAAGCCGACACCTGGACTGAACCCCTGAAAATACAGGCTGGTGTAGAGGACTGTGGGACATCACTGCCCACTATAGATGTCCAGCTCATGTCTTCACACCGTTCTGAGGAGACGGGGGAAGACCATTCAGCCTTAAACGCACGGAAATCACGCAAGGCAAAAGATGTGCTAGGACAAAGATCACTTAAGTCTTTGAGCAACAGGTTGCCCCAAGACCCACAATCATCAAAACAACCCCACACCATGAGGCATCGCTCTAGGAAGAAAAGATTTACGTGTCCAGTTTGTGGCAAAGGCTTTGTTAGAAAGTATAATCTGACAGCTCACAAGATTCGCACTCATATGGAGGGAACCTTTAGTTGTAAAGTTTGTGGTAAAGGCTGTGCAAGTAGAGCTAATTGCATCATGCACATGAAGACCCATACAAAAGGGGGAAAACCTTGTGTTTGTGATGTTTGTGGCAAATGCTTTGTTTATAGCGGTTCTCTAAAAGTTCACATGAGGACTCATACAGGAGAAAGACCCTTCACTTGTGAGATTTGTGGAAAAGACTTTGCTATAAAAACTTGTCTAAAAAGACACATGGTGACTCACACCAGAGAAAAGAAAGTAAAGGAAAGGGTTTTTATTTGTGAAGTTTGTGGTAAAGGCTGTCCTAGTAGGGCTAATCGTATCAGACACATGAGGACCCATACAGGGGAAAAACCTTGTGTTTGCGATGTTTGTGGCAAAGGCTTTTCTAATAACTATCATCTAAAAAATCACATGAGGACTCATACAGGAGAAAGACCCTTTACTTGTGAGATTTGTGGTAAAGGCTTTGTTTGTGCACGTAGGCTAAAAGATCACACAAGTACTCATACCGGAGAGTTTACTTGTGAAGTTTGTGGTAGAGGCTGTGCTAGGAGGGGTGATCTTGTCGTTCATATGAGGACTCATACAGGAGAAAGACCCTTTACTTGTACAGATTGTGGCAAAGGCTTCACTTGTAGCAATCAACTAAAAACGCACATGAAGGCTCATACAGGGGAAAGACAGTTTACTTGTAAAGTTTGTGGTAAAGGCTTTGTTCATGCAAGTAGTCTAAAATGTCACATGAGGACTCATACGGGAGAAAAGGACTTTACTTGTGAAGTTTGCGGTAGAGGCTGTGCTAGTAGGGCTGATCGTATCATTCACATGAGGACCCATACAGGTGAAAAACCTTGTATTTGCGACGTTTGTGGCAAAGGCTTTTTAAAAATGTTCACTCTAGCAGTTCACATGAGGACTCATACAGGGGAAAAACCCTTTACTTGCAAAGTATGTGGTAAAGGCTTTACTCAAAACTATGCAAAAGCTCACATGAAGACTCATACAAGTGAAAGGCCATTTACTTGTGAAGTTTGTGGCAAAGGCTGTTTTACCAGCGGTGGCCTAAAGTCCCACATGAAAATTCATGCAAGGAAAAAACCCTTCACTTGTCTAGTTTGTGGGAAAGCCTTTATCCATAAGAGTGTTCTAAATACACACACGAAGACTCATACAGAGGAGAAACCCTTTAATTGTACAATTTGTGGCAAAGGCTTCACTAGTAAGCAATACCTAAAAATGCACACAATGGCTCATACAGGGGAGAAACCCTTTAAGTGTACAATTTGTCTTAAGGGCTTTACTCAAAAAAGCAATCTTGTCACTCACATGAGGAGGACCCATAAAAAGGAAAAGCCCTCGTAGAATGTGTGATAAAGGCTATCCTCAAAGCAGTACTATTAAAAATATAACATTCAGACTCATGTACATCTTATGCAGACTCATATGGGTCGTCTAAACATGGCCACGGCACCGAGAAACAGAACTCAAAAGAGGTAAAAGCTTTTCATTTGTACAGTGTGTTGATGAATGGATCATCATATCCAGAGCTGCGTTAGCCAGTGTGCACACCTTCTTCGAACATTATCAAGCGATAATTCCCAGGAGGCTGCTTATTAGCTGTTCTTATCAACCAGGCATGTTGTCTGGGAGCCGACTGACATTGACAACTGCATTGCAGGGGCGTAGCTACGGGTGGGCTGGGGTGGGCCACGGCCCACCTAAATAGAGAGCTGGCCCACCCATTGAAAACATGACTAAGAACTTGAGAAAACAAAGGACAAAGACCAGAGAGCCTCTAGAGAGAGCTTGAGAGGTCTAGACTCACTGTAGTTACAGTATAATGGGTGATTTGCGGGCACTAATCACCCAGTATAATGCAAATGGAGCTTTTCATTCACCCTTTGTTTGTAAACCTGCCAGATCGTTATCATTTGGCAGGTATCAAAACAATAGCGCTTGTTTCTGTGGGGGGACTTTCACAAGGATTTTTCAAAAGTTAACTCTGGTCTGTTCTCCTGAAGTCATGATCAGCAGACACATTGGTAACTAATTTATAAATGGCCGTGATTCAATAGTGAACAGCTGAAATCTATTTGATAATGATTGTGCTAATGAAACAAAACACTGTGTTGGTGACAGGATTATTATTTCATGTCATGGCATTAATTCAAGAAGATAACCCTAGTACAGTAAAGGTTATATAAACTGAATGCCCACCCTGAATTGAGTTTCTGGCTACGCCACTGCTGCATTGATAAGATGAAAACATGCAAATCCTCGATCAGTGCAGCCGGTTGGCCGCCTTGTTTTAAGCCCTTTGTCAACATGACGACGTGCTGGAGGTTGTGATTAGGGTTAGAGGAGGCCAAATGTTTGTTAAAACATAGCAACAACGTTGGCTGGCAGCCAGCATGCCTGGTTGATAAATTCAGCTTTTTAAGCAGCCTACTGGTGTAGTGGTATAATCGCCATCCGATATATTTTTCTTTTTTTTTTTCTTTTTTTTTTTGCCTGTCTGAGATGTCCTTACAGTATGCCGTGCAACGAGGACCTTTCACCGTGTTCACAAAGGACTGAAATGCAATGTCAATGTCCAGTATGTACAGAATATATATTATGATCATATCCCAAGATGGTCAGTACATTTCAAATTTGAAATCAATCAAATCAATATAATTCCTGCCCATATTCAGCTACAGTGTCGCTGCTCAATGCTAACATAAAGGGTATTTGGTTGAGAATATAGAAACATTGTAGAGTTAAATGATAAATAAATGGACAAAGACTAAAGTGGACATTGGATGTATTTCTTTTTTTTTTCTTCAAGTTTACCATGGGTTTTCATTATTTGGGTTTAGTATATTATTCTTAAAATAAACTAGTATTAATTGCCATGCTCTTCGTTCATTGGTTCATTGCCTGGTATACTGTGTGTATGTTAGAAGAATGCACTTAAACTATTTTAAATATGTTGCTTTCCATTGTATTACAACAGTGGTTTTGAACCTTTTTGATACCAGGGCCCACCATTTATTCAGCATTTGAGCCACAGATCACCATTTGATGACATTTTATCCCCACAGACCCCGTAACTAAAAATGTATTTTGCTTTTGTCCACAATTGCAGGCTGGATTTGGGGAAACAAAACCGTTAAACATACAGAATGACAACATGACCATTATTCTTCTACATTCTCTAGTTGTGTAGACTTGGGCTAATTCAGATGGTGAATATTTTCACTCTTGAGAGCGTAAAAATGAAACCAAATGGACCCGCCCGGGTCCATTTGGTTTCATGTTTACGTTCTCAAGAGTTAGATCTGGTTAAACAACTTATCGCTGGGGACCACCTGGAACCCTCTCAAGGACCACTGGTGGTCCCCGGACCACCTGTTGAAAACCCCTGTATTACAACGTCACCATTGTCCTGCAGGAATTTACAGTGTGTTGAATTATAATTTCAACAGTGGTTGTGTGGCATTCAATGTATCACATGTTAAAGGTAGGGGAAGTTATTTCACTTTTGTCAGATATCACCAAAAAAAAAAAAAAAATCTGTTAAAATACTCTATTATAAGGTGTGCAGACCATATATGGAGTTTCCCCCTCCCCCACGTTAGCAGGGGAGCTAATAAAAGTTCCCCAGGTGGAGGGTGAATTCTCCTCCAATCAGGATGGAGCAGCAGGTTCACATAGTGTAGCTACTCTTGGGCGCCCCTAGTGCACCAGGCTGGTACTACACCATGAATTTCAAATCACTTACCCTACCTTTAATGACTGCATTATGCATGGAGCCTATAAGTGTCAACCCTAATGAAATGACGGTCACACACCTCGCAATAGAAGCTGCATAGTGTTATATGGAGGACCAAACTACAGCTTGCTACACTATGTCGGGGGTTTCAACCTTTTCTTATACCAGGGCCCACTATTTATTCTGCATTTTCGCCACTGAGGACCACCATTTGATGTTGAGTTCAGTCTCTCTGATCTAAAACTGAGGATTGTCCTATTTACCACTCTTTTAAGCCAATCACAATCCAGTATTTGAACATGTGACACGAAAAAGTGGTAGAAATAAGGATGTTCAAGTTTTGTAACAGTAACTGGCAGAATGTCGTTCTAAATTTGTCTACATTTTCGTAGACATATTTTGTTTTGGAGATTCTTGAAAATGAAGTATTTCGGATGTTTAAATATGAGAGAGCCATAAGGGTCCATTTGCCTACAAACTGTGCATCATTTAACTGGGGTCCACCTGGAAACCTCTCAAGGACCACTGGTGGTCCCGGGAGCACTGGTTGAAAACCACTGCACTATGTGATCTCTGTGTAAAATCAATATCGGTGTGGAAATTTTCAAATAATAGCGCAAGTCAACATATTATCAGGGTGGCATCAGCTGTAAACTGACCAATTAAGACCAATGTTGTTATTATGATCCCATCTTATAATGCAGTTTTATTTGTGATGTCCTAAACCAGGGGTTTTCAACAGGTGGTCCGGGGACCACCAGTGGTCCTTGAGGGTTCCAGGTGGTCCCCAGCTAAGTTGTTTAACCAGATGTAACTCTTGAGATAGTAAAAATGAAACCAAATGGACCCGCAAGGGTCCATTTGGTTTCATTTTTACACTCTCAAGAGTTAAAATATTCATGTGAATTAGTCTAATCTACACAACTAGAAGATTAATGGTCATGGACAGAAGTAAAGGAAAACTTTTATTTGGGGGGGGGGGGTCTGTGGGGCTAAAAATGTCCTCAAATGGTGGTCCGTGGCTCAAATGCTGAATAAATAGTGGGCCCTGGCATCAAAAAGGTTGAAAACCCCTGTCCTAAACATATCCTAGTTGAACAATGTATGTGTATTGTACAAACTTTATTGGAAACATTCCAGTTAAACAAATATTCCAAAGATCAATACTAATATAAGAATGTGTACAGGTGCTGGTCAACGAATTAGAATAATCTGAACAGTGCAATCGTTAAATTCTTTGAATGCATTTCTTGTGCAGAAAACAAATCAGGTGTTCACCGCGCCTGTCCTACTGGTTAGAGTAATCACAGAACTCGTAACCTGTAAAAAATTTGCTCAGCTGAGCTTTCCAAAAGGCCCATTTAGGCCATTTAACTGTGACACTGTTGTTTCATTGAATTAGAATAATGGAGAAACCGTTTCATTGAATTAGAATATTTTTTATTATAATTAGAATCATCACTTTCTCAGTATTTTGTGGCTGCCCCCTTGGCTTGTATGACTGCCTGAAGTCTCCGTGCAGGGGTTGACACTAAGGTCTCCGAGGTACTTGCCCATCGGGCAAGTGCAATCAGGTTCTACTTGCCGTCAGGTCATGGTCACTTGCCCCCCAAAAATATATTGTAAATTTTGCTTTTAAGTTTACTTCCCACTTGGGTGCTTATACAGGTGGTCCAGGGACCACCAGTGGTCCCAGAGAGGGTTCCAGGTGGTCCCTAGCTAAGTTGGTTAACCAGATGTAACTCTTGAGAGCGTAAAAATGAAACCAAATGGACCCGCAAGGGTCCATTTGGTTTCATTTTTACGCTCTCAAGAGTTAAAAATTCATCATCTTAATTAGCCCATAGTGGTCACAGACCCAGTGGTCCCTGACCCCAGCAAAATGATAGTTTGGAACCAAATGAACCTGGGAGAGAGATAGGTAGATAGCTAGAAAGCAGGGAAAGACACAGAGGCAGAGTGCAATGACTGCCTTCAAGACAAATTTATCTTGTGTTGTGTTATAGTGCACGAAGTTGCACACTTGCCTGATCGGGCAACCAGGTAGCAGTCTTCACTTGCCCCACCATTTTTTTACTTGCCCCGGGCAAGCGGGCAAGTGTTACTGTCAAGCCCTGTCCGTGGCATCGATTTGAAGAACTAGCTATCTCTACCTATCTCTCTCCCAGGTCCACTTGGTTCCAAACTATCATTTTGCTGCAGTCAGGGACCACTGGGTCTGTGACCACTATGGACTGATTAAGATGATGAATTTTAACTCTTGAGAGTGTAAAAATGAAACCAAATTGATCCGCAAGGGTCCATTTGGCTGAGGGCAAGTAGAACCTGATTTGCACTTGCCCGATAGGCAAGTACCTCGGAGACCTTAGTGTCAACCCCTGCACGGAGACTTCAGGCAGTCATACAAGCCAAGGGGGCAGCCACAAAATACTGAGAAAGTGATGATTCTAATTATAATAAAAAATATTCTAATTCAATGAAACGGTTTCTCCATTATTCTAATTCAATGAAACAACAGTGTCACAGTTAAATGGCCTAAATGGGCCTTTTGGAAAGCTCAGCTGAGCAAATTTTTTACAGGTAACGAGTTCTGTGATTACTCTAACCAGTAGGACAGGTGCGGTGAACACCTGATTTGTTTTCTGCACAAGAAATGCATTCAAAGAATTTAACGATTGCACTGTTCAAATTATTCTAATTCGTTGACCAGCACCTGTACATGTGTAGCAGGACATTTATAAAAACACACCAAACAAAACAACAAAAATGTATATTTTACATTTGTACAGTTTGAGGATCTAATCTCTAGTCAAGCACTTTATGGTACCTTTCATTACACTTCAGTATTTGTAAACCACCATGCAGCAATGTGTAGAAAAGAGATTCACTTTATTTATATAGAAAATAATACAGAATGGTACACAACAAAAAAAAATGTGTTGTCCTTGACGGTCAGTTAAAAACACACATTAGAGCTGTCACTTGATCCTGTAGGTTTTAACTAGTTAACACGAGACAAAATTACACCCTTAAGGGTGAATTCCACCCATTTTCATTTTTTCTCCCTGGGTTGAAAGCAGTTGACTCTCTAGGATCCATTTGGTTCACATTTGTACAAACATGTCCTAAAAGAAGAATTAACATAATGAAACACAACTTCACTACATGAATGATTTTTTTCAGACCTCCATTTTGTAGGATACACAGAATATGGGGACCTTTTTATGTCCACACAACAGCTTTAAGGTGTATTAATGACAGTAAAATGTTATGTAAATGAATGAAATTCCCCTTTAATCACCCAGGAGTCAGCCCAGCTCCAAGAGTCAGCAGGTATGCAAAAAGCGGACTACTGTAACTCCCTCCTTATTGCTCTACCACCATGTGCACTTAAGTCCCACCAATTGATCCAAAATGCCGCATCCCGCTTGGTCTTTACCCAGTCGTAATTCTCACATGTCCCTTCGTTGGCTTCTGGTCGATACCTGCCCTGTTTTGGTTTGGTTTTGGTTTGGTTTTACTTTATTGTCCCGAAGGAAATTTGTCTTGGGCATACGAGTGCCACTGCGTAAAAAAGAACAAAACACATACTGTACAACAACGACAATACAACAATACAATCAACAATAGACAGCATAGGATACCACCTCAGAAAAACAAAACAAAGCAAGATATCACTGTCATTTGGCAGACGAGTATTTCATTCCCTGAGAACGCAGGAGCTAGGACCCCAGGGAAACCTCTCCCACAAGGGGGGGAGGATGTTTGTTAAGCAGAATTACAGATGTAGGAATGAAGGACTGCTTATAGCGGTTGCTTTTACACTTTATTGCTCTAAAGCGTTTCCTAGAGGGAAGCAACTCATATTCAGCATAAAGGATATGCGAGGGATCCCTGAGAATGCTCTTAGCAAGGGCAGTGACCCTGTCCTCGTAAGCGGACTGCAGAGGGGGGTATGTTTTCTGCCCTATGACCTTCATGGCCACCTTAACCATGTTGTTAACCTTATTTTTAAGCTGAACAGATAGTGAGCCATACCAAGCCGCCATGCTGTACCTGATTAAGCTGCCAAGAACAGCATTATAAAAAGTCAACATAATGTTTGTACTCACTCCGAACAATCTTAGTCTACGGAGAAAGTGGAGTCTTTGTGCTAGTTTACTACACAAGTGATCGACCTGAATGTTCCATTTCAACTGATTATCAAGTTGAACTCCCAGATACTTATACGAATTGACCTGTTCAATGCTGCACCCTGCAATGACTACCGGGTCGTGGTCCCTGTTGGTCGTGAGATCGAAGATCATTTCCTTTGTTTTATTACTGTTTAAGATCAAACTGTTTTCCATGCACCTATCTGCAAAGGAGGAGACCTCCTGGAAATACACAGAGGGATCGTCGCCCGCTCGTAATAAACTCAAGACTACTGTATCATCTGAGAACTTTAAGATATGATTTTTAGGGTGGTTGCTTCTAAAATCATTTGTGTAAGCAGTGAACAGTAGAGGGGAGCACACGCCCCCTTGTGGCACCCCCATACTGCCATACTTGGTACAAGAGAGAGAACCATTTACCATGACCTGCTGTGGCCTACCGGTCAGGAGTGAGTGAAACCATTTGATCATGTACGGGTTTATATTCAATTGTACCAGTTTCTGGACAAGCAAGTCTGGTCTCAAAGTGTCAAACGCCGAACTAAAATCGGCAAACAAGACCCTAACGTATGCTCCTGGGGTCTCAAGATGTTTATATATAAGGTGTGTTACAGTTACAATAGCACTTTCTGTGCTACGCCCCGCCCTATAAGCATACTGACAGGGGTCTAAGTGTGGAGCTAGCTGCTGTTTCAGGAGGTTTACAATGACTCTTTCAAAACATTTCATGACATTACTGGTGAGTGCTATAGGTCTGTAGTCCTTATTGGACGTAGGACATGGTACTTTAGGAATAGGAATTATGATGGACTTTTTCCATAAATCAGGAACTCTATGACTATCAACAGAACTCTGGAAAAGTGGACACATAGCATCTGCTAGCTCCGATGGACACTTTTTGAGGATGATAGCAGGTAGACCATCCGGTCCCACAGATTTCTTCAATGTTACACTGCTAAAGATTGATATAACTTGATTTTTATTTATAGTGAGGCGATCAGAATCTACACAACTTATGGTGTCAAGGCTGAACCCCTCACTCCCGGGTTTGGAAGTTTCAGTGTTGAATCTATGAAAATAGTCATTAAGTTCGTTCGCCATTTCCACCTCATTTAATGTGGCTAACTGCTTCCTACTTGGATTCATGTTTGTAATTCTTTTCACGAAATCCCATAGTCCCTTGCTGTCCATGGTGCGGACGCTGTCCTCCAGTCCAGCACGATGTTTCTCTCTTGCCATCTTCAGCATCTCGTTGAGCTCTCTTTGGGCTGCAGCCACTCCCACACGGTCCCTGTTTTTGAAAGCCAGTTTTTTCTTGTTAATAACAGTCTTAACCTCCTTCGTAACATATGATTTATTGTTTGGGTAATGCGTAATGACTTTTTTCCCAACTACAATGTCCACACAGAAAGCAATATAGTCAGTTAGTGTGACAGTAGCCTCATTTAACTCCTGGTTATGAAATATGCTCCAATCAGTACTGAGGAAGCAACCACTCAGTGTTTCAATACTATCGTCAGTCCACTGCAACAAAGTCTTTTTCTGTGGCTTGTTTGTCTTTAGCAAGGTTTTATACGTGGGCATCAAGAAGACAGTAGAATGATCAGAGTTTGAAAGAGGGGGGAGGGCTTTTGCTGTGTAAGCGCCCTTTATGTTGCCAAAGCATTTGTCGAGGACATTTTCCTTCCTCGTACCGCAACGAACATATTGGGTAAAACCAGGCAGGACAAGCTCAAGCCTGCAATGGTTTACATCACCCAGCAGAAACACTGGGGCCCCCGGGTAGCGCTGACTCTGAGTGTGGACACAATCCGCTAAACGTTTAGCTGCTCTATGAGCATTTCCACTCGGGGGTACATAAGTGGCACAGATTATTATATTGCCGAATTCCCGTGGTAAATAGAAAGGCCTAACAGAAAGACACAGGAATTCAACATCAGGGTTGCATGCTTTCTCCCTGATCGTGAATTGTTTACCCCAGTTGTTATTTAGGTAAACACATATGCCCCCACCTCTTGTCTTTCCAGACGCAGCGTCTCTGTCCGCTCGTATGCACGTGAATCCATCCAGGTCCACCAGGGAGTCTGGCACGTCCTCCCTTAGCCAGGATTCTGTCAGCACCATGATACTGGAGTCCCTGTATTCATAACAGAATCTGCTGTTTGTCCGAAGCTCATCCATTTTAGGTCGCAGCGACCTCACATTGCTAAGAATGATGGAGGGCAGGGGGGGCTTGTTGCCCCTCCGGCGGAGACGCTGTCTAACGCCTCCTCTCTTACCCCGTATCCTCCGTCGTGAAGCTCTCCCCGTTGGCTCGTCCGCGATGATGTACTCCGGTATGTTCTCCGGGGGTGCTGCGCCGCTTTGCCGGAGAGATAGTAGCGTCTCCCTGCTGTAAACACAGCGCAGCTCCGTAGACGACGGGAGGGTCAGGCTGGTTCCGAAGAGTTCGCTCACCAGCAAAAGTAGCACCAGCGAGGTCCAAAAGGCCGTCATGCCAGCGACGAGTAGAATAAGTCCAAACCGGCGAGACGTTTACGAGCGAGCTAATGTAATGCCCGTGGCAGCGAAAGTATACTAGCCAGCAAGAGCTGCAGCAGGCTAGGCTAGGCTAGTCCAGCTAGTGGCACCAGCCGGGAGTCCAAGTGACAGGATCACAAACTTTCCAGTGATTCTGGTATACCCTGGAGCCAGGGGGTGAAAAACATGCAACATAGAACAAAGGCTGGGATACAATACCGGACACAGACGTAAAACAAAAAAAAAACAATAAAGAATAGGAACGCAGCGGCACTCGCGCCCAGGTCGCCAGCAGAGCAGGGTCCATTTGGTTTCATTTTTACTATCTCAAGAGTTAAAATATTCATCATGTGAATTAGTCTAATCTACACAACTAGAAGATTAATGGTCATGGACAGAAGTAAAGGAAAACTTTTATTTGGGGGGGGGGGGGGGTCTGTGGGGCAAAAAATGTCCTCAAATGGTGGTCCGTGGCTCAAATGCTGAATAAATAGTGGGCCCTGGCATCAAAAAGGTTGAAAACCCCTGTCCTAAACATATCCTAGTTGAACAATGTATGTGTATTGTACAAACTTTATTGGAAACATTCCAGTTAAACAAATATTCCAAAGATCAATACTAATATAAGAATGTGTACATGTGCAGCAGGACATTTATAAAAACACACCAAACAAAACAACAAAAATGTATATTTTACATTTGTACAGTTTGAGGATCTAATCTCTAGTCAAGCACTTTATGGTACCTTTCATTACACTTCAGTATTTGTAAACCACCATGCAGCAATGTGTAGAAAAGAGATTCACTTTATTTATATAGAAAATAATACAGAATGGTACACAACAAAAAAAAATGTGTTGTCCTTGACGGTCAGTTAAAAACACACATTAGAGCTGTCACTTGATCCTGTAGGTTTTAACTAGTTAACACGAGACAAAATTACACCCTTAAGGGTGAATTCCACCCATTTTCATTTTTTCTCCCTGGGTTGAAAGCAGTTGACTCTCTAGGATCCATTTGGTTCACATTTGTACAAACATGTCCTAAAAGAAGAATTAACATAATGAAACACAACTTCACTACATGAATGATTTTTTTCAGACCTCCATTTTGTAGGATACACAGAATATGGGGACCTTTTTATGTCCACACAACAGCTTTAAGGTGTATTAATGACAGTAAAATGTTATGTAAATGAATGAAATTCCCCTTTAATCACCCAGGAGTCAGCCCAGCTCCAAGAGTCAGCAGGTATGCAAAAAGCGGACTACTGTAACTCCCTCCTTATTGCTCTACCACCATGTGCACTTAAGTCCCACCAATTGATCCAAAATGCCGCATCCCGCTTGGTCTTTACCCAGTCGTAATTCTCACATGTCCCTTCGTTGGCTTCTGGTCGATGCCTGCCCTGTACAAAACTCTGAAGCAACCAAAGGTATGGCATCACCATATCTTTTTGATCGCACTGAGTGCTCTGATCAGCTGGAAGTACACTCCACACGCCCCATACTCATCTCTCTGGTCCCAAAACTATGTAATAATGGCCTTCACACATTGTAATCTGAAAACGCACGTCTATAGACTCCATCTTAGATGGCATTGTTAGGTAAACTTACAGTATAGCATTTAATGTAAACATAGCAGGAGGTATCTCCATGCATTTATTTTTGTTCATGCTTAATGTACAGTAAATCACTCTGGATTAAGTGTCTGCTAAATGCCTAAATTGTAGTAAAATCTACATTTTAGCCTCCTGATGCAGGAGAAAATATTCCTTCTATTGTCAGTCATTAAAGGTAATAGAGGTAACTTCAGTGTGTACAAACACTGTCTGTAAACAGATTTGTTTAAAAACAGAATCTAACTCCACCTCACCTCCACTCTATTGGCTCTTTAAATAGAATCTAACTCCACCTCACCTCCACTCTATTGGCTCATTATGAATTTGCTGGAGACTGCTACAATACAGTGACTGCTACAAGACTGCTACACCCATACAACCACCCTCCCCCTCAACCATCGGCTTCCCTGCCCTGATCCCGACAACTATTTTGTTTTCATGATGATTTGTTGACAACAGCAAAGTTCTGGACCGAGAAAGCAAGTGTCTGTCTGCAGGGAAACAACTGCAGCATCAAAGTAGAAGCAACATCGAGGGGGGGGGGGGGGGGGGGGGGGGGGGGGGGTTAAATATCTACTTTTTATTTTTGCCTTTGAAAGTTGCCTCTGTTACCTTTTAATCATTCGTGTTCTCTATAATGAACCTCGTGAACTTTAACTTTAAGGAGTTCCGCTCCTTGTGTACGGTGTAAACTGAAGTGGTGCAGGGTCCAGGCGCAGCGGTCTGCTGCTGCGCGTCTCGCAGCGCAGCAGAACGGCGGCGGCGGCGGTGAGGAGCGCGCAGCTTGTCCCGCAGTCGCCTCTTAATCTTCTTCCCCCTGATGACAGGATGCTCTGAGTCCCTCAGCGGGACGCTGTCCACCACAGAGTGGTACAGCTGTTGGTACTCTGCCACGCTGCGGCCGTGGATCAGCAGGTCGTCAGAGGGGCTGCAGTCCCAGGGGCTGCAGTCCCAGGGGCTGCAGTCCCAGGGGCCGCAGTCCCAGGGGCCGCAGTCCAAGGCTGCGCTCACCAGCGTCTCCCGTCCGGGGGAAGCGGCCCGGGGGCCGGGGCGACATTCAGGCAGGACGGCGGCGTTCTGGGTGAAGCGTGTCTCCAGAGGTTCATCGTTATCAGGGTCAGCACCTGGACTCAACTCCTCTGTTTGTGGCGATCCGTCCGGTCTGTCCGGCAGACCTGGATCACCAGCACGGTCTGGGGTGAGATTTAGGGGCTTCTCCTGTTCGGGGGGGAAGAAATCATTTACTTACTTATACTGGAGTTGCTAGTGTCATTCTGCAGTCCCCAACATTGAACAAGACACATGTTAAAACAAAACATGAAAGACAGCAGTAACAGAAAAGTACAGAATTGCATCTAAAAGACAGGTGACTAAAAACAAGTTCTAAGGTGCATCTTTATAAGTAGCAGCGTTTTGCAGTACTGCAGGTATCTTATTAAAGTAAAGTAATCTCATTAAAGTAAAGTAATCGTATTAAACTAGTGCAGAGGTTTTCAGCTGGTGGTTCGGGGACCACCAGTGCCCTTGAGAGGGCTCCAGGTGGTCCCCAGGCTAAATGATGCAAAGTTTGTTAACCAGATGTAACTCTTTGAGAGCGCATTTGGTTTCATTTTTACACTCTCAAGAGTTAAAATATTCACCATCTGAATTAGCCCAAGTCTACACAACTAGAGAATGTAGAAGATTAATGGTATTAATGGTAATTTTGATCTGGATGTTTGACTGTTATGTTTTCCAAATCCAGCCTGGAATTGTGGAGAAAAAAACAAACAGAAGAAATCTTTAGTTTTGAGGGCTGTGGGGGCAAAATGTCATTGAATGGTGGTCTGTGGCTAAAATGCAGAATCAATAGTGGGCCCTGGTATGAGAAAGGTTGAAAACCCCTGTACTAGTGCATAGGGATTCAAGTGAAACTCAAGTAACATCACATACGCTGTTTACCCGGGGGCTGGGGAGGCATTCCGGCAGGATGGCAGCGTTCTGGGAGAATCTTGTCTCTGAAGACTCACTATTGGAGTCACACAGAGCCAGACTCTCCTCCTCTACATGCTCACTGGGTGATCCGTTCAGCAGGGGGTCGTCTGCATCGTCTGAGGCCACACTTGGTGTCTCTGGTTGAGGGGTAGAAATCTGGGGTTTAGGGTAGCAATTTGGATGGACAGCAGAAAGCAGTCTGTCCAGGGTCCCTTTCTGCTCTTCTGTTAATTCGTTAAACTGCAAAAAAAAAAAAAAAAGAAAAGAAAAAAAAAAAAAGAAAAAAACCACAAAGGTTCAAGGTGAAAACAGGTCTTCAAGTGAATGTAGAAATGAATACTAGGCTATAAAAACAGAAATATTATAACAATATGGCTCATTTGAATTGATCCCAAAGTCCAGGAACCCACAGGGGTCATTGGGGGACTTCCATGGGGTTATGGGTCTGTACCTCTGAGACTGTGCACATGCACAAACATTTTATACACACCCAGAATATGCATATCAAACTAGAGGTTATTTTATGGTAGCCCCTGGCGCAAAAGTTTAAAAAGTGAGAGTACATGTCAATTTGGGTGTCCTGCTTATACTTAATGTGATTTCAATCAAGCAAGAAATAGAGTCTGCGCCACTGGTGTTGATCACTAAGATCTTCTTCACTTTTTCGGGGGTGATCTTCTTGTGGATTTTCTCTTACCAGTGTTGCAGACTCTATTTCTTTCTCATCTGCTGCCTTTTGTCCAGCACTTGGTCTGAATGTGCATGTTCTATTCCAGTGGTTTTCAACCAGTTAATCTGGGGACCACCAGTGGTGCTTGAAAGGGTTTCAGGTGGTCCCCAACTAAATGATGGGAAGTTGGTAAACTTTGATCTGTATGTTTAGCTGTTTTTTTTATTACAAAATTGGAAGCCTGGAATTGTGGACTGTGTGGGCAGTTTTGGGTCTGTGGGGCTAAAATGTCATCAAGTGGTGGTCCGTGGCTCAAATCCTGGGTAAATAGTGGTCCCTAGAATCAAGTGGCGTTTCTAAGCAATTTGGAGCCCCAGGCAAGATTTTCTCCTGTGACGTCACACCTATGACAGGCACAGTAAAATGGTGCACCCCAAGGGATAAAAATATGAACTATTTTAAACATGTTATTTGTGTTTTAAATGTTCAATTCTAGCTATAGAATTGTGAGGCTTATTAGACGGGGGATACTTTGAAAGCATGTCTGATGGTCACCCCAGAGACCCTCCCCCCCTACTCATGGCACCCTAGGCAACTGCCTAGTCTGCTGGCCTGCTGGTATCAAAATGGTTGAAAACCACTGTCTATTCTCTTGACTCTGTTATGATCAACTCACCGTATTTCCATTCACTAAACTCTTAGCAGCAGGTTGCTTCGGGGCTGAACTCTCCTGCCACAGTGGTGATTCTGTAGTCCACCTCCAGCTGATCTCCTCTATTTCACTCAGCTCTGCCCAGAATTCTTTCTCTGTCTCTTGCAGCTCCGACATCATGACCTCCAACTTAGCCGTCTCTGTCCGGAGAAGGTCCTCCCACAAAACCATCGCAGGAGACGATTCCTCTGCAAACTGAACCACGTCGAGAAAATGGGGAAAAAAATGGTCATTTTATGGTCTACTCAGTGTCATATAAACAGCCCAGACAGTTTATAAGTTACTCCATTCAGTATTTAGATATCTGATGTTCATTTTAGTGTATCAGCCTCCTTCCTATTCCTATCCTTCCTATACAAAACTTAAAACTCCATTTTAACCATGACAGATTATTTGAAAACAACCCATCTTTTTTCTGGTGACTGATATTGTCCTCCTAATACATGAGAGGGCTGTGGAATTTCATTTACAGTTTTCATTTATTTTTAAAATATTGTTTTGGAAAATGTATCAGCCCCTACATTTGGGCATGGAGGCTGCTACAAAAAAAGAAAATAAAAAAGATTGGTTGTCTTCGAATAACCTGTCATGGTTAAAATTGAGTTTTAAGTTATGATGGGTTTGTATAGGAAGGAAAATTAACATCAAATATCTAAATACTGAATAGAGCAACTTGGTCTGGGTGTTTGTATGAGACTGAGTAGACCAAAAAATGACCAAAAGTTGTTTGAAAGTGGAATACCCCTTTAAGGGTTTGTATTCCAAGTACAACGTATTTGCATGGGCCTTGACCCAACAAAGCAGCAGAATATGTGTGGAAAATCCTTTGTTGTCTTTGCATTCCAGCCCTACTTCTGAATCTGGAACAGGCAGATGTACAGTAACATTTCCCAATAGGGGGGGCAGGCAAAATAATTAATTCTGTGAACCATAGGATTCCTATCTTGGACATTAGGCAACTAAGCATCAACCATATCAGAAGTTACAACAGACACGCATGCGTACATCTATAGGTCTGGCTCAGAGAGTTTTCTGTTTTCAATGATGAAATGCTGATGGTTTAGTGGTGACACAACTGTAGCCAGTTAGTAGCAGTAGTAGTGTTTCAGATTATTTAAAATATAAGCACTCTAATTTGAAATATCTTTGAAATGTGGGTTGTTTGCATGCCATCATGTTTGGTGGGGCAGTCTGGGCATTTCGGGGGTGTTGCCCCCATGCCCATGCTTAGAGCTGGACCTGGAATTTAGTATAGTCAAATTAAATGGTTCCAGACAGTGTCTGGGTCTTGCAGTTTGTATCTCTGAGTGTAGGTGGAGATGAGATTTAAAACATTGTAGAATAGATCAACTCACCCAACACTGATCTTGTAGTTGGATTTCAGCTCCAGTTGAAGGTCTGTAACAACTCCATGTACTGCAGCTGTTCATGGTGACGGTGTGGAAGGTGTTCTCTGTGTGGATGACAAGCTTCAAGTGTACCTTAGAAAGGTGCTTTTATACATCACCTCTCTGTCAAGGAGCCAATTGGGGAAGAGAAAGCCATGCTATAGAACACATGGTGTCAATGGCACTGCACTGTGAAGTGGTAAGACAAAACAAAACATTCAACAATGGTGTGATCACAGTCACACATGCTAATGAGCAGAATTAAGTCTGGAATCACTAAAATAAAATGAGAATGAGTAGCCTACACATTTAAACACTAAAAACCAACAGGGTTCTCTAGTCAAAAAATCATATAGGCCTAGGACTCCAATAGAAAAAAAATACTTAATCCCATTGGATATTTTTTGAGTTATAATGCACATGACAACTCAACCTGCACTGAAAGAAACTACAGGACCCTAATTTGTTTTAAAATGAAGATGAAAGCTGACTCATGAAATTTAATGCACTTGTGTGTTTAAGAACAACCACAACTAAACCCCTAGTGCACTAATTGTGTATTCACACCTGATATGTGATTGGGGAAGTTACTGTTTATTTATTTATAAAATAATTATAATAATAAATAATATATAAATGTAGCAACCTGTGTGTTTGTGTGTTGTGCAATTATGTGAAAATAGGCTCACTTAGGAAGGAGATAAAAAAAAAATAGCTTGAATGAGCTGCAGCACTCTGGCATGGGATTAATTCCTGCATGGTTGTTGTGATTGTGTTTCATTTCTAGTCCCTTTTGAATGTAAATGAAGAAGAAACACCTTCTTTTGCCTGGTCATTGTTTCCCTCTACAGTGTGACCATTACCATTACTGTAGTAGAGATGGATAAAAACAACACTATTGAAAGTCATTTCACACACCTGAAGCTGCACATTCCCTCACAACAATAGGCCTGTCTGTCTGTCTGTCTGTCTGTCTGTCTGTCTGTCTGTCTGTCTGTCTGTCTGTCTGTCTGTCTGTCTGTCTGTCTCTCTGTCTGTCTGGCGTAATTACAAAGGGGGGGGGGGGGGGGGGGGGCGCGTGACGACTTCTATTGGCTGACAAGCGCATGTGTTTGGACATGTTGGAACTAACAGTTCCAAACAAACCACTCTCGCCCATCCACTTGCATTGACAGCAGAACTCCAGTACAGGCCTAGTAGCCTACTCTCCATTATAGGTAGGTACCCAGAGCTGGCGTGGGGGGAAAAAAAATCAAAAATCAAAGTGCAGAAGTCAGCGCACACTGGGTCACTAGATGGCGGTAATGCACCATCAACAGGTTGCCAACTGCCGTTAAAGAAGAAGAAGAAGTCAGTCAGCTCACAATAGTTAATTGTTAATGTTTTTAACGGTCATAAATGGTAATAAAATATAATAAAAGTGCACATAAACATATTTTGTATGTTGTGTGTCATATATTCTCGTTTATATACTTGAATTTATTGTTTTAATGTGGAAATTAATATTTTTTGTTTAATTTAGCGATTACTTTTATTCTGAAGGATGACGTCACCGGAAGAGAAATCCTTGCTGGCTGGACACTGGCAGCTCACACTGCATGGCGGTCAGGACAGCTTTAGCTTTCTGCGGTTTGGGATTTTCCTCACAGCTAAAGGTGGGTGTGATCTGTGATCTGCGATGTGTTAAATCATTGCTGTATATTTTATTGGCATGTTCTTTTTGTGTGTTTTGTTCGGCGGCTACCATCACATGTTTGTTTATATTTAGCGTGAATTCAGTGAACATTTCGGTGAACATTCTCCAGTCTGGTATAGGAAAGGGAAGCATGTTTTTTTTCCATAGGGGTTTTCTCATAGAGTTAGGAAGGGTTTTCTGTATTGTACAGTTTTTGGAATGGGCGGGCTTTCAACGAGGACAACCATTTGATGACATTTTAGTCCCACAGACCCAAAAACTAAAACTTTATTTTGCTATTTGGAAAATATACCATAAAACCATTTAGCCTGGGGACCACCTGGAAATCTCTCAAGCACCACTGGTGGTCCCCAGACCACTGGTTGAAACCCACCCCTGCCCCCTCTAGATCCGGGCCCTTTGTGACAGTGTATAAAGTAAACGTTGGGTCGTGTGTTGAGAAGAGTTGCGACATTGAAGGGACAAAAAACAGCCTGGTCACGTGGTTCATGTACCCGCGCGTGCCCATAGACTCCAATGCATTGTGCTTTGAGTTGTCCCCTTTCATTGTCCCTATTCAATAGAAGTCTATGTAGAATAATGAATTGAACAGAGTTTGTGTAATCATGTCTATGCTCTTAAGGCTCAAAATGGCGGCGCACATCTACCAAATTAACAACATTCATACATGTTCAGATCAAAATATGGTTTTTTTCACCATCAAGTTGCACATATGTTAAACAAGTAACAACGATGATTCTCCTTTAATGGTCGCATTGTGGATGGATAATTAGTAGTTACACCCCTTTGAAAGTAATTTCATACATCTTTACAGAGCACCACATCCACAACATTAGAAACTGGTGTTCTATGAACAAACACTATTTCTGCTTTTGGCTTAGCTCTGGTCCAGAGCTCCACTGCTTCGGAGTCTGACTTCCAATGCAAGTCAAACTCAGAAGCAGTGGAGCTCTGGACCGGATTTACATTTGGCTATGCCAGGGGTTTTCAACAGGTGGTCCGGGGACCACCAGTGGTCCCTGAGAGGGTTCCAGGTGGTCCCCAGCTAAGTTGGTGAACCAGATGTAACTCTTGAGAACGTAAAAATGAAACCAAATGGACCCTGGCGGGTCCATTTGGTTTCATTTTTACGCTCTCAAGAGTTAAAATATTCATCATCTGAATTAGCCCAAGTCTACACAACTAGAAGATGGACAAAAGCAAAAGAAATCTTTAGTTTTGGGGTCTGTGGGACTAAAATGTCCTCAAGTGGTGGTCCGTGGATCAAATTCTGAAAAAATGGTGGTCCCTGGCATCAAAAAGGTTGAAAACCCCTGCGCTATGCAATTGTATTCAGCACAAGATCTAGAAATGCCTAAAAAATGAAAGTGAAATGAAATGAAACAAAAGTGGATTATGTGTATAATCATTAGATGTATAATCAATGTCTAAATTAAGATTAGACCTCTAAAAGTCAATTTCAGACCCTTTAGATATTTTTTTTAGATCTTGTGATGAGTGGTTGGTATTGTTCTATTAAAATGTATTGTTAAAATGCAATCACAGACACAACTACAGATTCTATGAAATATTGGCAAATACCCTATTGGCCTGAATGTAAGACTACTTTTTCCAATGGAGATATCCTACAGATTAATGTTGTTATATTTGTTACTATTTGAAATTCAATCTTCTCCACAAATTAGCCTTATGGTGGTAAGGTACAGTAAAACTCGTTTTAATAATTGTGGCAACGCACAAGCAGACGTTAATTTGAATATGGAATACAGTTTGAATATTGTTGTTGTGATTGTGATTCATTTCAAGGCCTTTTGAATGTAAATGTTGAAGAAACACATTCTTTCAGCAGGTTAAAGTGCACATTATGTTAAACAACGGTGATGATTCCCCTTTAATGGTCACCTTGTGGATGGATAATTACATCCCTATTGAAAGTCATTTCACTCATCTTTACAGAGAAACTGTTAGAAACTGGTGTTCTATGAAGAAACAAGGTTTCTGCATTTGGCTATGCAATTGTATTTATCACTGAGCACAAGATCCAAAATGCATAAAAAGGGTCTAAAACATCTAATCTAAGATTAGATCCAAGATTAGCAAGAAATAAACCATGCACATCCAATATCTGGCCCAGGTGCAGGACAAAAGCGTCCATAGAAAAGAAATAAGGTCCGCAACACTGGATTAGAGACTCGGCTCCTTTGCTTTATTCAACGTTTCGATCGTTTGTGATCTTCTTCAAGGTCACAAACGATCACTAATATTACTCACTAATATTAGTGAGTAAATTAAGAAGACCCTCCCCTGTAGCCACCTACTGCATCCTGTTTGGCACAATACCATTGTGGTTTATTGTCTTTTTTTTCTTCTTCTTTCAGGATCTAGTGTATTATGGTGTGTGTGATATTAAATGTGAGCTCACCATAATCACAATAATCCTATATTATACTCCATATTGAAATGCTTTTGGAGAGAAGCTGTGTGTCTGTGTCCAGCTGATGGACATTGAAGCATCAAAATGCATAATATGCCCTTGGTTGTGGATAAGGTGCTGCATTATTTTGGTGATTCCCATGTTAGTAGCAGTATAGCATATGTAGGAAACTAAGCCGTACCTTATGAAGAGATTAAACACTGGTGAAACATATTTGTGATTAACAATATACACTGTTGCAACAAATCGGGATCGTTCATCACTACTTTTGACTGCATGGAAAAGCCATTGCCAATAAACAAAACACAGGCAGTGACTAACCATGCATAATGTATATTTCTAACATAGGGGTACGAATTTAGGCTACTAATAGCATATTGTTAGAGTGACAAGGTTTTAATTTCTTAAGTTTAAAACCCCTAAAGTTGCAGACAAAATCTTTGTCACCATGTCAATACAAATTATGAATCCTTGTGTAGATAAATTCAGAAAATCTGCTGTGTTAGGTTAAAAAGTTGTTCTTTTTCAGTAAAATGTACATAAACGCAGATAGTCAGCAATAAATGAAAAGTCTATATCATTAGAAGCAATACCCTTCTGCATTTCCAATCCCAAAATAAATAATGTCAATTCTGTGAGTCAAACTAAATACAATTAAAGTTTAAAATGTGAATCTGCTAAGAGAATGAAAACAAATACTGTATATTATAATCATTAAATATAAGAAGACTCTGGTTATAAGACGACCACGATTTTTCAAGACTCATTTGTGGAAAATATGTAATACAAACCCATTATTTATATTTTTATTTGGACACAATAGGGTAACACCCATGCAAAGTGAGGGTGGTCAGGGAACTATATGTTAGATTGTGATTGGAGATGGTTCTATTGTTCAATTGTTCATGCAAAGCAGTTAGTGGCTCCATCTCAGAGTCTCTGGTATATGAAGACTTGTTCTGTTGTCATTTCTCCACAACTCCTCCAGGATATCAATCATTACTGATCACATCTGACTGCGGACTCCAGACTTCAACTGAAGATGAACTCTCATGACCTCACCATGGACATTTCTGGTGAACAGGAGGAACCAACAGACCATGGTAAGTAGGCCTGTGAAGCTTTGGGTGTCCCACGATTTGATTCAGAATCGATTTTCTGGGTCACGATTCTTTTTTTACAAAATGGTTCAATGGGATTTCAGCATGATCTACCCAGAGCCTTCTAAGTATTGTGCTTTCTGTAAGCATGTTTTACAGAAACATTCTTCTTCATTTGGTACTTTGATTTACAGTTTGGTATATAAAAAAAAGATTTGTTCTCGGCGTCTTGTTTCCCCAATTGGTCTAACTGTACTCTATGCATATTGACACCATAGCTTGCAGTTAAACAAAAGCCACCTGATTAGCATTTGAATATCTAGCCACTTGATTGACCATTAGCTGATTGTCTAACTGTTCTGTAGCATACATTTGTTTACATTTAGCAGTCATTATTAGCATGCTTTTAGCGTCAGGTGAACTACTCTAAACTAGGCTACTCTGATCAAAACGTTCACACAGGATTTGTTTGTCCAAAGCCCACGTCAGTTGATCATTTGAGCAGTACACACACACATACACATACACATACACACACACACACACACACACACACACACACACACACACACACACACACACACACACACACACACACACACACCGCTGCAGCCAATATGAACTATTACGACTCTACCAGTTTGTCCCTATTCAGGCCATTAAAATTCGGACACCTCAATGTCGCACCTCTTCTACTAGATGTGTAGACAGACTTCGCAGTGCGGATGAGAGCCTGAAGATCGAGGCTAGACAGACTTACCAAACTCCCTTCACTTCATGGGGTCTGTCCAATGGTGGCTCTTCTACATAGATTTCTTTGCAAATGGGACGGCAAATTCTTTCTCTCTCACACACACACACACACACACACACACACACACACACACACACACACACACACACACACACACACACACACACACAAACACACACACACAAATGGCCGGCTCCTTTCCCCTCTGGACAGGCTTCGCTCAGGCAGGCAGGCTGCCAGTCTTAATAAAACTATTTTGCGCATACTGCAGAAAACAACAACACAGGCCCATCGCGGAAGTCAAAGCCATCATTACTCTATGGAGCCATCTAGTAGAAGAGTTGCGACATTAAGGGGTCAGAAACGGAGCGCTTGAGCACTGTTAATGCAGCACGATTAGGGGCAAACTGCCGCCGCTAGACTGGCCCCATGAAGTGGACGGAGTTGTCGTAACTCTGTCTACACTTGGCGGACAAACTACGGCGGCCCAGAAGGGTAAAAAATAAGTAAAAAAATCGATTCAGGGAAAATGTGAATCGATTCTGAATCGGGCCGAAGTAAAATCGCGATTTTGACTCGAATCGATTTTTTTTTTTTTTTTTTTTTTTTTTTTTGCAGTCCTAATGGTAAGTTACATTTATATTGCATTGTGTTTGTTTTGTGTTCTGCTTTGTATCATGGCAACAATCATATTTGTAGAATTAATAGTGACCACTTATACCAAAATATTTTTGTAATGTAGTACGGTTCATAGGGCCTTTGTTAATTATTTATACTTGACAGAGATTTATTGAACATCCCAGCAATGTCTTGCCAATTTGTTTCCATTCCAGGGTTGCATCACCATCCTGACTGTCCTGACCCACCAGAGGTGAACAAACAAAGGAGTCTGGCAAAGAAAAAACACCATGCCTGTGATCAGTGTGGAAAACACTTCCCTTACCTCTCTGCGCTTAAAGCACACCAGAAAATGCACACAGGAGAGAAACCCTATGGATGTGACCTGTGTGGAAAACACTTCTCTTCCATATATACGCTTAAAGCACACCAGAGAATACACACAGGAGAGAAACCCTATGGATGTGACCTGTGTGGAAAACACTTCGCTTCCATATCTGAACTTAAAGTACACCAGAGAAGTCACACTGGAGATAAACCATATGGATGTGACCTGTGTGGAAAACACTTTTCTATCATGTCCGCCCTTAAAAGACACCAGAGAATCCACACTGGAGAGAAACCCTATGGATGTGACCTGTGTGGAAAACACTTCGCTCGATTGTGCACCCTGGGAAACCATCAGAAAATTCACACCGGACAGAAACCCTATGGATGTGAGAAGTGTGGACAACGCTTCCCTCGATTGGGCAACCTCCAAAACCATCAGAAAATTCACACAGGAGAGAAACCATATGGATGTGATCAGTGTGGACAACGCTTCTCTAACAAGTCCCAGCTTAAAAGACACCAGAGAATCCATACTGGAGAGAAACCCTATGGATGTGACCAGTGTGGACAACACTTCACTCGATTGACCAACCTACAAGACCATCAGAGCATTCACACAGGAGAGAAACCATATGGATGTGACCACTGTGGAAAACACTTCCCTCACATCGCTGCACTTAAAAGACACCAGATAATGCACACAGGAGAGAAACCCTACGGATGTGACCTTTGTGGAAAACACTTCGCTCAACTGTCCAACCTTAAAACCCACAGGAGAATCCACACTGGGGAGAAACCATACGGATGTGACCAGTGTGGACAACGCTTCACTCAGTCGGCCAGCCTTCAAAGTCACCAGAGAATCCACACTGGACAGAAACCATATGGATGTGACCAGTGTGGAAAACGCTTCTCTCAGTTGTCCGCCCTGGGAAACCATCAGAGAATTCACACAGGAGAGAAACCCTATGGATGTGACCAGTGTGGACAACACTTCACTCAGCGGGCCCACCTTATGTGTCACCAGAGAAATCACACAGGAGAGAAACCCTATGGACGTGACCTGTGTGGAAAACACTTCTCTAGAATGTCCAGCCATAAAAAACACATGAGAATTCACACCGGAAAGAAACCATATGGATGTGACCAGTGTGGACAAAATTTCTCTCAATTGTCCGGCCTTAAAACCCACCAGAAGTGTCACACTGTTAAAGAGGAGGTGCCGTGATTTTTGTATTTTTTCCAATTTTGTACATGTTTAATAGCTGACAGTAGTGTTGTAGTTCTCGAGACATTGTCTCGTCTCGAGGCCAGTCTCAAGACAAATTTTCATTGTCTCGGTCCTGTTTTTGTCTTGCTTTGTTAAGTTTGTTTTGTCTTGGTCTTGTCTCGACCTTGAGGCTCTCCACTTATTTGTCTTGTGGTCTCGTCTTGTTCTCGTATAATTTTGTCTTGGTCTTGTCTCGACCTCGGAGCCATTGTCTCGGGTCTTGATCGCCAACAAGACCTCGAGACAAGAAAATGCAAATGAAAAGTTCTATTCATTGTGCGGAGCGAGGACCCATTCATAAAGACAGCTGCAGGCACAAATAGCAATATACTTTTTTCTTCTGTAAATATCGAAAAGAAAGAAGACAGACACTGGGATGTGTCTGATTAGGGATTTTTTATATTCTTGTTATCAACCATATCGCCCCAGCCCTATTATATTACTAGTTTTGTTTAAAAATGTAATGGTGGACGGGGGCAAAACAATCAAATTCTGTGTTACTAATATTAGAAGATTGAAAATCATTAAGAACGTTATTATATGTTAAAATGGGCATGACAAGACTAGGTCTTGGCCTAGGTCTTGACCAGTCTTGGTCTTGCCTTGTTCTCGGCCCCTCTAGGTCTTGGTCTTGTATTGTTCTCTGCCCCGCTAGGTCTTGGTCTTGTCTTGACCTCTACCCTCTAGGTGCTAGTCTCGTCTCGATCAAGTCTGTGGTTGTCTTGGTCTCATCTTGGTCTTGACCCCTCTAGGTGATAGTCTCGTCTCGATCAAGTCCGTGGTTGTCTTGGTCTTGTCTTGGTCTCGATTTAAGTGGTCTCGACTACAACACTAGCTGACAGTATGTAAATAGACCCCTTGGTGTGTTTTTATGTCCAGTTAAACGTGTCAATGAAAAAAACTGCAATATAGTGACATCACGTGTTCAGCCCCTCTCCTAACTCCTCCCCCTTTAGCATGCAACTAAAGCTGTGGGTGTGGCTTCAGTTCAGGTGGATCTCCACCCATCACCACCCACCAGGCATACTTAATGAACTGGTAGAGTGGAATCATAAAAATGACAGTTTAACAAACACTGTACACTTTTTGCGAAAAAAAAAAAAATCATAATTTTCATATAACATTATTACCTGATAATCATGCTTTAGGGTAGATAAAAAATCATGTCATTCCATCTTTAAGTGAAATGTCAAGCCCTAAGTGCCTCCAGAGAATTCACACCTGAGAGAAAACCTTTCTTTGATGTGTGGAAATGCTTTTGATGAAATACTGCAGCACGGATTGTGTAGTTCTGCTTATGTAAATCTGACCCTGCATGTTACTGCATGTTACCCTGCAATGTTACTGTTATACTGTATTTTCTTGTAACATTTCACTGTTCATTGTGTTGCAGAAATGAAATCAACATTCGATTTTATTGTCTCTCATTCCGTTCTTTTATTTTACCTCAAATGTATTTTAAATGGATTTTCTCTTTTTTTCCCCTCGCAACGAATTCTGCTTTGTGAGTCATTGAAAGGCAGTTATTGAAAAAACTGTCTATCAACAGTTGGTTTTAAAAGGAAACGGAAAGCTGACTAGTCAAATGCAAAGCACTTGTAATAACCTCAACTAACCCCTAAGAAATAGTTTATTCACATCTCTAGAAAGAAAATCATGTAGAATAAATGTGATCTGATTCCAGAGTTGTTGGTAGGTGTATGAGAATTAAAACCGAAGTACTAAGTTAAAAGATAATAATAGAAGCACAACTGAGGAGGAAAATATCACATTGTAGTACTAAATATTAGACACTGCCCAGTTAATAAAGCTCAGAAATATTCTGTACATTATTTGAAATGTAATCACAAAAATAACTGCAGAGAAATATATTTGCATATTATGACATATTGGTAAATGACCTATTGGTCTGAATGTAAGACTTTTTCTTTCAATGGAGATATCCTACAGATTGGCATTGTGTTATATTCAGGGCCACACTATTTGCCATTCAATGTTCTTTTTCCACAAACTATTCTTGAAAAATTGTGGTTGTCTTCTAACCAGAGTTGTCTTATGTATTAGAGACAATACAGTAATAAAACCAAGGAACTTGCCAGCACTATGAAGTACATTTCATGGTTTATTTACCTCGGAGGGCAGGACAGACTAAGGCATGGACGCGTTTCGCCCCTGAGGGCTTTCTCAACACACATCACGTGCGCTATATAAATGCCAGTGAACCTCTGATGTTGTATGAGTTTAGAATGTTTTCTAGAAAAAAAAAAGCAATAAGTTCAACTAAACAATCCCTGTAGAGATGCTTGGATAAAGGCTCTATATGAATGCACTGGAACTGTAAATCGATTCAAATATGTAATGGCATGATTGCCCATAGTTAATCTTTGATTAATCAGAATTTAAACGCATATTTTATCACTTCTGAATATACCTTAAATGAGTGGTTTTCAAGATTTTCATGTAAAGGTCCATTATTTATTCTGCATTTGAGCCACAGACCACCATTTGATGACATTTATTTAGACTTCCAGACCTAAATTAAAGAATTTGTCCACAATTCCAAGCTGTATTGATGTTGGTAAGATTAGGAGCGGACGTGCTCCTAATTTTTTGTAGAATGTTTTCTACATTCTCTAACTGTGTAGACTTATTTTAAATTAACTAAAGTAATGCAGATGTTTATTTTTCACCTGCATTTGGCGAATTTGGACCAAATGGACCCATTTGGCTTTTGTTTTTTACTTCGAGTTAATCGTGCATTAAATAAATTGATCGTGTTAAGTGGCTTAAGTTGTGAATTAACTAGTTAATGCTGACAGCCTTAAAATGCACCATTTATTCACCATTCACAGCTGACGATGGGTTCTGGTTCGATGGATTCTGCTATCCTGGGATCAGAAACGATCAACTACAGCGGCACTGGGCTGCATCTCCACTCTCCCTACGCCTATGATGGTAGCACACGCACACACACACCAGGGCCGGATCTAGGCATGGGCATGGGGGGGTGACTGCCCCACCAAACATGATGGCATGCACCCACATTTCAAAGATATTTCAAATTAAAGTGCTTTACACACTGCCCTCTAACTACAGTAACTACAATTGTGGCACCACTAAACTAAAAACTCAGTCAGACCTTTAGCTTTATGCATGCTGCGTGTCCGTTGCAACTTCAACAACAACGGATGATATTATTGATGCTTTACTTGCCTAATAAAAGTCCTGTAACCGGAAATGGTATGGGTGCGGCTTCATCACTGGTGGCACGAAGCGACACGAGCGATGAAGCCGCACCCATACCATTTTGTCCTGCCCCCCATTGCGGGGAAATGTTACATCTGGGCCTGACCCACACGCACACACCCCACACACAATAGTCACTAGTAGTAAGACGTATCTTATCCGACCATTTTTTTCATCTCCTTTAGAATTGATTGTTAATATCATTCCAAAAAACAGCATGCATTCATGTGCCTCTATTCAGACACACACAGAAAACCACACATATCTCAATGAGGTGTAAAAATAGACTGGGGATAGTAAAAACACCCTGAATACTGAGAAATGTAACATTCATGGTGGATCCCCTTTAATAGCATGACTTACAACAGGGTGAGCTATTAGCTGTAATGGACATCCTTCACCAGCAGAGGGAGCCAAAACAGAGGGCATGCCTTGGATAGGCAAGGCTAGGGGACTGCAGAAGCCTTATCATTTGTAAAATAGACCATTTCCCAGAGTGGGGTACAGGCCAGGGACCCCCAGAGGCCCTCAAGGGAGTTCCAGAGGGTCCCTAGCTAAACAATCCTATGGAACCAAATGGATCTTATGGGTCTGTAAACTCAGAGCGTGTACATATAAATTGTACTCTCCCAAACATGCATAGGCTACCTACCTGTTAGGCTTAGATATAGAGCTGCGCAGTGACGTCACCGCCCCTGTTCCGGAAGTCTTTTCCCCATTCATTTTTCTCATAGACTTTTCGAAAATAATTTATATCAAGACGATTGCGCCGCGGCCAAAGCCAACTCAGGTCGTGACAAATCATGACAAACACAATATCGTCATATAATATATAATTGGGAAGAAGTAGAAAACGGCATGATACATGATACAAGACTTTTTGTTTCGTTTTTCATCTTAGAAATTATTTTATTGTCCCAAAAGTTTGTGTGTGCCATCATGATTCGTCACGACTCGAGTTGGCTTTGTCCGCGGCGTAATCGTCTTGGTATAAATTATTTTCGAAAAGTCTATGAGAAAAATGAATTGGGAAAAGACTTCCGGAACAGGGGCGGTGACGTCACTGCGCAGCTCTATAGACCTTAGATATAGACCATACATACATAGATATATTAAATCAACAGTTCCAAACAAACCACTCTCGCCCATCCACTTGCATTGAGGGCACACTGGGTCACTAGATGGCGGTAATGCACCATCAACTGGTTGCCAACTGCCGTTAAAGAAGAAGAAGTCAGTCAGCTCACACTGCATGGCGGTCAGGACAGCTTTAGCTTTCTGCGGTTTGGGATTTTTCTCACAGCTAAAGGTGGGTGTGATCTGCGATGTGTTAAATCATTGCTGTATATTTTACTGCCATGTTCATTTTTGTGTGGTTTTGTTCGGCGGCTACCATCACACGTTTGTTTATATTTAGAATTCGGTGAACATTTCGGTGAACATTCTGTTTCCAGTCTGGTATAGGAAAGGGAAGCATGTTTTTGCGTTGGATCGTGTGTTGAGAGGAGTTGCGACATTGAAGGGACAAAAAACATCCTGGTCACGTGGTTCATGTACCCGCGCGAGCCCTTAGACTCCAATGCATTGTGCAACATTGAGTTGTCCCTTTTCGACAGAAGTCAATGTAGAATAATGAATTGAACAGAGTTTGCGTAATCCTGTCTATGCTCTTAAGGCTCAAAATCGCGGCGCACATCTACCAAATGAACAACATGCATACATGTTCAGATCAAAAGATGGATTTCACCATCAAGGTGCTCATATGTTAAACAAGTAACAACAATGATTCTCCTTTAATGGTTCCATTAATGCTTTAATGGATAATTAGTAGTTACACCCCTTTTGAAAGTCATTTCATACATCTTTACAGAGCACCCCATTAGAAACCGGTGAAGAAACAATATTTCTGCTTTTGGCTTAGCTCTGGTCCAGAGCTCCACTGCTTCTGAGTCTGACTTCCAATGCAAGTCAAACTCAGAAGCAGTGGAGCTCTGGACCAGAGCTACATTTGGCTATGCAATTGTATTTAGCACGATCTAGAAATGCCTAAAAAATGAAAACAAAAGTGGATTTGGTGTATAATTATTAGACGTATGTCTAAACTAAGATTAGACCTCTAAAAGTCAATTTCAGACCCTATATTTTTATTTTTTTATTATTATTTTTTAGATCTTGTGATGAGTGGTTGGTATTGTTTGTATTATTATTAAAATGCAATCACAGACACAACTACAGATTCTATGAAATATTGGCAAATACCCTATTGGCCTGAATGTAAGACTACCTTTTTCCAATGGAGATATTAGTCCGTGGGACGCCAGGAAAAATACCGCCATCAAAAGGGACAAGACATATGTGGTATCATTACGTTCGTCTGACATCCAGGAATGCAAAAATGTGTGATAGCAGTTTCAGAAGAGTAGCTGAATACAGTTTTTTGGCATTTATATCTGATAAAATGTTGTAATAACTTCATAACTTGAAATGCATTGATTTTACGCCCCATAAATGTATTGAACGTTAATATAAAGTTGAGCATTACGAACGATTTGGTACCAACTACATGTCTGTATCTCCTACGGTTCTCGAGATACAGTATATAGGTACATTCACAGATGGAGGAGAGCAAGACATTTGTAACATTGATTTTTAAGTCAATCAAATGGTGATACAGGCATGATAATTGGTACACACACTCTTCAAACCCCACTATTTCTAAAAGTACTGCGTGCCCTGCAAAATTCCAAGATGGCACCCCCCAAAATCCAAGATGTCCGTCCAAAAATGTGTTTTTTCCTTCATAACTCAAATTACAAAGATCTTAAGCCCCATAAATGTATTGAACGTTAATATAAAGTCGGGCATTACGGACATTTTGATACCAAGTACATGGCTGTATGTACTACGGTTCTTGAGTTACAACATATACGTAGTGATGTGGCACCATAAGTGTAACATTTTGGCATGTTTCACTCTTTAACTCAAAGATCCCTTTATCACCATTTATTCTATTTTCAGGAAATGGACCTACATGTATCTGCTATCATAAACCACTTCAAGTTTTTCAATTGATGAAACGGGTCGGGAGTTATTAAGCCAATTGTGAAGGGCTGTTTCAGTGCTAAAATTGCTGCGTACATTCTGCGAATATAAGCCACCCAGAAATGTCTGTCTGTGCATCTGTCCTTCACAATAAGTGTATATGTGAAGCGGACGCACCAAGTGTAGCATGTGTCATAGTATAATGGTATAATGTGTATAATGTGGGTAATATGTAATAGTGTCGTAGTGTAACGTGTAATACTGTAATAGGGCAATATGTGTAATAGGGTAATATGTGTAATAGTGTCATAGTGTAACATGGGTAATATGTGTAATAGTTTCATAGTGTAACATGTGTAATAGGGTAATAGGGTAATATGTGTAATAGTGTCGTAGTGTAACGTGTAATACTGTAATAGGTTAATATGTGTAATAGTGTCATAGTGTAACATGTGTAATAGGGTAATAGGGTAATATGTGTAATAGTCTCATAGTGTAACATGTGTAATAGGGTAATAAGTGTAATAGTGTGATATTTGTGCATTAGGCTAATAGTGTAATAGGAAATAGGTGTAATAGTGTCATAGTGCAATAGGGTAATATGTGTAATAGTGTAATAGTGATATTTATGTACATTAGGGTAATAGTGCAATATACGCAATCATGTAATAGTGTAATATATGCAATTGTGTAACAGCGTAATAGGGTAATATATGTAATAGTGTAATAGGGTAATATATGTAATGGTGTAATAGTGAAATATATGTGCATTAGGGTAATAGTGTAATATATTGAATAGTGGTCTAGTGTAATTGTCCTATTACACCATTACACATGATACACATACTTGCCTATTACACATGTCACAATATGACACTAGTACACATATTACGCTATTATGCTATACCAATATTACAGTAATATATTACACTATTACCATAATGCACAGACATTACACTATTAGCCCTATTACACTATTGCATATATTACACTATTACCTATTACACATGTTACACTATGACACTATTACACATATTACCCTATTATGCTATTACACATGTTACACTATTATGCTATTACACATGTTACACTATGCCACTATTACACATATCAACCTATTACACTATTACACATGTTACACTATTACACACATTACCCTATTATGCTATTACAACATGTTACACTATGCCACTATTACACATGTTAGCTTTGCCACTATTACACATATAAACATATTACACTATTACACATGTTACACTATGACACTATTACACATATTACCCTATTACACTATTACACATGTTACACTATGACACTATTACACATATTACCCTATTACACTATTACACATGTTACACTGTGGCACTTATTACATACATTACCCTATTACAGTATACCGCTATAGACTGCATATATTACACTATTAGCTCTATTACACTATTGCATATATTACACTATTACGCATTTTTGCACATTATACAATTATAGTATGACACATGGTACACTTGGTGCGTCCACTTCACATATACACTTATTGTGAAGGACAGATGCACAGACAGACATTTCTGGGTGGCTTATATTCGCAGAATGTACGCAGCAATTTTAGCACTGAAACAGCCCTTCACAATTGGCTTAATAACTCCCGACCCGTTTCATCAATTGAAAAACTTGAAGTGGTTTACGATAGCAGATACATGTAGGTCCATTTCCTGAAAATAGAATAAATGGTGATAAAGGGATCTTTGAGTTAAAGAGTGAAACATGCCAAAATGTTACACTTATGGTGCCACATCACTACGTATATGTTGTAACTCAAGAACCGTAGTACATACAGCCATGTACTTGGTATCAAAATGTCCGTAATGCCCGACTTTATATTAACGTTCAATACATTTATGGGGCTTAAGATCTTTGTAATTTGAGTTATGAAGGAAAAACCACATTTTTGGATGGACATCTTGGATTTTGGGGGGTGCGATCTTGGAATTTTGCAGGGCACGCAGTACTTTTAGAAATAGTGGGGTTTGAAGAGTGTGTGTACCAATTCTCATGCCTGTATCACCATTTGATTGACTTAAAAATCAATGTTACAAATGTCTTGCTCTCCTCCATCTGTGAATGTACCTATATACTGTATCTCGAGAACCGTAGAAGATACAGACATGTAGTTGGTACCAAATCGTTCGTAATGCTCAACTTTATATTAACGTTCAATACATTTATGGAGCGTAAAATCAATGCATTTCAAGTTATGAAGTTATTACAACATTTTATCAGATATAAATGCCAAAAAACTGTATTCAGCTACTCTTCTGAAACTGCTATCACACATTTTTGCATTCCTGGATGTCAGACGAACGTAATGATACCACATATGTCTTGTCCCTTTTGATGGCGGTAAATTGCCATTTTTTGCCTGGCGTCCCACGTACTATATCCTACAGATTGGTGTTGTGTTATATTTGGGGCTATACTATCAGTGTTGCCAACCTTTGTCGCTATATTTAGCGCTTTTTCAGACCCCCCCTAGCGCCAAAATTAGTGAAAAACTCCTGGCGGAAAATCTAGTGCTTTTTGGCTGGAGAGTTGGGGTGAAATTGATTGACAGGCGCCAGAGATAAAACCCTCATTTTTCACATTTTTTCTCCTATGACAGTGGTTTTCAATCAGTGGTCCCCAGGCTAAATGATGGATAGTTGGTTAACCAGATGTAACTCTTTGAGAGCGTAAAATTGAAACCAAATGGACCCTTGCGGGTCCATTTGGTTTCATTTTTACGCTCTCAAGAGTTAAAATACTCATGTGAATTAGCACAAGTCTACACAAGTAGAGAATGTAGAAGATTAATGGGCATTTAATGGTCATTGGTCATATTCCCTTCCAGGCAAGCATCTAGCGCAGGGAAGCCCAACCAGTAGATCGGGATCTACCGGTAGATCTCGGCCTGATCACGAGTAGATCTCGGAGATGTGGGGGGAAAGAAAAAAAAATGGGTGGAAAAGAAAAAAGAGCGATTTTTTTGTGTGTGTGTGTGTGTGTGTGTGTGTGTGTGTGTGTGTGTGTGTGTGTGTGTGTGTGTGTGTGTGTGTGTGTGTGTGTGTGTGTGTGTGTGTGTGTGTGTGTGTGTGTGTGTGTGAATTATGCAACATGTAACATGAAGTAAAGTGGGAAAACAAATTAGTGTTGTGTTGTTGTGAAGTTACTGCAGGCTGGCAACGATGCGTGTGGTTTGAAATGTTGATATTGGACTGGTAGATCCCGGAGGGGTTGGCTGCTGAAAAGTAGATCTTGGGTCAAAAAAGGTTGGGCACCACTGATCTAGCGCATTCTAGTGCATTTTGGAAGTGCCACTAGTGCATTTTGGATTTGGGCAGTTGGCAACACTGTATACTATTTGAAATTCAATCTTCTCTCTCCACAAATGAGCCTTATGGTGGTTGTCTTATATTTCGAGACAATATAGTAAAACTCGTTTTAATAATTGTGGCAACGCACAAGCAGACATTAATGGGAATATGCAATACAGTTTGAATATTGGAATATGTGCTGTATGTTCAATATAAGTATGTACAGCATCGTTCTCACACCGTGTGAGAATACAACAAGAGCCAGGTCCATGTGAACATTTTACTCAGTATAAGGATCTCATTGAAGAGTAGAAAAGCTGTTGTTCCTCCATAGAGCAGCAGCTTCTATTGTTCTGAAGGAATGAGCAGCACTCAGGTGTGGAATTCCTTCCAATAGGGTTGTTGTGATTGTGATTCATTCCAAGGCCTTTTGAATGTAAATGATGAAACACATTCTTTCAGCAGTTTAAAGTGCACATTATGTTAAACGATGATGATTCCCCTTTAATAGTCACATTGCGGATGGATAATAACATCCCTATTGAAAGTCATTTCACACATCTTTACAGAGCATCACATAAACGACATTAGAAACTGATGTTCCATGAAGAAACAAGGTTTCTGCATTTGGCTATGCAATTGTATTTATCACTGAGCACAAGATCCAAAAATGGATACAAAGGGTCTACTCTAAAACATCTAATCTAAGATTAGATCCAATATTAGCAAGAAATAAAGCATGCACATCCAACATCTGGCCCAGGTGCAGGACAAAAGCGTTCATAGAAAGGAAATAAGGTCCGCAACACTGGATTAGAGACTCGGCTCCTTTGCTTTATTCAACGTTTTGATCGTTTGTGATCTTCTTCCTGTGTTGCGGACCTTATTTCTTTTCTAGATCCAAGATTAGACCTCTAAAACTTCCACTTTCGGAACTTTTTAGACAGTTTCTGATCTTGTGATCAGTGCGCAGTAATATTCTATTATCAGTTGGTCTGAAGCATGTTGTATAAAACACATGCATTATGTTAGTTATTATGTTAGCCAAAGCAAAATGGCGGCAACACAAAAGACAACATAACAGCAACAAACATAACCAAAACTATTTTTGGACACTAATATTAGGAAGTAAGTTAAGAAGACCCTCCCCTGTAGCCACCTACTGCATCCTGTTTGGCACTATACCCAGGGTTCCCGCGGGATCTTAAAAAGTCTTAAAAGCATTGAATTTACGAATTTGAAAATGATACCTTAAAAAGACTTAAAAAGGTCTTGAATTTTTGTATCTAGGTCTTAAATTTTGCGAAGTTACATCGAGCCACGTGTGTCGAAGCGATCAAAACAGCGTCTGTATTGGACGTTATCGATCCTAAAGAGATGATCGATGCTTCCATCAGCTGCGCAAAAAACAGTAACCACAGATATACAAGCTCATATAGACATGCATTGCAATGGGGCACATTGCTTGTAGATCATCTACGTTCAGTGTGACTGCGAGTGTCTGTGTGACGTAGTATTCAGGGTCTTAGAGTTACGCAAACTCCGTTCACTTCATGGGGCCAGTCCATTGGAGGCGCTTCTACATAGACCTCTACGGAATGGGGAGAACAAAATAGGGACAGCTGAAATTACGGAATGCATTGGAGTTTCGAGCTCACGCGAGTACTTGAACCACGTGACCGGGCTGTTTTCTGTCCCCTCAATGTCACAATTCTCTATACTCTACGCCTCGGACACCACAGCGCAACAAGTGGATACAGCTGACAAACAGATCATCATTTGAGCGGAGCTGTCGGGACCGGCAGCTTTACACAACTTTATTGGATAGTTGCACACATTTGTGCTTCCATTCACGTCCATAGCCTTTTAAATCGTGACAACGTGATGCACGGGATGGTGGTGGTGGTGGTGGTGTTGTTGTCTGTATCAAGACTAGCTAGCGTAGCCGTAGCTAACGCGATGAGCAGCTGGCGTCTATGGCAGGGGTTTTCAACATGTGGTCCGGGGACCACCAGTGGTCCCTGATAGGATTCCAGGTGGTCTCCAGGCTAAATGATGGAAAGTTGGTTAACCAGAGGTAACTCTTTGAGACTGTAAATGTTAACAACCCTTGCGGGTCCATTTGGTTTCATTGTTTACACTCTCAAGAGTTAAAATATCCATGTGAATTATCCCAAGTCTACACAACTAGAGAATGTAAAATATTAATGGTCATTTTGATCTGTATTTCACTGTGTTGTTTTCTCTGAGATCCAGTCTGGAATTGTGGACAAAACTAAATGAAATCTTTAGTTGTGTGGTCTGTGGGGCTAAAATGTCATCAATTGGTGGTCCGTGGCTGAAATTCTGAATAAATAGTGGGCCTTGGTATGAAAGAGGTTGAAAACCACTGGTCTAGTCATTTGGCTTCCTTTAATAATGTATGTATAATAGTGTAGTTGCATCTACTTGTGTCACAGCAGGCAGACCTGTCAAAGCACTCCTGAATACTCAGACAGACATGCACCACCTCAATGTCTAAACACATAGTTGTTTTTCATGTTCCCCTTATAATTTCCTGGGGCTTATTAGGACTGTAGTAGATAATAAAAAAGAAACCCTATGTAGCCTAACCCTAATTACATAGGGTTTTTAATGCATCAGATCGCACTGTATCGAATCGTATCGTACTAAATTCCAACAAATCGAAATTGTATCGAAATTCTACTCAATCGAACCTTATCGTTCTGTATATAAAATAAATCGTTTCTGAATCGTATAGAGACCATGCAAATCGATACGTATCGAATCATCTTGTAAGGGAGAGATACGCAACTCTAATAAATATAGCACTTGTTAATTTCTAGTGGTGCTGGTAAATGAAAATGTAGGTAGCACCAGTGCTAGTTGTGAAAATGTCGCTTATTGACGATGGCCGTGAAATGGGTATTATGTTTTATATAAATGGCCTTAAAAAAGGTCTTAAAAAGACTTAAATTTTACTTTAAGAAACCTGTAGGAACCCTGTATACCATTGTGGTTTATTGTCTTTTTCTTCTTCTTCTTTCAGGATCTAGTGTATTATGGTGTGTGATATTAAATGTGAGCTTACCATAATCACAGTAATCCTATATTATACTCCACATTAAAATGCTTTTGGAGAGAAGCTGTGTGTCTGTGTCCAGCTGATGGACATTGAAGCATCACAATGCATAATATGCCCTTGGTTGTGGATAAGGTGCAGCATTATTTTGGTGATTCCCATGTTAGTAGCAGTATAGCATATGTAGGAAACTAAGCCGTACCTTATGAAGAGATTAAACACTGGTGAAACATATTTGTGATTAAAAATATACACTGTTGCAACAAATCGGGATTGTTCATCACTACTTTTGACTGCATGGAAAAGCCATTGCCAATAAACAAAACACAGGCAGTGACTAACCATGCATAATGTATATTTCTAACATAGGGGTAGAAATATACATAGGTAGGGGTAGGTAGAATTTAGACTACTAATAGCATATTGTTAGAGTGACAAGGTTTTAATTTCTTAAGTTTAAAACCACTAAAGTTGCAGACAAAATCTTTGTCACCATGTCAATACAAATGATGATTCCTTGTGTAGATAAGTACAGAAAATCTGCTGTGTTAGGTTAAAAAGTTGTTCTTTTTCAGTAAAATGTACATAAACGCAGATAGTCAGCAAATAAATGAAAAGTCTATATCATTAGAAGCAATACCCTTCTGCATTTCCAATCCCAAAATAATGTCAATTCTGTGAGCCAAACTAAATACAATTAAAGTTTAAAATGTAAATCTGCTAAGAGAATGAAAACAAATGCTGTATTATATATTGTAATCATTAAATATAAGAAGACTCTGGTTATAAGACGACCACGATTTTTCAAGACTCATTTGTGGAAAAAATATAATACAAAAATATAATACAAACCCATTTTCCCATTTTCATTGGACAAAATAGGGTAACACCCATACAAAGTGAGGGGGTCAGGGAACTATATGTTAGATTGTGATTGGAGATGGTTCTATTGTTCAATTGTTCATGCAAAGCAGTTAGTGGCTCCATCTCAGAGTCTCTGGTATATGAAGACTTGTTCTGTTGTCATTTCTCCACAACTCCTTCAGGATATCAATCATCACTGATCACATCTGACTGCAGACTCCAGACTTCAACTGAAGATGAACTCTCAGGACCTCACCATGGACATTTCTGGTGAACAGGAGGAACCGACAGACCATGGTAAGTAGGCCTGTGAATCTTTGGGTGTCCCACGATTCGATTCAGAATCGATTTTCTGGGTCACGATTCGATTCAAAAACTTTTTTTTTTTTTTTTTTTTTTTTTTTTTTGCGATTCTCGATTCAAAAAGATGCCCCCACACAATTCTAAAGCTATCTTCTTTTCTTTTTTACAAAATGGTTCAATGGGATTTCAGCATGATCTACCCAGAGACTTCTAAGTATTGTGCTTTCTGTAAGCATGTTTTACAGAAACATTGTTCTTCATTTGTTACTTTGATTTACAGTTTGGTATAAAAAAAAAGATTTACAAGTCATGATTTGTTGTTCTCGGCGTCTTGTTTCCCCAATTGGTCTAACTGTACTCTATGCATAATGACACTATAGCTTGCAGTTAAACAAAAGCCACCTGATTATCATTTTAATATCTGATGGCCGACCATCAGCCACTTGATTGACCATCAGCTGATTGTCTAACTATTCTGTAGCATACATTTGTTTACATTTAGCAGTCATTATTAGCATGCTTTTAGCGTCAGGTAAACACAGTGAACTACTCTAAACTAGACTACTCTGATCAAAACGTTCACACAGGATTTGTTTGTCCAAAGCCCACATCAGTTGATCATTTGAGCAGTACACAGTACACACACACACACACACACACACACACACACACATACCGCTGCAGCCAATATGAACTATTACGACTCGACTCCATACGAGCACCCGTCGTAAACTCCAGTTTGTCCCTATTCAGGCCATTAAAATTCAGACACCTCAATGTCGCACCTCTTCTACTAGATGTGTAGACAGACTTCGCAGTGCGGATGAGAGCCTGAAGATCGAGGCTAGACAGACTTACCAAACTCTCTTCACTTCATGGGGTCAGTCCAATGGTGGCTCTTCTACATAGATTTCTTTGCGAATGGGAAGGCAAATATGCTGTTTCTCTCTCTCTCTCTCACACACACACACACACACACACACACACACACACACACACACACACACACAACACACACACACACACACAAATGGCCGGCTCCTTTCCCCTCTGGACAGGCTTCGCTCAGGCAGGCAGGCTGCCAGTCTTAATAAAACTATTTCACGCATACTGCAGAAAACAACAACACAGTACGCCCATCGCGGAAGTCAAAGCCATCATTACTCTATGGAGCCATCTAGTAGAAGAGTTGCGACATTAGGGAGTTTAAGGTTGAGCTAGGCCGTGGACGAGACGGAGCGGATGTGGGCGTGGTCCGTCGCCGTTGCAACAGAAGCCCAACATGGTTAAGAAAGCAGCCGACGTTGACGAGGCCACACCCTTCCCAATGATGTCACTGGTTCCCATAGTGACACGTCTATGCAGCACGTGACAAAAGTGGTTTCCATGGTGACTCCTACACAGCACGTGTCAAATGTAAACAAGAAAGAAAGAAAGAAAGAAAGAAAGAAAGCTAGCTTATTGGATTCCCGCTGGATAGCAAATAGGATTTGTTCCAAAGTTTTATAGGGGAGTCATATAGGATTTTTTTTTAACTAGGGTCAATATCATTCTATGAACCATGTCTTGAATTAACAGAAAGGACGATTTAAGGAAATCCATTAATTGGGATGAAGTGAAAATTACCACACTATAATTTGAGTGCAGTAAAAAGATCTAATTTCACTTTTGGATCACAGGCAAAAGTATATGATGGCCACTGGCCAGTAGGTGTCATTATATAAGCACATTCCATGCAAACAAACTAACAATCCATGAATCTCACTCAGCTCTCGTCCACGTTGTGACACGACGCCAAGAGCTGCGTTTTGCCGTCCTAGGAGAGGGTCGGACGGCCGCGAGGCTTATGTATCGAGCACAGAGCGATTGATTACGTCGGTCGTAGGCCTCACGTTCCCCCAATCTTAAATAGGCTATTAAGGGGTCAGAAACGGAGTGCTTGAGCACTGTTAATGCAGCACGATTGGGGGCAAACTGCCGTCGCTAGACTGGCCCCATGAAGTGGACGGAGTTGTTGTAACTCTGTCTACACTTGGCAGACAAACTACGGCGGCCCAGAAGGGTAAAAAATAAGTAAAAAAATCGATTCAGGGAAAATGTGAATCGATTCTGAATCGGGCCGAAGTAAAATCGCGATTTTGACTCGAATCGTTTTTTTTTTTTTTTTTTTGCAGACCTAATGGTAAGTTACATTTATATTGCGTTGTGTTTGTATTGTGTTCTGTTTTGTATCATAGCAACAATCACATATTTGTAGAATTAATAGCGACCACTTATACCAATATATTTTTGTAATGTAGTACGGTTCATAGGGCCTTTGTTAATTATTTATACTTGACAGAGATTTATTGAACATCCCAGTAATGTCTTGCCAATTTGTTTCCATTCCAGGGTTGCATCACCATCCTGACTGTCCTGACCCACCAGAGGTGAACAAACAAAGGAGTCTGGCAAAGAAAAAACACCACGACTGTTATCAGTGTGGAAAACACTTCCCTTACCTCTCTGCGCTTAAAGCACACCAGAAAATGCACACAGGAGAGAAACCCTATGGATGTGACCAGTGTGGAAAACACTTCTCTTCCATATCTACGCTTAAAGCACACCAGAGAATACACACAGGAGAGAAACCCTATGGATGTGACCTGTGTGGAAAACGCTTCGCTTCCATATCTGAACTTAAAGTACACCAGAGAAGTCACACAGGAGAAAAACCATATGGATGTGATCAGTGTGGAAAACACTTTTCTACCATGGCCGCCCTTAAAAGACACCAGAGAATCCACACTGGAGAGAAACCCTATGGATGTGACCTGTGTGGAAAACACTTCGCTCGATTGTGCACCCTGGGAAACCATCAGAAAATCCACACCGGACAGAAACCCTATGAATGTGACAAGTGTGGACAACACTTCACTCGATTGGGCAACCTCCAAAACCATCAGAAAATTCACACAGGAGAGAAACCATATGGATGTGATCAGTGTGGACGACACTTCTCTGACAAGCCCCAGCTTAAAAGACACCAGAGAATCCATACTGGAGAGAAACCCTATGGATGTGACAAGTGTGGACAACACTTCACTCGATTGACCAACCTACAAGACCATCAGAGCATTCACACAGGAGAGAAACCATATGGATGTGACCACTGTGGAAAACACTTCCCTCACATCGCTGCACTTAAAAGACACCAGGTAATGCACACAGGAGAGAAACCCTACGGATGTGACCTGTGTGGAAGACACTTCGCTCGACTGCCCAACCTTAAAACCCACAGGAGAATCCACACGGGGGAGAAACCATACGGATGTGACCTGTGTGGACAACGCTTCACTCAGTTGGCCGGCCTTCAAAGACACCAGAGAATCCACACTGGAGAGAAACCCTATGGATGTGACCAGTGTGGAAAACGCTTCTCTCAGTTGTACACCCTGGGAGACCATCAGAGAATTCACACAGGAGAGAAACCCTATGGACGTGACCTGTGTGGAAAACGCTTCTCTAGAATGTCCAGCCATAAAAAACACATGAGAATTCACACCGGAAAGAAACCGTATGGATGTGACCTGTGTGGACAAAATTTCTCTCAATTGTCCAGCCTTAAAACCCACCAGAAGTGTCACACTGTTAAAGAGGAGGTGCCGTGATTTTTGTATTTTTTCTAATTTTGTACATGTTTAATAGCTGACAGTAGTGTTGTAGTTCTCGAGACATTGTCTCGTCTCGAGGCCAGTCTCAAGACAAATTTTCATTGTCTCGGTCTTGTTTTTGTCTCGCTTTGTTTTGTCTTGGTCTTGTCTCAACCTCGGAGCCATTGTCTCGGGTCTTGATCGCCAACAAGACCTCTCGAGACAAGAAAATGCAAAGGAAAAGTTCTATTCATTGTGCGGAGCGAGGACCCATTCATAAAGACAGCTGCAGGCACAAATAGCAATATACTTTTTTCTTCTGTAAATATTGAAAAGAAAGACACTGGGATGTGTCTGATTAGGGATTTTTTATATTCTTGTTATCAACCATATCGCCCCAGCCCTATTATATTACTAGTTTTGTTTAAAAATGTAATGGTGGACGGGGGCAAAACAATCAAATTCTGTGTTACTAATAATAGAAGATTGAAAATCATTAAGAACGTTATTATATGTTAAAATGGGCATGACAAGACTAGGTCTTGGCCTAGGTCTTGACCAGTCTTGGTCTTGCCTTGTTCTCGGCCCCTCTAGGTCTTGGTCTTGTATTGTTCTCTGCCCCGCTAGGTCTTGGTCTTGTCTTGACCTCTACCCTCTAGGTGCTAGTCTCGTCTCGATCAAGTCTGTGGTTGTCTTGGTCTCATCTTGGTCTTGACCCCTCTAGGTGATAGTCTCGTCTCGATCAAGTCCGTGGTTGTCTTGGTCTTGTCTTGGTCTCGATTTAAGTGGTCTCGACTACAACACTAGCTGACAGTATGTAAATAGACCCCTTGGTGTGTTTTTATGTCCAGTTAAACGTGTCAATGAAAAAAACTGCAATATAGTGACATCACGTGTTCAGCCCCTCTCCTAACTCCTCCCCCTTTATCATGCAACTAAAGCTGTGGGTGTGGCTTCAGTTCAGGTGGATCTCCACCCATCACCACCCACCAGGCAAACCAGGCATACTTAATGAACTGGTAGGGTGGAATCATAAAAATGACAGTTTAACAAACACTGTACACTTTTTGCGAAAAAAATCATAATTTTCATATAACATTATTACCTGATAATCATGTTTTAGGGTAGAAAAAAATGTCATTCCATCTTTAAGTGAAATGTCAAGCCCTAAGTGCCCTCCAGAGTATTCACACCTGAGAGAACATAAGTTCTGCTTATGTAAATCTGACCCTGCATGTTACTGCATGTTACCCTGCAATGTTACTGTTATAGTGAAGCAGATTAACTCATTTTTTTCATACGATACTTCACTTTGGTATAGAAGCGTGAAAATTGGCACAGATACTCTCCAAGGTCTACTCTTTAGGAAAAAGGCGCGTGCCACTCAAAATTCCAATATGGCGGCCCCAAAATCCAAAATGTCCGCCCAAAAATGCGGTTTTTCCTTCATAACTTGAAATGCATTGATTTTACACCCCATACATGTATTGAACGTTAATATAAAGTTGGCCATTACGGACGGTTTGGCACCAGGAACGTGTCTGTGTCACTTACGGTTCTTGAGATACAGCATATAGGTACTTTAACAGATTGAGGAGAGCAAGACATTTGTAACATTGATTCTTAAGTGAATCAAATGGTGATACAGGCATGAAAATTGGTACACACACTCTTCAAACCCCACTATTTCTAAAAGTACTGCGTGCCCTGCAAAATTCCAAGATGGCACCCCCCAAAATCCAAGATGTCCGTCCAAAAATGTGTTTTTTCCTTCATAACTCGAAATACAAAGCTTTTAAGCCCCATAAATGTATTGAGTGTTAATATAAAGTTAGGCATTACGGACATTTCGATACCAAGTACATGTCTCTATGTGCTACGGTTCTTGAGTTACAACATATACGTAGTGATGAGGCACCATAAGTGTAACATTTTGGCACGTTTCACTCTTTTAACTCAAAGATCCCTTTATCACCATATCTTCTATTTTCAGGAAATGGACCTAAATGTATCTGCTATCATAAACCACTTCAAGTTTTTCAGTTGATGAAACGGGTCGGGAGTTATTAAACCGATCGTGAAGGGCTGTTTCAGTGCTAAATTTGCTGCATATATTCTGCGAATATAAGCCACCCAGAAATGTCTGTCTGTGCATCTGTCCTTCACAATAAGTGTATATGTGAAGTGGACGCACCAAGTGCACCATGTGTCATACTATAATTGTATAATGTGCTAAAATGCGTAATAGTGTAATATATGCAATAGTGTAATAGAGCTAATAGTGTAATATATGCAGTATATAGCTGTATACTGTAATAGGGTAATGTAAGTGTCACAGTGTAATAGTGTAATAGGTTAATATGTGTATTAGTGTCGTAGTGTAATAGGGTAATATGTGTAATAGTGTCATAGTGTAACATGTGTAATAGTGTCATAGTCTAACATGTGTAATAGGGTAATATATTCAATAGTGTCATAGTGTAACATGTGTAATAGGGTAATAAGTGTAATAGTGTAATATTTTTGCATTAGGGTAATTGTGTAATAGGAAATATGTGTAATAGTGTCAAAGTGTAATAGGGTAATATGTGTAATAGCATCATAGTGTAATATGTGTAATAGGGTGTCATGTGTAATAGTGGCATAGTGTAACATGTGTAATAGCATAATAGGGTGATGTATGTAATAGTGTCATAGTGTAACATGTGTAATAGTGTAATCGGTTTATATGTGTAATAGTGGCATAGTGTAACACGTGTAATAGGTTGATATGTGTAATAGTGGCATAGTGTAACATGTGTAATACTGGCATAGTGTAACATGTGTAATAGTGTAATAGGTTGATATGTGTAATAGTGTCATAGTGTAACATGTGTAATAGGGTAATAGTGTAATATATGCAATAGTGGTATAGTGTAATTGCCCTATTACACATGATACACATATTATACTATTACACTATACCGCTATTACATATGTTACTCTATTACACTATTACCCTAATGTATAAAAATTACGCTATTACACTATTAGTCCTATTACACTATTGCATATATTACAATTTTACCCTAATGCACATATATTGCATTATTATATTACCCTATTGCACTATTACACAATTGCATGTATTACACTACTACACGATTGCGTATATTACACTGTTAGCCTAATGCACATATATTGCATTATTACATATATTACCCTATTGCACTATTACATGATTGCATGTGTTTCACTATTACACAATTGCATATATTACGCTATTACCCTGATGCACATATATTTCACTATTACACCATTACATATATTACCCTATTACACTATTTCATATATTACGCTGTTACACAATTGCATATATTACACTATTACATGATTGCGTATATTGCACTATTACCCTAATGCACATATATTGCACTATTACACTATTATACATATTACCCTATTACACTATGACACTATTACACATATTTCCTATTACACTATTAGCCTAATGCACAAATATCACACCATTACACTTATTACCCTATTACACATGTTACACTATGACACTATTACACATATTACCCTATTACACATGTTACACTATGACACTATTACACATATTACCCTATTACACTATTACACATATTACCCTATTACAGTATTACACGTTACACTATGACACTATTACACATATTACCCTATTATAGTATACCGCTATATACTGCATATGTTACACTATTAGCTCTATTACACTATTACACTATTGCATATATTACACTATTATATGCCTTTTAGCACATTATACCATTATACTATGACACATGCTACACTTAGAGCGTCCGCTTCACATATACACTTATTGTGAAGGACAGATGCACAGACAGACATTTCTGGGTGGCTTATATTCGCAAAATGTACGCAGCAATTTTAGCACTGAAACAGCCCTTCACAATTGGCTTAATAACTCCCGACCCGCTTCATCAATTGAAAAACTTGAAGTGGTTTATGATAGCAGATACATGTAGGTCCATTTCCTGAAAATAGAAGAAATGGTGATAAAGGGATCTTTGAGTTAAAGAGTGAAACATGCCAAAATGTTACACTTATGGTGCCTCATCACTACGTATATGTTGTAACTCAAGAACCGTAGCACATAGAGACATGTACTTGGTATCAAAATGTCCGTAATGCCTAACTTTATATTAACACTCAATACATTTATGGGGCTTAAAAGCTTTGTATTTCGAGTTATGAAGGAAAAAACACATTTTTGGACGGACATCTTGGATTTTGGGGGGTGCCATCTTGGAATTTTGCAGGGCACGCAGTACTTTTAGAAATAGTGGGGTTTGAAGAGTGTGTATACCAATTTTGATGCCTGTATCACCATTTGATTCAGTTAAGTATCAATGTTACAAATGTCTTGCTCTCCTCAATCTGTGAAAGTACCTATATGCTGTATCTCAAGAGCCGTAAGTGATACAGACACGTTCTTGGTGCCAAACCGTCCGTAATGGCCAACTTTGTATTAATGTTCAATACATTTACGGGGTGTAAAATCAATGCATTTCAAGTTATGAAGGAAAAAACACATTTTTGGGCGGACATTTTGGATTTTGGGGCCGCCATCTTGGAATTTTGAGTGGCACGCGCCTTTTTCCTAAAGAGTACACCTTGGAGAGTATCTGTGCCAATTTTCATGCTTCTATACCAAAGTGAAGTATCGTTTCACTAATCTGCTGTACTATTATGCTGTATTTTCTTTTCATTTCACTTTTCATTGTGTTGCAGAAATAAAATCAACATTCGATTTTATTGTCTCTCATTCCGTTCTTTTATTTTACCTCAAATGTATTTTAAATGGATTTTCTCTTTTTTTCCCCCTCGCAACGAATTCTGCTTTGTGAGTCATTGAAAGGCAGTTATTGAAAAAACTGTCTATCAACAGTTGGTTTTAAAAGGAAACGGAAAGCTGACTAGTCAAATGCAAAGCACTTGTAATAACCTCAACTAACCCCTAAGAAATAGTTTATTCACATCTCTAGAAAGAAAATCATGTAGAATAAATGTGATCTGATTCCAGAGTTGTTGGTAGGTGTATGAGAATTAAAACCGAAGTACTAAGCTAAAAGATAATAATAGAAGCACAACTGAGGAGGAAAATATCACATTGTAGTACTAAATATTAGACACTGGACAGTTAATAAAGCTCAGAAATATTCTGTACATTATTTGAAATGTAATCACAAAAACTGCAGAGAAATATTATATTTGCATATTATATATTTTATATTAGATGTTGGTAAATAACCTATTGGTCTGAATGTAAGACTTTTTTTTTCAATGGAGATATCCTACAGATTGGCATTGCGTTATATCAATGTTCTTTTTCCACAAACTATTCTTGAAAATTGTGGTTGTCTTATAACCAGAGTTGTCTTATATATTAGAGATAATACAGTAATAAAACCAAGGAACTTCGGTTAGGTTAAGTGAGCTGCACAAAGTGGTTCCAGGTAAATTATTTAGTAAAACTTGTTTTCGTTATTGTGGCCACGCACAAGCAGAGATTGATTTGCATATATGGAATACAGTTTGAATGTTGGAATACAGTTGGAATATGTATGTTCTATATAAGTACATTTGTGAGAATAATGCACTTAGAAAAGAGACACTCAGGTCAGGGGTCAGTGTATTTTATGGACACATGTTAACCATGTGCACATTTTACTCTCATTATAACAGAAGGATCTCATTGAAGAGTCTCCTCACATAGTGTAGCAAAGCTGTTGTTCCTCCATAGAACAGAATATTAACTTGAAGTATTGTTTCCATAGGGCTAGACCACACATAGACATGACATCATCAACCTGCAACAGGAGTATTACCTATTGAGAAAGTTTTGCTATTTATGAAAGAAATAAAATATTTAAGGACAACTTTGTTTCCAACCAAGGTTCATGTTTTAGGTTGTTATTAGAGAAAGTAAAAGATGGGTCTTAATTGTTTTACATTCCTTTTTTATTGTTTTATTATCTACTACAGTCCTAATAAACCCCAGGAAATTACATTACATTTCATACTTTGTTAAACACTGGTTAAAACACCAAACACCTGTAAATAACGTACAGATCATCTGTTATCTGACAGGATAAACTCATCATTATGCTGTTTGACTTTCTGGGGAAAGAAAAGCAACATGGAATACTATTTATCAGTAAAGCGATAATATGCACTGTCTGAATACCTGTTAATAATGACCCAAATGACTCCCACACCCTTTAGGGAAGAATTACAACCACTGTGCAGTGTGCACACAGAGTAACTATTGCGGGGACAAAAAAAAAAAAAAAAAATATATATATATATATATATATATATATATATATATATATATATATATATAATAATGGATTGCATTTTTATAGCGCTTTTCCAAGTGCTCAAAGCGCTTTACAATGGTCCATTCATTCATTCATTCATACATTGGGAAGTAGAGCGGCGAACAGTCGACGCCAGCGTCCTCACTTCCCACATTTACACACCAATGGTGGCCAGCTCACACCGACCAACTCATTGGAGGCAATTTGGGGTTCAGTGTCTTGCCGAACCGCCGACCCATGGTCATTGGACGACCTGCTCTACCTCCTGAGCCACAGCCGCCCCATATATATATATATATATATATATATATATATATATATATATATATATATATATATATATATATATATATATATATATATATATATATATATATATATATATATATATATATATCGAGAGAGAGAGAGAGAGAATGCTGCTGTTTTCCCCAGATTGCTGTTCCAAAAAGTCTCTATATACCCTGTATAAAATGCATATAGCGATGTAGCTCTATTTACTGCTGTAGCCCCTCCACGGATCTAAAAATGATGGGCCCCTAGGCTGGGCCTCTGCCAGTCAAAGCGTTTCTCTTTCCAGCACGGCTTAAAGGGATTTCAGCAGGATTTACAGCATGGGATTACTTAAAAATACTAAACACCGAAAATACCACTAAAATGTTTAAACACTTGTATTAATGTACCATACCATGATGGTCAGGGGCGGATTGGCACATATTTTCCCACCGGGACAATTTCGCCTTTGCCAGGCCACCCTGGGGGGGCAGCTGGTTAACCAGATGTAACTCTTTGAGAGCGTCACCCTCAAGAGTTAAAATATTCATCATGTGAATTAGCCCAACTTAGTCTACACAACTAGAGAATGTAGAAGATTAATGGTCATTTTGATCTGTATGTTCCAGGCGAGCATCTACCACATTCTAGTGCATCCCTGTACTCAGAAGATTAATGGTCATTTTGATCTGTATGTTCCAGGCGAGCATCTACCACATTCTAGTGCATCCCTGTACTCCAGATGGCCAATCCGCCCCTGATGATGGTTATGGGGTTAATGACACAAAATCAATAAACCCTTTGTTAATAACAATGGCAAGGACTGTGTGCGGCACTGTTATTCCCTGTCACCCTTCTTAGGCCTAGCTCAGGGCCCCCCTAGCTCAGGGACCCCTGGGCCTGGGTCCAACGTGCCTGATGGATAATCCTTCCCTGCCTCCAATTCTATACTTTCCCCATTGTTTGACTGTTTGTACTACACTATAATGTGACACTTGTTTTACCAATGAAAATCTACGTTTCACATCCAATAAAGGGACAGTGATTCAGCTTCCTGGGGATAAATGTCAATCCCAAACCACACGATTCGACCGTTATCAAGCGATAATTCCCAGGACAATGGTAGTTAGTTATTAGCAGCAGTAGTGTTTCAAATCATTTTAAATATAAGCACTTTACTTTGAAATATCTTGGGTTGTTTTGTGTGCCATCGTGTCTGCTGGGGCAGTCTGGGCATGTAGGGGGGCATTGCCCCCCTAAATGCCCCTGCCTAGATCCGCCCCATGTGGGGGGCGGGGCTGAGGACGCTTATCAAGTCAGCCTGCAGGCAGCCAACATGCTTGGTGGAGGAACTCGGCTTAAAGGGGAAGTCCACCCATTTTCAACATTCTAATATGTCATTAGTATACCCTGGAGGTGTTGGGTGGACATGATAAAAAAAAGTTTCCCCATTCTGTGTTCCCAAGAAATGGAGGTCTGAAGAAAACCACTAACATGGTGAAACATCTTGATGACATCATCAAGATGTATTTTCACCATGTTAATGGATTTCTTTAGACGCCTCTTTTTTCTGAGAAAAAAGTCTCAGAAAAAATGTTGAAAATGGGTGGATTTCCCCTTTAATAAGCAGAATACTGTTAATACTGGCTTGGTTTTCGGTAGAATCCGCTGCTCAAACCCATGTCATATGGCTACACTGTTCTCCATCTGCAGTGCGTCCAGGTATGTGTACGGGACGTCCAGACTCTGGTTTCTGACATGGACAGCTTCACTGCACTTCACCAGCTCTGCTTTGAACTTCTCCATGAACCTGCGAGGAACCTCCTCGTTGAAATGCTCCTCTGGGTGGTGGCCAAGACCAACCTGAGGAGATAAAAAACATATTATAGCCTAATTACACATATGATAATGACTTTTTTATATAATCAATATATCCAATATCTCAACATTGCCCAACTCTTAATTTTCAATATCGATAACAACCGATACCGATATGCTGTATGCAGGATTTTGTGGTGGGAAAAAAAATTAATGAGCATTCAGTGATTTGGGTGATGATTTGAGAACCAACAACACGTGCACCAAGGCCTGCCCCCCACTCGATCATAACTGGAGGAAGATCCCATATATATTTTTTCCCCTGATTGTGTTGCTCTATACATCTCAGAAAAAAAAAAATAGTTGATTCTAATCAAAACAAGCGTTATTGTGCAGCCGGATGCGGTCGCATCGCTAGTCACGGTAAAGTCATTCATGCCTCGGTCAGAAGGTCAGCGACCCCCCCCCCCCCACACACACACACACACACACACACACGTAACACAACGTAGATTCAGGGACAATAGACAGTTTTCTCTGCCCCTAAACACAAAGTTAATGGCTGCGCTTGTGCGCAAAACATGTCCAGGTGTTGCCTAGCAATGGGAGCTGTCATAGAATTGATTACAGCGATTTTATACCATTTAATAGGACCCACTACACACATACCGTGTATGTACTGTACATTCATTGAGACCTATACACGTTTTTTGGCATAAAACAGGGGTGTAAAACTCAGATACAGAGTGGGCCAAAATTTAAAACTGAACAAAGCCGCGGGCCATGTTTGAACAAACTAACCTTTTAAAGGGGAATTCCACCCATTTTCAATTTTTTTCTGATGCCAATACCCATGGGTCTGAAAGAAAAATCATTAACATGGTGAAATACATCTTGGTGATGTCATCAGATGTATTTCACCATGTTAATGTAGTGTTTCCAGACCTCTATTTTTAGAAAAAAAAATTATCATGTCCACACAACATTAAAAGGCCACTATAAAAAGGAGTCTTACAAAGTCTGTGGGCTTTTTGCTGAGGGTCCATGTGGTGGCCATGCCGTGGGCCGTAGTGCCGACATCAGGGAGGGTTTCCAACACCGTGCTCTCACTAGAGCTCCCCTTGGTGGTGGGAGGAGGACGTCGCAGCGTGGGGGGAGCGTTGGGAATCCAACCGCCGTAGTCATACTACATGTAAACAAGAGAAATACATTAAGACAGGTAGTGGTTAGTGCTGTCGTCTCACAGCCAGAAGGTCCTGGGGACACCTTGGGCACTGGCGGTATGTCTCCTCCTCCACGTCATCAGTGCTCATCAGTTTAAATGTTCTCCCCGCCTTCCCTAGGGTAGATACCCTCACAAAAAACATGCAGTAATCTATCTTGGGCTCTAGACTGCCTCCCCCTGGCCAGCCGGGGCGCCTGATGGAGGGGACAGGAACTGGTTGGAATAACCAACCAACCAGGGAAGCTCCCCGTGACGGGTGAAAAGTAGGCAGCTTGGACTACTCACGCATTGAAGGAAGCATGAGGTCAGTCCGCTGCCTGCCCAGGTTGGTGGAGGGTGTGTAGAGCCCAGGATCACATTAGGAATCCTCCCCAGGTTGGTGGAGGGCGTGTAGAGCCCAGGATCACATTAGGAATCCTCCCCAGGTTGGCGGAGGGTGTGTAGAGCCCAGGATCACATTAGGAATCCTCCCCAGGTTGGTGGAGGGTGTGTAGAGCGCAGGATTACATTAAGTGAATTCACTTAGACTATGCCTAATAGGAACGCACTCAATTATTTTTGCCGATATCCGGTATCTGGTCAACACAACCAGTAAGACTCCTTGGGGCCAGACGCTGGCCATATACAGTATGGAGCTGATATGTATCGGTATCGGCCCTTATTTGTCATTATCGGGTCATATCGGTATTGGCAAATATGCTAGTCTAACCAGTGCCTTTAACCGTGCATCCGTATAATACCTCCCTGACCTGAACCTTAGCCCTAACCCCAACCTCACAGAAATAACGACTAACGTGAGAAACACACACCTGTCCAGCGTTGACGGCATTATGCTGGGCGGAGCCAGTGAAGATCACCATGGTGACAAACTTCACCAGCTCATCCAATGAGCTTAGACTCTGAGGCATGCCTGAGGGTGGACAGAAAACATGACAGAAAACAGATAGAATCAAGTAATTAGAAAGTTGCACACATTAGTAAATTTGCGTATCGGCATTGTCAGCTTAGACTGAGGTCAGTCCGTTGCCCTCCCCAGTTTAGCAGACCTACTGTAGTGCAGTATTACATTTAGGGTAATTGACACTGGGTGAAAAACGGGTTACAAAAAAAAACAGAAAAAGGGGCGCTGCACTACCTCTTATTAGCACATTAGTGACAAAGTAACCATAGAAATGCATGGCAGACAGGCACATGCAGCCCAGACCTTGCTTTGTGAGTGTACCTGAGCTTTCATTGGAATGGAACCCATGCTCAAAGATGTCCTTGATCCACTTCTGCAGCTCCTTGTCTCTTTGCACGTCAGCATCAGTCTTGTAGTAGTAGTGGAGGATTCCCTCAGCATACCTGCACAACAACAGCACAATTAAACAAAAAACCCTAATCAAATTAAGTTCTTACACACTCAAAACAAACCACAAAGGATGGCTTAGCCTACCTATAAATACAAGTGAAGATAGTTTTAACACAATGTCAACTACAGAGCTGGAGAGACACGGAGATCTTTGGTAGTTTCCCAATCAGTGTTCAGAATCAAGAGTCATGACTCATTAGTACTGTAGTAAGCTTTGCTGGGCCATGAGGTTCCCATATTATAGACCAGGAAACTATCTCCTGTTTCTGTAGCTTCAGACAGCTTGATGTGCAAGTACACCCCCTGGACATGACACTAGTATGTCACAGAGACTGACCCCAATCCATTTTTTTTAATCACTATAGTCACATTCTGCTCATTTGGACAAAATGCTTAATTAGTCTCAGCCACATGTTGTCATTTCTGTCCTTATTCCTTGATAGTTTTAATCTAAGTTTAGTCAACAGAAGCTCAAGAAGTTTTAGTCAGTGGAAAGTCTGTGGAAATATATAATGAAACATTGTATGTAAACTAATTGATTGAAGTTCAAGTATACTATCTAGATATCGTATATTCAAGGTGCAGTTAATGTTCTAATAATAACAGTATAATAACTAGGTACAGTCAGTGTTCTAAGTATAGACCTAGTTGATTATTTTTCCTCACTAAAGCAACACCAGTGTTGACAGGCTTTTTAAAGATTTAGTTGGTCTTTTTAGCGGGTCCATTTGATTCCATTTGTACACTCTCAGAAAAAAAGGAAACTCATTAACATGGTGAAACACAACTTGATGATGTCATCAAGATGTATTTCACCATGTTAATGTTTTTTCAGACCTCCATTTCTAGGAAACTGGGGGAACTTTTTTATCATGTCCACACAACATCTCTAAGGTATATTAATGGCATGGATATTAAAAATTAGCGAAATACTTTGCGCATTTGCATGCACATTTGCGTGCACCTGCGCAAGACACACTATTAAAACAAGTATAGCATATTGAGAAAGATTGTTTAAAAAGTAAATGACAAGAGAATTAAAAAACATAGGCCTACTTTGCCCCAGAATCGACAAATTCAGTTCCTACAGTATATACCTGTGAATGATGGTCCACAGCTGCAGCGCATCGTCCCTGTAGTAGTATCCTGGTACAGACTGCATGCCACGCTGCTGGATGTCATCAGGAGGACACAGAGAGCTGTAGGTCAGAGCTGCAGTGGACCTCTGGAGGATGGTCACCAGAGCCTTTCCACCTGAAGCTGCACGCTGGAAGAGAAACAACATAAACAGGTCTAATAAGTTGAGTGGAAGTGGTTCTTTCAACTGAGTTTCAATCAGATCATCTGGTGTCAGAGTTGCGACATTGAGGGCTCAGAAATTGCAGCGTTCGAGCTGCTGTTCATTTAGCCTGAATGGTACAAACTGTCCCTATTCATTGTCTCCATTCTCAATAGAATTCTATGTAGAAGAGCTTGCATTAGATTAGACGGGTCCCATGAAATACCATTTTTGGGTATCTGATCCAGCTGGACTGAACAAAAAAAGAAACAAAAACTTGAGGCTAAATCGAGTTGTAGCCACTGGTTTGTATTGATCAGGCTGTAACCACCAAACTGGGAATTATTATAGAATTATTACCCCCCAAACACAGTTCAATTCATTGTTATAGTTTCTTTGGTATATCCATCTTCTATTACAACTCATACCAAAGGGCTAGCCTAAATTAGTAGTACTAAGTAGTAGTAAGTTATTGTATGTACAAATGCACATTGACAAACTGTTAAAATCAGTGTTCCCTACATTGTTAAAAAATCCATTCTCAGATATCAGGAATCCTCTGGCCAGGCTGTTAATCTGCAGAGTGTAGCGGGTGTGAGGAACCAGCAGCTGAGGAGAGAGAAGGAGAGATTAAATTACAGTATTGAGAAATGGGAAAGTCATGATGATAACCAGGGCAGGGTCAGATTGACCATCGGGCATACAGGGAGGTCTGCCGGTGGGCCACGACCCGTAGGGGGGCTGATGGTATCATGGTATGATTAAAAGCACTGGTTTTCAACCTTTTTGATCCCAGGGTCCACTATTCTTTCAGAATTGAGCCATGGACCACCATTTGATGAGATTTTAGCACAAACAGACCCCCAAAACTAAAGATTTATTTTACTTTTTAGTCCACAACACCAGGCTGGATTTGGGAAACAAAACAGTCAAACATACAGATCAAAATGAGCATTAATCTTCTACATTTTGTAATTAGACTTGGGCCAATTTAGATGAATATTTTAACTCTTGAGAGTGTTAACATGAAACCAAATGGACCCGCAAGGGTCCATTTGGTTTCATGTTTACGCTCTCAAAGAGTTACATCTGGTTAACCAACTATACCAGGTAGAATAGGTCCATCACACGCTGGTCGTGGTGGGCTGGTCTAGGCCAAATCAAGCTAAAAATGTCCAGGCTGTTTTTTTTTTCACCCAGTCCACCCCTGACGATAACTGAATCCTGAAGCCCAGGGGTAGGCAACCTTAGGCATGCATGCCAACAGTTACCTTGTACAGAGGGTGAACCATAGCATTGACAGTTACCTTGTACAGAGGGTGAACCAGTGACAGTGACAGTACCTTGTACAGAGGGTGAACCAGTGACAGTGACAGTTACCTTGTACAGAGGGTGAACCAGTGACAGTGACAGTTACCTTGTACAGAGGGTGAACCAGTGACAGTACCTTGTACAGAGGGTGAACCAGTGACAGTGACAGTTACCTTGTACAGAGGGTGAACCAGTGACAGTGACAGTTACCTTGTACAGAGGGTGAACCAGTGACAGTGACAGTACCTTGTACAGAGGGTGAACCAGTGACAGTACCTTGTACAGAGGGTGAACCAGTGACAGTACCTTGTACAGAGGGTGAACCAGTGACAGTGACAGTTACTTTGTACAGAGGGTGAACCAGTGACAGTGACAGTTACCTTGTACAGAGGGTGAACCAGTGACAGTGACAGTACCTTGTACAGAGGGTGAACCATAACAGTGACAGTTACCTTGTACAGAGGGTGAACCAGTGACAGTTACCTTGTACAGAGGGTGAACCAGTGACAGTACCTTGTACAGAGGGTGAACCATAGCAGTGACAGTACCTTGTACAGAGGGTGAACCATGACAGTGACAGTACCTTGTACAGAGGGTGAACCAGTGACAGTACCTTGTACAGAGGGTGAACCAGTGACAGTTACCTTGTACAGAGGGTGAACCATAGCAGTGACAGTTACCTTGTACAGAGGGTGAACCAGTGACAGTGACAGTTACCTTGTACAGAGGGTGAACCAGTGACAGTGACAGTACCTTGTACAGAGGGTGAACCAGTGACAGTGACAGTTACCTTGTACAGAGGGTGAACCAGTGACAGTGACAGTTACCTTGTACAGAGGGTGAACCAGTGACAGTGACAGTACCTTGTACAGAGGGTGAACCAGTGACAGTGACAGTTACCTTGTACAGAGGGTGAACCAGTGACAGTGACAGTACCTTGTACAGAGGGTGAACCATAGCAGTGACAGTTACCTTGTACAGAGGGTGAACCAGTGACAGTTACCTTGTACAGAGGGTGAACCATAGCAGTGACAGTACCTTGTACAGAGGGTGAACCAGTGACAGTACCTTGTACAGAGGGTGAACCATGACAGTGACAGTTACCTTGTACAGAGGGTGAACCATAGCAGTGACAGAACCTTGTACAGAGGGTGAACCAGTGACAGTTACCTTGTACAGAGGGTGAACCATAGCAGTGACAGTACCTTGTACAGAGGGTGAACCAGTGACAGTACCTTGTACAGAGGGTGAACCATAGCAGTGACAGTTACCTTGTACAGAGGGTGAACCATAGCAGTGACAGTACCTTGTACAGAGGGTGAACCAGTGACAGTACCTTGTACAGAGGGTGAACCAGTGACAGTTACCTTGTACAGAGGGTGAACCATAGCAGTGACAGTACCTTGTACAGAGGGTGAACCAGTGACAGTACCTTGTACAGAGGGTGAACCATAGCAGTGACAGTACCTTGTACAGAGGGTGAACCAGTGACAGTACCTTGTACAGAGGGTGAACCATAGCAGTGACAGTTACCTTGTACAGAGGGTGAACCAGTGACAGTACCTTGTACAGAGGGTGAACCAGTGACAGTTACCTTGTACAGAGGGTGAACCATAGCAGTGACAGTTACCTTGTACAGAGGGTGAACCAGTGACAGTACCTTGTACAGAGGGTGAACCAGTGACAGTACCTTGTACAGAGGGTGAACCAGTGACAGTGACAGTACCTTGTACAGAGGGTGAACCAGTGACAGTGACAGTACCTTGTACAGAGGGTGAACCAGTGACAGTGACAGTACCTTGTACAGAGGGTGAACCAGTGACAGTGACAGTACCTTGTACAGAGGGTGAACCAGTGACAGTTACCTTGTACAGAGGGTGAACCATAGCAGTGACAGTACCTTGTACAGAGGGTGAACCAGTGACAGTACCTTGTACAGAGGGTGAACCAGTGACAGTACCTTGTACAGAGGGTGAACCAGTGACAGTACCTTGTACAGAGGGTGAACCATAGCAGTGACAGTTACCTTGTACAGAGGGTGAACCATAGCAGTGACAGTACCTTGTACAGAGGGTGAACCAGTGACAGTTACCTTGTACAGAGGGTGAACCAGTGACAGTACCTTGTACAGAGGGTGAACCAGTGACAGTACCTTGTACAGAGGGTGAACCATAGCAGTGACAGTACCTTGTACAGAGGGTGAACCAGTGACAGTGACAGTACCTTGTACAGAGGGTGGACCATGGGGACATTCCTCAGTAGTGACACAGCAAAGACCTCTGCCATCAGGTGTGTGCGCAGCAGGTGTGTGTTGAGCTGGTGTTCAGTGAAGTCGGCACTTCTCACATAGATCTTGGCCAGCAGCCAGTCATACTGGGAGTCAGTGGGCAAGAAGATTGGATTGTCCTTCGATGGTTTCTGCTTCAGCTGTGAGGAAGGAACATTTAAACCAAAATGAAGGAACATTTAAAGGAAGGAAGGAACATTTAAACCAAATGAAATGAAATGAAATGAAATGAAATGCCTTTCTTTCTTTCTTTCTTTTTCTTTCTTTCTTTCTTTCTTTCTTTCTTTCTTTCTTTCTTTCTTTCTTTCTTTCTTTTCTTTTTCTTTCTTTCTTTCTTTCTTTCTTTCTTTCTTTCTTTCTTTCTTTCTTTCTTTCTTTCTTTCTTTCTTTCCTGCTTGTCAGGGGCGGATGTAACATGTCCCATTTGGGGGGGGGGGGCAAGAGAACATGTTGGAGGGGCAAGAAAAAATGGTATGGGTGCGGCTTCATCGCCCGTGGCGCGAAGCGACATGGGCGATGAAGCCGCCCCCATACCATTTTTTTCGGTTTTTCGGTTACAGGACTTTTATTAGTCAAGTAAAGCATCAATAATAACATCAGTTGTTGTTGAAGTTGCAACAGACACGCGGCATGCATAAAGCTAAAGGTCTGACTCAGAGAGTTTTCTGTTTTCAGTGATAAATTGCTGTTGGTTTAGTGGTGACACAGCTGTAGTTAGTTAGTAGCAGTAGTAGTGTTTCAAATCATTTTAAATATAAGCACTTTAATTTGAAATATCTTGGGTTGTTTTGCATGGCATCGTGTTTAGGGCAGACTGGGCACTGCCCTCCCATGCCCATGCATAGATCCGCCCCTGCTGCTTGTTCTCACCTGGATGGCGATGGGCATCAGTTTATGGTCAGGTGTTGAGTGCAACAGCACCAGTGGAGCCGTCAGGTATTGCTGCTCACCGTCGATGATGTTTGCTTCGACTCCATCCAAGTTCTTATAGTCCAACAGGTAGATGTTTCCGTTCTGTTGGACACATTGACAATAGCCACGTTTCCATAAGCCCTATTTTTGCGCAAAAACAGCTCTTGCGAAGAGAATGTTGAATGGAAACACTTCAAAATGCGAATAAGTTTCCATTTTGCGCAAAAATAATTTCTCGCTGAAAGGTGCTGTATTTTGGAGCGTATCGGAAGAGCCTAATGCGCAAATGAGGTATGGAAACAGCTTGCGAAAAGACTTTGTATTGGAAAGCACTGAACACGCATTATAGCGCATTTGAAGAGTTGTGTGGCCTGCCGATGAGTGCATTGTTATTTGTTAATTTAAGTTATATTTCTACAAAAAACGCTCAGAACGGACGAGGGACGCATGGCCAATAACGTTCAGACTCCCATCGCGTTTGTTCATCAAAGTCGCAAGGCAGCTACAGGTCCTATATTTACAGTATCTGATCTGTATCATCATGCATGATAGCTAAGATACGCAAGTGATACCAGACATAAACAGCTGTTTTACATGACCGGGCTCTGCCCTTATAGATATTATTCCGTTAATAAAGTTCAAACCCCTTTTCCTCGCACGTGTCGCGCTGCAGATGGCAGTCTACAATATCGCATTTCATCAGTTAATGGAAACAGCGGACAATTCGCTCTTCTTTTTTCGACTTAAGTTCATACTCTTCCTATTTTCGCAAAGGGTTTATGGAAACGTGGCTAATGTTAGTGAAGGATCTCAATTGGCACCGCTCCACGTGCCCCAAACTCTTCTCTACTTCTGGCCCCAAAGCTATGGGATGCATTGCCCATTGCAAAAAAAAAAAAAAAAAAAAAATAGCAGATCTACAAGCTCATATTGCGCAATATGAGTATGTAGATATGCTATTTTTGAAATATTGTGAAAACTTTACAGGGACAACATTTTTAGTTCCAGTGGCGACATTTTACATCCAGGGATTTTTTATTTGTTCCAGAGATAACATTTTAGTTCCAGAGATAGTCTATTTGTTTTAGTTTCATGGCCAACATTTGATTTAGTTTTCAGGACCTCCAAGAAGGTCGCTGTACATATTTTGGATTGGGGTTAAACTTTGGATAATTTTGGAGCTCCTTCAATGAAATAGTGAAATAGTTGAGCAGCACTGACATAGATAATATATTTTTTTCCAGAAATTTGGCTGCACAACAAAATGGGTTGTAGCAAATAAATATTAAAGCCTTTAAAAACTGACGACTTTAAAACATTGATTAGAAACCGTTTTTCTGACACTGAATGAAGTCAAACACGTCATATGAAAGGGATGAAAAGATTATCATAAAACAAAACCTAGATCTGCCTATCTGTAATCTACTACTTCACACTTGTTGTGTTGGTAATCGATTGGTCATGCCTGTAGAGGGAGCTGTTGCTTCATTCAGCTGCTGACAGAGGAAACACTGCGTCCAGCTTCATCTACTGAAATCTACCTTTTTACAGGTATAAAATGGGTTATTCTGCTCATGAATGACTGAATGTGTTGTTATAATGTTGTATTTATAGTTTGACAAACTTTGTGGACGAACATTGAGTGTGTTGGAAGTAGTATTTAGTTGGTAGAATGTATTGTTTTGATTCAGTGCACAATGCAGCTACAGTACATGGCCATGATGCACGCTGTGTGTGTGTGTGTGTGTGTGTGTGTGTGTGTGTGTGTGTGTGTGTGTGTGTGTGTGTGTGTGTGTGTGTGTGTGTGTGTGTGTGTGTGTGTGTGTGTGTGTGTGTGTGTGTGTGTGTGTGTGTGTGTGTGTGTGTGTGTGTGTGTGCGCGCGCGCGCGCGTGCGTGAGTGTGTGAACTAAGAGCTAACTAAGAGTTGAACCTATTTTCAATAATTTACTATGTCATTAATTTATAATTTATAGAGATGTTGTGTGGACATGATAAAAAAGTTACCCCATTCTATAGAGGTCCCATGGAGGTCTGAAAAAAAAAAAAAAAAAAAAAAAAAAAAAAAAAAAAAACAGTGAATGGTGAAACACCATTGTGTTGATAATTTTTCTTTTAGGACCTTTTTTGAGAGTGTACAAAGGAAGTCCAAGTGGACCCTTTGGTTTTGTTTACATTCAAAGTTCATCATCAGTTCATTATCATTTAATAAATTATGATGAACACTAAAAAAAAGTTCAAGGTCATTTATAAAAAAAATAAGTAAATCCATATTTACATGACCATAGAAATGTTAATAGTGAACACTGAAAAGTTGAGTAGAACGTAATTATTTCTGAACTACAGTTAAGTTAAGTGATTGTCACATAACTACTGACAGAGAGGAAACACGGTGTCTGGTGTAATTTACTGAAATCTCCCTTTTACAGCAGGGGTTTTCAACCTTTTTGACACCACGGACCATCATTTCATGACGTTTTAGCCCCATAGACCAAAAAATATAAAGATTTCTTTTGCTTTTGTCCACGATTCCAGGCTGGATTTGGGAAACAAAACAGTCAAACATACAGATCAAAATGACCATTAATCTTCTACATTTTCTAGTTGTGTAGACTTGGGCTAATTAAGATGCTGATTTTTTTTTTTTTAACTCTTGAGAGTGTAAAAATGGAACCAAATGGACCCGCAAGGGTCCATTTGGTTTCATTTTTACGTTCTCAAGAGTTACATCTGGTTAACCAACTTAGCTGGGGACCACCTGGAACCCTCTCAAGGACCACTGGTGGTCCGGATCCACCTGTTGAAAACCCCAGTTTTACAGGGTACAACACACACACCTTCATCTCCTCCTCTAACTCCTGTCCGTGTTCTCTGCTCACAGCGCTGAGCACAGGGAAGTTCTCAGGCAGAGTGGTACAGCGGTGGATCAGGATGGGGTTGACACCGTTCAGGTACTGGTAGCCGAAGAATTCATCCTCTGTCCAGTGTTTCTGTACGTAGTCTGGAAGATACATGGAGTTTATAGTAGTTTACATCCTACTGTATATTCAGCTGTTCAGACAAGCTGCATCAACCATCATCAGGCATTGGTGTTGATAGCCGTCAATTAAACAGTATAAAGCATGGGTACTGTCAAAATTTGGCCCGCTGGGTAATTATCAAATTAAACACCACCCATTTTCAACATTGTCATTAATACACCTTAGAGATGTTGTGTGACCATGATAAAAAAAAAGTTCCCCCAATTCTGTATTTCCTAAAAATGGAGGTCTGAAAAAATCATTAACATGGTGAAATACATCTGATGACATCACCAAGATGTATTTCACCATGTTAATGATTTTTCTTTCAGACCCATTTTTCCTGAGAGGGTACAAATGGACCCTAGCGGGTCCATTTGGTTCACATTTGTACCCTCTCAGGATTTTATTTTTAAATGGGTGGAATTCCCCTTTAAAAGGTTAGTTCGTTCAAACTTGGCCCGCGGCTTTGTTCAGTTTTAAATTTTGGAGTTTGACACCCCTGGTATAAAGAAATAGTTAAGCTCGTTGACATTGACATTGTCGTTGACCAGCGGCAAGCACTCCTTTGTAGAGATGGGATTTGTGGCTTTTTTTAGGGGAGCTGTTCCTTTCAAAGAGAACAGAAAAAAACGTACCGTTGTACCGTATATTCATAGATTTTTAAATAGTATTTGTTGTAAGCTTTTCACAACTGCATTGTGGCACCACATTCCCCCCCGTTTTGGTGGTTTCAACCCAGACAAAAAAAAAATATATCTTGCCACAAAAGTTCTGTTTTATTTTGTCTAATAACAACCTAAAACATAAAACCTAAAATTTGCCTTTAAGAACCAGTCCAGTGAATACCATCCTGCTGCCACAGTCCAGAGTAGATGAATGCTGTCATCATGCCATGCAGGCTGAAAGGTATTCACATGGTTCATTCATACTGTACCTCTGACAGATCCTTGTCCTTCCTCAGCCTCCGTCTTCTTCCTGGGTGTGATGAACCAGTGGAACAGCCACCTGTACAGCCTCTGGAACAGCCCAAAGCCTGCCCTGCTGGACGCCCAGACCTCAGCCATCTCCTCCATGTTCCTCCAGGTGCGTTTGACGTCTTTCACCCCGATCAGGTTCAACTCCATCAGGCTGGGCAGTGAAACAAGTAGACTGTTGACTCTGCTTTAACCAGACTGTTGGCCAGGGGCAGTGAAACAAGTAGACTGGCTTTAACCAGACTGTTGGCCAGGGGCAGTGAAACAAGTAGACTGGCTTTAACCAGACTGTTGGCCAGGGGCAGTGAAACAAGTAGACTGGCTTTAACCAGACTGTTGGCCAGGGGCAGTGAAACAAGTAGACTGGCTTTAACCAGACTGTTGGCCAGGGGCAGTGAAACAAGTAGACTGGCTTTAACCAGACTGTTGGCCAGGGGCAGTGAAACAAGTAGACTGGCTTTAACCAGACTGTTGGCCAGGGGCAGTGAAACAAGTAGACTGGCTTTAACCAGACTGTTGGCCAGGGGCAGTGAAACAAGTAGACTGGCTTTAACAACCAGACTGTTGGCCAGGGGCAGTGAAACAAGTAGACTGGCTTTAACAACCAGACTGTTGGCCAGGGGCAGTGAAACAAGTAGACTGGCTTTAACCAGACTGTTGGCCAGGGGCAGTGAAACAAGTAGACTGGCTTTAACCAGACTGTTGGCCAGGGGCAGTGAAACAAGTAGACTGGCTTTAACCAGACTGTTGGCCAGGGGCAGTGAAACAAGTAGACTGGCTTTAACCAGACTGTTGGCCAGGGGCAGTGAAACAAGTAGACTGGCTTTAACCAGACTGTTGGCCAGGGGCAGTGAAACAAGTAGACTGGCTTTAACCAGACTGTTGGCCAGGGGCAGTGAAACAAGTAGACTGGCTTTAACCAGACTGTTGGCCAGGGGCAGTGAAACAAGTAGACTGGCTTTAACCAGACTGTTGGCCAGGGGCAGTGAAACAAGTAGACTGGCTTTAACCAGACTGTTGGCCAGGGGCAGTGAAACAAGTAGACTGGCTTTAACCAGACTGTTGGCCAGGGGCAGTGAAACAAGTAGACTGGCTTTAACCAGACTGTTGGCCAGGGGCAGTGAAACAAGTAGACTGGCTTTAACAACCAGACTGTTGGCCAGGGGCAGTGAAACAAGTAGACTGGCTTTAACCAGACTGTTGGCCAGGGGCAGTGAAACAAGTAGACTGGCTTTAACCAGACTGTTGGCCAGGGGCAGTGAAACAAGTAGACTGGCTTTAACCAGACTGTTGGCCAGGGCAGTGAAACAAGTAGACTGGCTTTAACCAGACTGTTGGCCAGGGGCAGTGAAACAAGTAGACTGGCTTTAACCAGACTGTTGGCCAGGGGCAGTGAAACAAGTAGACTGGCTTTAACCAAACCAGACTGTTGGCCAGGGGCAGTGAAACAAGTAGACTGGCTTTAACCAGACCAGACTGTTGGCCAGGGGCAGTGAAACAAGTAGACTGGCTTTAACCAGACTGTTGGCCAGGGGCAGTGAAACAAGTAGACTGGCTTTAACCAGACTGTTGGCCAGGGGCAGTGAAACAAGTAGACTGGCTTTAACCAGACTGTTGGCCAGGGGCAGATGTGACATTTCCCAATTGGTGCAGGGCAGGAGAAAATGGCATGGGGGCGCTTTGCGCCACAGGCGATGAAGCCTCACCCATACAATTTTCAGTTACAGGACTTTTATTAGTCAAGTAAAGCATCAATAATAACATCAGTTGTTGAAGTTACAACAGACACGCAGCATGGAAAACTAAAGGTCTGACTCAGATGAAATGCTGTTGGTTTAGTGGTGCCACAAGTGTAGTTCGTTAGTAGCTGTAGTAGTGTTTCAAATCATTTTAAATATAAGCACTTTAATTTGAAATATCTTTATTCAAGGCATTTAGGAGGGCATTGCCCCCATGCCCATGCCTAGATCCACCCCTGCCGTTGGCAATTTTAGGAGGGTTCCAGGGGGTTATATAAAGAAATAAGAAAAGTTATATAAAGAAAAAAGTTATTTTGTCAGTGTCACATGTTGTGCCAGTGTAAATAAATCACACAGTGTCTAGAGAAAAAACAAGTACTTGTGTAGCATATTTAGTTACTTATATTCTATAGCAGTGGTTTTCAAGCATTTTCATACCAGGGCCACTATTTATTCTGCATTTTAGCCACCGTTTGATGGTGAGTTTAGTGTATTGGACCCAAAACTAAGGATTTTCAAGTTTTTGTCCACAATTTAGAAGAGATAAACTATCACAACATTGGTAATAATAACATTTTTTCTACATTTTCTAATTGTGTAAATTCTCCAAAATCAGATGTTTAAATATAGTTTAACTTTTGAGAGTGTAAAATGAAACCAAATGGACCCGTAAGAGAACATTTGCATGAAACGTTCTTTTGTGCACAAAATGTTCTTTTGTGCAATCTAAAGAGCTCACCTTGTACCTGCATTGTAGAAAAAGGTGGTTGTCTTGGTGAAGGAGAATTGTACTTCAGCAGGCAGATCCAGAGGGTTGTCACTGTGCATGCAGTGAGGAACGCCGTCTGCATAGTCATCCCACCTATGGGTGAAGGTAGAGGAGAGCAGTTAACTGGTTTGGAAGAACCAGAGCCTATTAACCCATTGTGTCCTGACCCTCGATTGGAGTTTCTGACACCAGATTATACAGTATTTCCTGACACCAGATTATAGCTGCAGCAAGATTCTAGCTTTTGACACTAGATTCTACAGTAGTTTCCGACACTAGATTCTAGTTATTGACACTAAATTATAGTTTCTGATGCTAGGATCTACTTTTGACACTAGAATTTAGTTTCTGATGCTAGAATCGAGTTTTTGACAGTAGATTCTATAGTCTCTGACATTAGATTCTAGTTTTTTCCGAAAAATCTGTGTTCCTGTGTCCAAGGCCAAGCCAAGGACCACCAGAATTATCCATATTTGGCTGCAGACCCCCCCCATCTGAAAACATGTTGTTCTAGGGATCCCCCAGATGCAAAAATTTGAGTTAAAAATGTTTGCTTCCAAAATAACATTCAGAGATTTGCAGCACATTTTCACAATTTTTCAAAAATAGCAGAACAACAAGCTCATGTCGCGCGACATGAGCTTGTTGATCTGCTATTTTTCAACAGATAAAACACCAAAACGCGTTCATTTCATGGGGTCAGTCCAGTGACGGCCGCTCTCGCTTCTGGGGGAGGTGAATAGTGACACTCTCCCGAAACTGGAAGCCGATTAATAAATACCTGTATTATTCTAATGTTGTCATGAACAACAGTATAAAGAAACATTTTGTATTATTGTATTCATCACTATACCTTTGTAGAAAATAATCACTGCATACGAATGAAAAACATGTCACGTGCTGTTTTTGGATATTTTGTTTGCATTTATGGATGCATTGAAAGTGGAGAATAGCAGTTTCTCCAATAGCAAATAAATTCAAAGGAGCTTTATTGAATGAGAAATAGCAATGAACGTCAGTCTCGCGATATTCCCACAAGACTGTAACTCTGTGCTATTGGGAAGCAGAAATGCATTGGACTCAGGCAACAGGCCATCTTTAATGACTTTAAATCCCTTATTATTATTTTTTTTCCCCAATAATGGCACATCAGACACATTGCACAGTAGTTGTGCAATGTGTGCATTGCACGATAGTTGTTACTGTAAAATACAAATATACCAGTCATAGTGGATATCAAATTTAAGATTTTGTTTTAATGAACAAGTTAATGGTTAAACCCAAGCTTAACCTCAGTAAAACTACTGTATTCCTTTTATTTTATCTTCCACTGTATCGAATGTGAACAGTTTAAGCTACAAGATTCAGTATTAGACATTTGATATTAATTTTAGCTATTGTAGAATACAATAACCGAGCATTGAGTGCTTGGTGTCAGGTTCGCTGGGGGAAAAATCGAGGCATACCGTAGGATGGTTTATAGCAGGGGACCCCAATCCTTTTCCTGTGAGTTCACACAACTTTCCCCTTCTCTGACAGGGGTTAGGGTCAGTTTGTAACAGAACAAGTCTGACAGTCGCAGGGTGACTAAATGTAAACATTTAGGGCTCTATTTTTGTCACACTATAAACCCCTTTTGCATAAACTTCTTTGCCTTTTTTACTATTTTGAATAGCATTTTAATACTTAAAAAGGCCTACACAAGCTCTCAAGGAGTCAATGCAGACTGGCTGGTTGAACTATTCAAAAATGTTTTCCAAAATAGTAAAAAAAAAAGAAAAAAAAAAGGTTTAACATGTAATGAAAATGGAGCCCATATTGTTTTGGTTCAGCTGAGCTTGGCTTTACAAAGTGTGCTGAGCTAACAGTCCATGTTTTAGCTTTGAGAGTTTGTCTGCTCACATTTGGCCTTGCAAGTTATCATACTTGTCTCTGTGATAGGATTCATAATGTCGGTGCAGATTGTACTTATTGTAACAAAACAATAATCATGTGTCCACTGCAGGTTAAATACCCTGTTTTGAAAAAAATCTTTCTCTTAATCTTTCTGCCATTATTCCGTCTCATAATTCCGTCTGTGGCAGTCACATTCACGTTGACAGGGGCAAAGTGAGGTTGTAGTTTAGGGACCACAGGTTTATAGCGTCAACTGCACCTGATACCATGCAATAACACCACACAGGCCTAACAATAATATCAAACTCACTGATAGTTCCTCTTTCTCTGCTTCAGTTCCATTTTTCTGCCGTATTGGGACAACAGTAGTGCGTCCATTTCGTCCTCATAGTGTCTCCAAGCTGCAAGAAAAGTAAAAATAAAAGTTAGAGAAAGAAGAGAATGAAATCAGATTTTTAGTCTTGTGTACAGCTGCATGAATATACAGCTTGTTTGTTATTCAGCATTTTATCTGCATTAATGTCAGGTACAGTAATAGGAAAAGAGGCATGTGTGCTCCAGTTGCAGTACACCAGTTTCGCCAATAGAGGGCAAAGTTACTCTGTCTGCAGGGAAACAGCTGCAGCATCAAAGTATAAGCATTAAGCAAGGCTGAGGGTAAAAACAATATAGCTTTATATCTATTTTGGCAAGTTGCCTCTATTAGCTTTAATGTTGGAAAATAAATGCTGAACAACAGCCTACTTTGCATATATAGTTTGTTAAGGCGTCTACTAACTCCCTTGGGAGACTTAAAATTGTGACAGTTGCTGAAAGTATGGCAGTGGCTCAGCGGTAGAGTCACCGGATGGTAACGGCGGATGGTATCCGCAAGGTTGCCGGTTCGATCCCGTGCTCCCCCAGAGTTAGTGTCGAAGTGTCCTTGAGCAAGACACTGAACCCCTAATTGCTCCTGATGTGCTAGTAGGTACCTTGCATGGTTTCCACTGCCATCAGTGTATGAATGTGTGTGTGAATGAGTGAATGTGATGCACAGGCTATGTAAAGCGCCTTGGATAAAGGTGTTTTTATAAATGCAGCATTTACCATTTAGTGTGTAGGGTGTAGCCTACAGTACCATATTAACCACCTGTATGCAAACAAATGTATGCAGAGTCTAACTAGCTGCATGGGGTTTACATGTTTCTGTACCTAAGCACACTGTAGCTGATCTACAAGCTCACAACGCGCCATGAGCCTGTGATTTTTGGTGAAGAGAGGTTGTGATTCACCATGTTAATGATTTTTCCTTTCCAACTTGTATCATTGTATCATTCCAGAATGATACAAGTTGGAAAAGAAAAATCACATTTTGTGAAAATGTGACAATATCACAAATGTCCCAAATGAACGAGGTGGCTTTCCTTTTTACTCAGAAAAAAAAAAAAAAAAATGTTTGTAGCGTATTGCATTCTTTAGTTATATACAGCTTGCTTCCCTCCCAAATCAGGCCTCTGGAAACTAGTTTTTGAGTTATTGCTATTTGTTTGCATCACATTTTGTAATGCCTATAATACACACATTCTCCCTTTCAGTGACATAGACATGTTATACATGATATGAAAGCTCTAACACTCTACTTTCGCTGGGACATGATATAACATAATACCACATAACACAATGAAAAAACAAAAAAGGAACACATTGCATTTTTCATTTTTCTCAGGAGTTTTTATTTCTTTTCTCCCCCACACAAATCAAATACAAAATGTGTGTGTGTGTGTGTGTGTGTGTGTGTGTGTGTGTGTGTGTGTGTGTGTGTGTGTGTGTGTGTGTGTGTGTGGCATACATGCACATGTGCACACCCACACGCACACACATACTCAGTGCTGTCTGTACACAGACGCATGCACCCATGCATGTGCACACGCACGCTGCACTGAGCTTGTAGAAGTATGCGCGTGCTTGCGGGTGTGCACATGTGCGGGGATTAATGTTCTCAGTACTGGGAACTGATTTCAGTCCTGAGGATTTCACAGGGGTCATTTAATTAGCTCAGTGCTTATTTGCAAAAGATCATTTTCAGTCTCAAGATTTTTTTTTACTTTAATCCCTGCATGTGTGTGTATGCATGCACACGTGTGCATGTGTTTGTGCGTGCGGATGGGGAATGTTCTCAGGCTGACTACATGGCTTCATTTTCATAGTCCTCCATTGTGTGGTACTCTACAAAGCAGATTTTACGGTGCAGGGGGACACGGCACCAACCACCAGGGGCGGATCTAGGCATGGACATGGGGGGGGCAATGCCCCCCCTAAAAGCCCTGACTGCCCCACCAAACATGATAGCATGGGAAACACCCAAATTTCAAAGATATTTCTTTGAAACACTATGCTACTAACTAACTACAATTGTCAAACCAACACCATTTCATCGTTGGTGCTTACTTTCCTAATACCTAAGTCCTGTAACCAAAAATGGTATGGGTGCAGCCCGGGCGATGAAGCCGCCCCCATACCATTTTCACCTGCGGATCCCCTTCTGTTTCTTGCAGACCTTGCACTCCTGTGCAGGGTTCTGTTTGGTGGCACCGGGTGCAGCTTGGATCCTGACGGGACAGTGTTCTGCTGGCAGGGGCGCGACTGTGGCCGAGCGCCGAGGCCCAGGGTCGCGACCCCTTGGTGCCCTGCGTGACTCTGTGGGGTTTCTGGTCCATGCCTCGACCAGCCTCTCAACGAACGTCATCAAGTCACGGACGGCTCCGCTGGGGTTCCTCTGCTGGTAGATGACGAAGGAGTTGAAGATGCTGATCTGGAACATGTAAAACATGCACTTCGTCGACCACTTGTACGACTTTCGAACGAACGGATAATAGGAGATCCGCTGGTCCAGTTTATCCACACCGTTCATTACGTCGTTGTAGTCTTTGACACAGGCTGGCTTGCAGGTGGTGATGCGTCCTTTCCCTTTCTTCCACCGCCGGATGTCCACCGTTTCGTCCAGGTGGAAGGTGGTCACCATACGCACCACCTTTGTGTCTCTCCAGGCCAGAGTAAGAACTTGGCCGTTGTGTCTGACCACCCTTTCACCTACTGCCAGACTTGCGGTTGACGCTTTGGCAACGTCTGGCGGTGCTCCTCTGTTCCCTCGGGTTAGGGTTCCACAGACATGGGTCTTCATCCGGAGCAGGATGTTGCACAATGTGACGGAGTTATAAAAGTTGTTCATGTACAACTTGTACCCATGGTGGGTCAGGCGTCCCAGGAGGGAGGGAACGATCTCCACCAGGGCGCCAGCAGGCTCTCCACAGTAAGGCTTCATGTTGAAAACGTACCCCGTCTGCAAGTCACAGACCACATAGCTGCGGATGCTGTATCTGGAAAGGTAAGGTAAGGAAAAGGTAAGTTCATTTATAAAGCGCCTTTCAAAACAAATGTTACAAAGTGCTCGACAATAAATATAGCCTGGCTCAGCCCTGAATCAGAACCTTAAAAATACTAGCTTATCCCTGCCTCTGGGGCCGGTTGTGTGATTGGAAAATCCAATCCCAGCACCTGATTGGCCAACAGCCCTGTCAATCACTTCAACCACAACGTCGTCTGCTTTCCCAATATTCTTAGGGGTTCATTTGAACCAATCACAGTGAAGACTGCCACTTTGACCACGCCTATCCTATAAACTGCTGTGGTAGAGAGGGACTTCAGTCTGCATAATGAAGTGAAACGAAGTGGAACAGAGTGACAATTCAGACTGAGGTCAGGCTACAATAAATATGAAATCAAACAAAAATAATCACCTGGTAGGTTTGTTGGGTGAGTTCACGCGGAAGCCCAGGCGTCCCTGGAACAGCAACGTCCCCTCGTCGATGGATATTATCTGGGAGGGCTGGAACAGCTCCTGGAACCTCTCCACCAGGTAGTCGAAGGCAGGCCGTATTTCGTGGAGCCTATCATCTCCGTCCACCTCGTGGCTGAAGTGGATGAAGCGCAGGATGTTTTGGAAGCGGTTGCAGCTCATCACCAGGGCAAAATAAGGCGTGGCGGTGGTGACCTGCTCTGTGGACCAGTACAGCTCCAACTCTGGCTTCCACACAAGGCCTGTCAGGAACACCAGTCCTAGGAAGGATTTCAGTTCCTTTGTTGTCACTGGGTACCAGTCATGAGCCCTGGAGTCAGGTGAACACCGCATTTCTGCTATACTCTTCTCTGCATAGAGGTTGGTTTGGTGGACAATCATGTCCAGCAGATCATCTGTGATAAACAGCTCCAGGAAGTCGACCGGCCGGTCCGAGTGGAGCTGAGCTGCAGCGCTGCGCGGTCCAGGAGGAGCAGCAGTGAAGGGGAAGTCCATCGGCTGCCAGGGTGTCTCCATGTCTCTCCAGCCAGGAGACGGTGGCTCCTCAGGGACATGGCCTTTGCCCTTTCCCCGGCCTGTCAATAGAAATACAATGCATGCATTTACAATAGGCCTACATACTGTATACTTACAATAGACCTGTGCAGTGATGTCACCGCTCCTGTTCCAGAAATGGAATCCTCATTAATTTTCCTCATAGACTTTTCGAAAACGCTTAATAAAAACACGATTGCGCCGCGGACAAAACCAACTCGGGTCGTGACAAATCATGACAACACACACAATGTTATCATGCAGTATCTAATTAGCAAGGAGTAGAAAACGGCAGGATACAACACTTTTTGTGTTGTTTTTCATCTTCGAAATTATTTGATTGTCCAAAAACATTGTGTGTGTCATCATGATTCGTCACAACCCGAGTTGGCTTTGCCCGCGGCGTAATCATGTTTATATAAATTATTTTCGAAAAATCTATGAGAAAAGTGACAGGGGCAGTGATGTCACTGCGAGGGTCTATAAAATCTAGTGGAGCTGTTGCCCCTATGACACAAGTACGGATAAAAGGTCTATACAGGCACATTCATCACACTAGATGGTAATGATGGTCTCATTTTGGCAGTTTTGATGAATTATAGTTAGATTTGACCTGTAAAAGTTTTGAATGAAGCAAAACAAATGATTTTTATCTTACCCTTGCCTTTGCGACCTTTGCCAGACCTTGTTTGACTGGATCTGGGGGATGGGCGGGGCTGAGGTTTAGCCTGGTGAGGCTGTGGCTGGCTGACCTCAACATCTAGAAACATGAAAAATATATAAAAAGACATGCATTCATATGATATAGGGGGGCCTGAACGGCCCAAATCAAATCCAGTGGATCGTTGCATTCTGGCTCTGTAATAACATATTACACACACATTCAGTTAGCTTGTGTGACACTCTCGTTCTCTTTTATGTTCTGTATCTCTTTTTTTATATTCTGTACACACACACACACACACACACACACACACACACACACACACACACACACACACACACACACACACACACACACACACACACACACACACACACACACACACACATTATGGTAAAAAGAAAGACAGCTGGTGATAGTGCATGATGATCCACCAACCTGATTGATCTGACACAGACGTCTGGGGGTTGTATGGACTGTCCAACACGTCCCGTTCGGACAGTGCTCTCTCCCCGGTGTGGGAAAAGCAGAGAGGAACCCTTTACTGTTCTCCGGGGTGGAGACATTGCTGGTGTGTTACTGTCTGGCCCTTCGTCCGACTCGGACCCCATATCTGCCTCGAGACCAGAAAAAGAATCCAGCATACGGTAGTTTTCTGTCCAGGAGCCGCAACAAGTGTCTTGCCCCGGCCTCTTCCACGTCCACGGCCCTGACCTGGGACTGGATTGCATTCAGCCAAGCGCCCGGCTGGGTACAGGAAGGGCTGGTGCTGGATCAGAGGCAGCCAGCCCTACACCACTCTGCCCAGGGGCAGGGCTACTCTCCTGGCTTCTTTCAGCAAGTCTCCCGCTGGCTCTGCGCTTGGGTGGAGGAGGGCCTGGGACCGCAGGGGCAGGCTGCCCAGTGCGACTTTGTCCCAGGACGGGGCTGCTCTCCCGACTGCGTCCAGCCAAACGCCCGCTGGCTCTGCGGCGGGACAGCAGGGGCAGCCAGGATACGGCTACTGACCTGTGTCCCCGGGACAACAAACCGATCGCTGGCTCTTTTCGGACGCTTTGAGCCACGCATTTCGCCCTAACACAACTCGCCTCACTCGCTCTCTGTCAATGTAACTTTCAATACTGACCTACTCCCACAAACTGAACATTAGAAAATGTGCCCTTTTATATTGTTTGTGTTTTGATTGTGGATTGCTTTCATCTTGGATGGCTGCGCTGCCATGGGGAGGCTTGTTTTGGGTCACAATGCTTTGTTTTGCCTGGTCCTGTGTCCAGACAGCGACACCTCCTTTGAAGAGATCAGAATATGTATTGCTTGACCAGGTGTTGTTATCAGCACGTGCTCTACTGATGACATGGAGCGGCAGTTTGTTTTGGTGTTGAGCTGGTCCATGGGTCCATGACCCAGGGACCACTTTTGTGGTCACTGTGACCATTCCCATGACTAGTATTTTTAATACATTATTTCTGGCCTTTTTTCATCATAGAAGCCTGACATTTTGTCAGTAGGTGGGGGAGAGTCCCATGTAAGGTAAACACAAATAAATAACACAGGTTAGGCAGCCTCGGCCATTAGGAAAAAGAACGGATAACACGGGTTAGGCAGTAAAAATGTTAAGGTCCTTGGGCTCTAGACTGCCTCCCCCTGGCCTTTGTGGTTACCATCCGGTGACTCTACCCCTGAGGTCCAGGTGATTTCTGGACCTTTTGACTTGCAGGTTTTAATTAGTCTGGGTAATTATTTGAACTCAGGCCCAGGGCTATTTAAACTCAGGCCCAGGGCTGGTGGTATAGGCTTTCGGCCTACCCCAAGGCCCCAGACCTGATTTGCTGCCATGCAGCCAATGAGAAGACTTACACCATACACCACAGCGATTGAGAATTGCACCCATTGTCTGTGATGTGACAGTACAGTTCAAGTTGATGTTAAACCAATAAATACATCATTGACAGTACAGTACATCCTCCACTAACCTTTAGCCTCTCTGAACAGGTGTGGCTGTGCATCAGAGATCCAGCGGTAGACGGGGAAGTGGAAAACTTCTCCCTCTGGAGACTTGATTTCAATCTTGGAGACGAACCAATCTGGCAACCCAAAGAAGAAGGACTTCTTCTCCAGCACTATCACCCTCAGCTCACCAAGGCTCACGGGATGTTTCACAGAGAAGGTAAGGGTCTGGAAAAATGTATCAATGGGGCATGACAAAACATAAAAAAAAGATATTCAAATGTCGGCATAAGAAAACATACGTTTGCATTGCCAAAGCAAAAAAAAAAAGAAAATGCACGTAAAACCATACAATCGAAACAAAATGTGTGCTATTAAAAACGTCCACATGCTTACTTCAGACCTAAGTTAGCTAAGAAGTAAGTAGGAAGAGTTCAGGCTGAAGTCAGGCTTACCTTGGCTCTGCCTAGGAAGAAGTTGACAAATCCCCAGAAGCTGCAGAGCCTGATGCGTTTGGTCTCTCCATCCTTCCCCACCAGCTTGATGAAGATCAGAGTGAGCCAAGCAGCAGGAACGCTCACTGTGTATGTCACCATGCTCACTATGGAGAGATAAAGACACTATAATTACACCAAACCACCCATCAGGACTAGGGACTAGGGCTGCCACCATTAATCGATTAATCGTAAAGACGATTTTGCCGCGGACAAAGCCAACTCGGGTCGTGACAAATCATGATGACACACACAATCTTTTGGGATGATCAAATAATTTCTAAGATGAAAAACGAAACAAAAAGCGTTGTATCCTGCCTGTGTGTGTCATCATTATTTGTCATGACCCGAGTTGGCTTCAAGGTTCAAGGTTCTTTATTTGTCACTCCAGTGTATGTCAGGACATATACAGGGATGAAATGACGTTTCCATTGTTCCCAGTGCAATAAGACAATAGACAGTGCAATAAGAAAAATGACAAATACAAATAATACAAGAAACAGTAAGTGACGTAGTGCAACAGACTAGAGCAGTAAAGTGCAACTGTAACAGTATAAAGTGAGGTGAAGGTGCTAAACTACAACCAGGTATAATTATAATTATAAAGTGGCAAGTAGTGAAAGTTAAACAGACAGCTAGACAGGAACTAGACAGGACATCTAAACTATACAGCTAAGACTAAAACATACTACAACTAAGCAGCTAAAGGACACATAATATACTACAACTATGGAAAACTAAAACTATACATCTAACACAGGGGTTTTCAACAGGTGGTCCGGGACCACCAGTGGTCCCTGAGAAGGTTCCAGGTGGTCCCCAGGCTAAATGATGCGAAGTGGGTTAACCAGATGTAACTCTTGAGAATGTAAAAATGAAACCAAATGGACCCTTGCGGGTCCATTTGGTTTCATTTTCACACTCTCAAGAGTTAAAATATTCATCATCTGAATGAGCACCACTTGATTAAGAAGTTTACACTGTTTTGTTGGCAAAATCCAGCCTGGAATTGTGAACAAAACCAAAGGAATTCTTTAGTTTTAGGTCTTTGGGGCTAAAATGTCATCAAATGGTGGTCCGTGGCTCAAATGCCGAATAAATGGTGGTCCCTGGAGTCAAAAAGGTTGAAAACCCCTGATCTAACATACTAAAACATACTACAACTAAGCACTACTATACTAACGGCTACGTTATGACAACTATGACAGTGTAGGGGTATTACTGTAGGGGTATTGCTGTACATGTGCAAAGAGGATAGCAGCAGTTCAGTACAGTCCTTCTGGTTGTGTGTGAGTTGTGCGTATGAGTGTATGTGTGTGCGTGTGTGTGTGTATATGGGGTAGTTAAGTCCAGTGTGTGTGTGTACAAGTGAGTGTACAAGTCCAGCGTGTGTGTACAAGTGTTCTTGTTCTAGCTTCAGCGTGTGCGTGTCTATGAGAGAAAAATGAATGAGGGAAAACACTTCCGGGGCGGTGACGTCACTGTAAAGGTCTATTGCTATTGTGATTAGTAGTGATTCATGTTGTGATTTCAATAGTAAAATGTAGAGAAATGTCCTGTTTCACTACTTAATCACTACTGATAATTACTACATAATTCCTCAAATCACTACCTGGCTGCTGCTTAATTACTTCAGCCTCACAATTTCTTTTTGGAAAGAACTATACAATCACTATACATTTATTGTTGAATTACTACACAATGCTTACACATTTACTGCTGTATCTCTACACAATCCCTATAGAAAATATTTATGTAGAGTTTCCACTACTGCTCACTAATTAACTACTTTTTTGTTTCTACACAAACCCTATTGTGTAGAAAAAACTCTACATAAATATTTTCTATAGGGATTGTGTAGAGATACAGCAGTAAATGTGTAAGCATTGTGTAGTAATTTAACAATAAATGTATAGTGATTGTATAGTTCCACACACAGCAGACAAGTCTATAGATTTTAACACAGTATGTGAGGTCCTTTTGTTCAGTTATAAAAAAAGACAATGGCAAACTAAACTAATTAAATCAACAAACTAAATGCTGCAGATATTCAACATATCCGGAATAAAAGAGAAAAGTTTCTCTGGAATTGTATATCGATATGAGGCAAATATTTTGTACATTTCATTATGCTTTAACCCATTTTGAACGGGAACCCTTTTAGGTCATTGAAAAATATCAGCGCGCTCCTAGCGCGCCCTGAGTGGCACGCTCTATACAATTTTAAGCAAAATCCTATACATTCTAATGTATGAATAAATGTATGAATGAATGGACCATTGTAAAGCACTTTGAGTATACACGTAGTGCATAGAAAAGCGCTATAAAAATGCAATCCATTATTATTATTATTCCATTTATACAGTATTGACAGGGACGGAGATTTTTCACAGCTCCAGCAGTGATTCTCAACTCGTTTAATTCAATTTTAATTTTAGCCTCAGTTTGTCTATGACCAAACCCCATTTAATGGCATTTCTATCGTGGCGACCCTTAATTTATATTGCAAAATGAATGTTTAAAGGATTTGATTCCAAACTACCGTTAAGCTGGAGACCAAAGACCCCTGGGGGTCCCCAGACCCCACTTTCCGAACCTCCAGTGTATTGTACTGTAACTACTACAATACTGTACAGCAGGGGTTTTCATCAGGTGGTCCGGGGACCACCAGTGGTCCCTGAGAGGATTCCAGCTGGTCCCAAGGCTAAATGGTGGAAAGTTGGTTAACCAGATGTAACTCTTGAGAATGTAAAAATGAAACCAAATGGACCCTTGCGGGTCCATTTGGTTTCATTTTCACACTCTCAAGAGTTAAAATATTCATCATCTGAATTAGCACCACTTAATTAAGAAGTCTACACTGTTTTGTTTCCCCAGATACAGCCTGGAATTGTGGACAAAACCAAAATAATTCTTAATTTTAGGTCTTTAGGGTGAAAATGTAATCAAATGGTGGTCCGTGGCTGAAATGCTGAATAAATGGTGGTCCCTGGTGTCAAAAAGTTTGAAAACCCCTGCTGTACATGACTGTTACAAAACATTGCAAAGCAACTGAAAGTTATTGTATTACCTAGAATGAAGAGAAGTGTGTCGTCTGAATGATGATTGGAGTCGTCTGGATTGACAGCTTCTGGTTATTTGACACAGATGTGCATAAAATATACAACCAGGTAGCAGCGTTTCCAGTCGGCCCCTCCCTCTCCCTGCTCTATATACATACTGTATGTTAACATAATGTCTCTGCATAAAGGCACATTTCACCACCTTTCAACCCACCTTCATCATATAACAAATGATGTGTCAACTATACCAGTGGTTTTCAACCTTTTTGATGCCAGGGCCCACTATTTATTCAGGATTGTTTGCTTTGACCTTGCTTGCTTGCATGGCGCTAGCTGGCTGTCTCTAGCACTCTAGCACATACCTGGGCATTATGCGGCCCGGGGGCCAAATGCGGCCCTTTGGCTGACTCTGACCGGCCCGGGGACCACCAGTGGTCCTTCCTTGAGAGAGTTCCAAGTTAAATATGGAAAGTTGGTTAACGAGATGTAACTCTTTGAGAGCGTATAAATGAAACCAAATGGACCCTTGCGGGTCCATTTGGTTTCATTTTTACACTCTCAAGAGTTAAAATGTTCATCATCTGAATTAGCCTAAAGTCTACACATTCAATCAGAGAATGTAAGAGAACGGTCATTTTTGTTATCCTGTTTAGTTTCCCAAATCCAGCCTGGAATTGTGGACAAAAACAAAAGAAATCTTGAAGAAAGTTTTGGGATCTGTGGGGCTAAAATGTCAACAAATGGTGGTCCGTGGCTCAAATACTGAATAAATAGTGGGCCCTGGTGTCAAAATGGTTGGTCTTACTCTTACCTTTATCTTGAAATTAAATGAATACTACGCAGATTTTAGTTCAGCCTTTAGTCTTGGCCCTCCACATTATTGTATGTATCTCATTTGGCCCCTTGGGAAAAATAATTGCCCACCCCTGGTCTAGCAGATTCAGCTCCATCCTCTAGTCTCCATCCATATCCTGTATGGACGGCTGAGCCTAATGAACCAATAGATTGGTTCCACTGTTAGTATGGAATGTGACTGAGTCGAGCGTCTAGTACTACTGCGTCTGTACGGGTATCCTATAGCAACGACTGAAATGAACAAAATAAACCGGTTGTTTTGGTAAACGACCGGCCAATTCACTGATATGACCGACAATGCCAAACACTAATGGCTCAGGGGTAGATGGTAACCGCAAGGTTGCCGGTTCGATCCCGGGCTTCCCCAGAGTTAGTGCCGAAGTGTCCTTGAGCAAGACACTGAACCCCTAATTGCTCCTGATGCACTAGTAGGTACCTTGCATGGTTTCCACTGCCATCAGTGTATGAATGTGTGTGTGAATGTGGTGAATGTGATGCACGAGCTAGGTAAAAATGCAAATGTATAAATGCACGATTTACCATTTACAGTCGGTACGACACAACTCCAGCTTATGTAACTGTTTCTCTGCGATGTCTGCATGTCTTTGTCTGTCATTGTTTGGGTTTGGAAAGGTGACCCGGCTCTCTAGAAGGAGTCTGTGGATGCATTGTGAGGCGCATTGATCTGTGGATTTGCGGTCGGTTTGCATACGCATCCGGGTATTTTAAGTTCCGAGGCTTATGGTCCTACGTATTTACCTATTTCACTGTTTTTTTAAGCCAATGGCAATCCAGTATTTCAACATGTGACTCAAAAAAGAGGTAGAACCACTCTTTTTTGTGTTTTTTTTTAAGTAGTATTAATGCAATCGATTATCTGCAAAGAAAATGATCTGATACTGATCATTTGCCTTGCAAAACAAAACGATACGATACATAGTCAATGTTGCTGTTTTTATTTCGATATGCTTTCGATTCTTGAAATTAAAAAGCGATGTTTCGATGCAGTTACTATATTGTTGAATCCTACTCCTATAGCAGTGGTTTTCAACCTTTTTGATACCAGGGCCATTTTAGCCCCACAGACCCCAAATCTAAAGATTTATTTTGCTTTTGTCCACAATTCCAGGCTGGATTTGGGAAACGAACCAGTCTAACATACAGATCAAAAATGACCATTAATTTTCTACATTCTCTAGTTGTGTAGACTTGGGCCAATTGAGATGGTGAATATCTTAACTCTTGAGAGCGTAAACATGAAACCAAATGGACCCGCAAGGGTTCACTTGGTTTGTTTACGCTCTCAAAGAGTCAGTAGAAAAAGGAAACCGATATGCACATCCCAAATGTGTGAGTCGGTGCTGGACGCAACAAAATAACAACTGAATAAAATCAAAGAAAAGTCTGCACACGATCTCTGTCTGCCCCCCGTCTTTATTTTAACCTCACAAAGATGCGCTCTCAAAGAGTTACATCTGGTTAACCAACTTTTCATCATTTAGCCTGTGGACCACGGTCTGGAATCCTCTCATGCACCACTGGTGGTCCCCTGCTCTATAGTTCAAGCAAACCGTAGTGGAAACGGTCGAAGCAGAACATGCCATGCAAAGTGTCTGACAGTTTGCATTTTGCACATTCTTGCATCCAGCTGCAGTGTCAGCTGTTCCTGCAGCCTGGCTGCCTGGGGGAAGAAACTGCTACTGGAACAGGTTTATGTCACATTAGATGCTTTGGTAGTGATATTTTAAGGGTTTTTTGATTTATTAACCATGTGCAGAAATGTATGCATTTTAAGCTTGGCTCAGTACAAAAAGTAAAATGTCAAGTGGACGACCAAATAATAGCATTAAAGATCCTATATGGAATTTCTCCCAAATAGTCTAACACAGGGGTTTTCAACAGGTGGTCTGGGGACCACCATTGGTCTCTGAGAGGGTTCCAGGTGGTCCATTTGTTTTCATGTTTACGCTCTCAAGAGTTAAAATATTCATCATGTGAATTATAGCCCAAGTCTATACAACTAGGAGATTAAATCTTTAGTTTTGGTGTCTGTGGGGCCACTAAAATGTCTTTAAATGGTGGTCCGTGGCTCAAATGCTGAATAAATAGTGACCCTGGTATCAAAATGGTTTAATGGGGGCACGGTGGCACAGTGGTTAGTGCTGTCGCCTCACAGCTAGAAGGTCCTGGGTTCGATTCCCGCTAGGGGCGCTGCTGTGGGTGCTGGCGTCGTGTCTGCTCCTCCACGTCATCAGTGCCCATACCCGAGGCGGGGTTGGTGAAAGGGCCTTTCTGTGTGGAGTTTGCATGTTCTCCCTGTGTCCCCTAGGGTAGATACCCTCACAAAAACATGCTGTAATCCTGGACTCTAGACTGCCTCCCCCTGGCCAGCCGGGGCGCCTGATGGAGGGGACAGGAACTGGTTGGAATAACGTGTTCCTTCCACGCGCTACGTCCAACCAGGGAAACTCCCCCCTGTCAGGTGAAAAGAAGGCAGCTTGGACTCCTCATGCATTGAAGGAAGCATGAGGCCAGTCTGCTGCCTCCCCAGGTTGGTGGAGGGTGTGTAGAGCCCAGGATCACATTAGGAATTGGCACTGGGTGAAAAAATGGGTTGCAAAATCGTGGGCTAAAAAAAATATAAAAAAAAAAAAAAAAAATAAAGGTTTAACAAATGGTCTAACAAATAGTCCCGGTGGGACTAGTTAGCCAATCAGGAGATGCCTTGCTGAGCTGGATCTGATTAAGGAAAAATATTAGGGCTGGGACTTTAACTGATTAATTGGGATTCATTAATTACAGAAACAATAACACAATTAAGAAAATTAACTCTTAATCGTCACATAGATTTTGAACCACAGAACCTTTTTCACTGGACGACTTTCACACATACTGATCATACTGGTGCACACAATGGGAGAAGAAGCCAATCGGCATAACCAGCCAATAAGGGCTGCCATTGATCCAAAACCCTGATTGTTCTGTCCTCCCATTGGTCCGAAATGACAAAGGCTATCTCTAACCCTCACCTGAGCATAATAACATGTCAGAGTGTAGACACAGTTTTGGTTCAGAAAAAACTTGCTTACACGCTACCAACCTGTTTTAATTGAGCAAAAAATGCTTCTCAGGTCAAATATTTGTATGCGATTATTTGAGATTAATTAATTCAAAGCTTCAAATTAATTGGATCAAATTTTTTAATCAAGTCCCACCCCTTTAAAAATATATATAATTAGGAAATATATATTCAGGAAGTGATCTAATAATGGAACGGATTAAGATGAAGAAGAAAAATGAGAAAAAATGTAAAATTCTGATTTTTACTTATATACATGTATAGTTTAATGGCATTACAGACGGAGAGTTATAAACATGTGCACTATTGCAGTGATTCCACTGTGCCCCTCACCTGATGTCTGGGTGATAATCACTCAGAGTGACTAAAAAGCTCACCAGAGTTGAGATCTAAAATAAATCACTGTGCTCATTCCATGCACACAACGAAAATCAATGCATACCGTGCCCCTCGTCACCATGCTGGCTTTATCGAGGGTATTTTTCAACTGAAAATGAACTAGAGTGCGCGTTGCGGTGTATTACAACTTGTGTGAAAAGCCCTTTAGGCCTACACTTGTTTTACCAGAGGGTCCACTTCGTTCAATTCATCATAACATTTCCTATATAGTCTTATACATACTGTACATATAATGTATAGAAGTGCATCTTTGTAGCCAAAAACAGGAGATCACCCTAAAAGGTGTAAAAAGGGGAAAGGAAAACATAGTGAGGCAAAAAAGGGGTGTGTGGTGGATTAAGATTTTATGGGGGCCGGTTTTGAATTGCAGACCTCCGCAGGTGTCCTCTGAGAGTGGTTTTGAAGGAGTTAACGGATTTGCATGTCTTTTGCACGACTGTTGGAAGGCCGTTTCACATTTTGGTGGCATTTCAGCTGAAAATAATGTAGTTCCTTAATTGTTTGTGAGAGTAGAGAGTACAGCAGTTGGAACAGGGTTTGAGTGCCATGCTGTCTTTCATGATAGTAAAAAAATGATAAAGAAAAGCTCGCACACTGAGGGCTCAGATGCTGGACTGGTACCTTTTATTGCACCATAAAGGTGAGTAACGTTTTCGAGCACAATGCTCTTCCTCAGTCTTTCATGATAGTCCCTTCCAGCCAGTGGTGCAGATGATGTGGAGACTAGAGGCTTTAGTGTGTGTGTGTGTGTGTGTGTGTGTGTGTGTGTGTGTGTGTGTGTGTGTGTGTGTGTGTGTGTGTGTGACTTTTGAAGTGAAGCCAAACCACTGTTTTTAGGAGGAGTAGGATGTGGTTCATTGATGTGCATTAGGATTGGAATGAGACTTCACCACTGGTGTCTGTACTTAGTGTCACTGTCTCAGATCGAACTCTGTCTGTCTCAATGTGGGACAGAGAGACAGACACACAGACACACGCAGACAGACAACTGAAAAGGTGTCTATAGACGGGCTAGAAATGACGGGCTTTGGCTTTGTCCGCGGCGTAATCGTCTTTATATAAATTATTTTCGAAAAGTCTATGAGAAAAATGAATGGGGAATCCACTTCTGGAATAGGGGCGGCGACGTCACTGTGCAGGTCTATAGCAGAGGGCCAGTTCTAAGGCTTTGATTTCATCCTGCAGGCCAAAGATAATTCATTGACAGGACTGGTTTACACACCTTGGCCTTGTGTGATGCGTGCCCGCGGCGCCTGCGTATGCGTGCATTTGTGGGTGTGTGCGCGACCTGATGTCCCTATTGTAAGCATGTAATTTGGTGACAATTTTAGGAAAATGGCATACATTATCTTTTCACAAAAGTACCAAGAATCGTGGTTTTCTTACTGTGTGTCCGGGCACCACCAGTGGTCCTTGAGAGGGTTCCAGGTGGTCCCCAGCTAAAATGACGGAAAGTTGGTTAACCAGGTGTAACTCTATGAGAGTGTAGATTAGAGTGTAGATAATTAACGATTAGATAATGTAGAAGATTAATGGTCATATTGATCCATGTTTGCCTGCTTTGTTTGTGGAATCCAGCCTAGAATTGTTGACAACTACCAAATAAATCTTTGTTTTTGGGTTCTGTGGGGTGAAAATGTCATCAAAGGGTGGTCCGTGGCTGAAATGCTGAATAAATAGTGGGTCCTTGGATCAAAACGGTTGTAAACCACTGATGTACATACAGTACTGTAGATGTGCTATTTTAGCTGTATGAATAGAGGCGTTCCTTATCATTTATTCAAACGTATTTCATCTGCCAGTAAAGCCATGACCTTTGGCCTATATTTAACCCAGTTTTCCAGGGCCAGGGGACGTGGCCTGGAGCCAAATCTTCTTCAGTAAACTGGTTGTTCCAGGTTTAGATCAGCACTTTCTTCAGTTTCTCTGCCCAAGGCACAGCTCTACAAAGTGGGGTGCAGGGATATATACTGTATCTAGTATATAGCTATGTATATTGTTTTGCCTTTACCCCCTTCTACATCACTTCTACTTTGATGCTGCAGCTGTTTCCCTGCAGACAGACACTTGCTTTGCTCTGCAGAAGGTCCATAACGTGGTTCCTGTCAACAAATTATGTTGTCAAATCATTTGTCGGGCTCAGGGCAAGGCGGTGCTTGTGTGTGTGTGTGTGTGTGTGTGTGTGTGTGTGTGTGTGTGTGTGTGTGTGTGTGTGTGTGTGTGTGTGTGTGTGTGTGTGTGTGTGTGTGTGTGTGTGTGTGTGTGTGTGTGTGTGTGTGTGTGTGTGTGTGTGTGTGTGTGTGTGTGTGTGTGTGTGTGTGTGTGGATCATGTGTTTTTAAACTGAACGTTTAACCTGAATATTGGAATAAAAACAAAACAAATGACGTAGCCCAGCCCTTGATTGACAGCTCACTGTGGATTTTGACAACGCATGCACACCTGTGTGTGCACCAATTATGTGCAGTATATTACCTTTAAAATATTATTCTGTCATTAATGCCATGAGCTTAAAAATGAAATGGTCGTTTATCGTTCCCTGTGTGGAAAGCCCTTAATAGTTCTGTCTTGTCACTGTGACTGAGTAACAGTAGGAAAAAAACCTTCACTGCTAATGGCAGCGTTCCAAACAACATGTCTCCTTCTACCTTAAACCTTTGCAGCGTTCCAAACCACATGTCTCCTTCTACCTGTCACAACTCGGCTCTCGCTGTGTCTTTAACTCCTTCAGAACTCCCCTCTGCTGTTTAAGCTTCATGTTATACTGTAACTACAGAAACAGCAGATCTACAAGCTAATTTAGCACCGAGTGGCACGCTACCGGCAGCTTGTAGATCGATGATGATGATAATGATGATGTTGCACCGTTTCTGGAGCTGAGCCAGCAGAGGTATTGCGTAATAAATCAGCGTAACGCTTACTGTGCATGAAGGAAGTACCGCAAGTAGGTACAGCTATTCTAGTCAGCATAATACAGATAAGATTTGTGTAAAATATGCAAATATTTGGAGGATGCGTGTGACAATGGCGGAACACTGCTCCAGATTGCCCACATGAGCGCCCCAAACTCTCCTCCCTTCATGGCCCCAAAACTATGGATTGAAATTCCCATTGCTTTGAGAACTGCAGATTCACTCCCAATCTAAACTATGAAATGAACTTCCCATTGCAGTCAGAACTGCAGACTCATGCACATGTCCTCTCCTCTCCTCTCCTCTCCTCTCCTCTCCTCTCCTCTCCTCTCCTCTCCTCTCCTCTCCTCTCCTCTCCTCTCTCTCTCCTCTCCTCTCCTCTCCTCTCCTCTCCTCTCCTCTCCTCTCCTCTCCTCTCCTCTCCTCCTCTCCTCTCCTCTCCTCTCCTCTCCTCTCCTCTCCTCTCCTCTCCTCTCCTCTCCTCTCCTCTCCTCTCCTCTCCTCTCTCCTCTCCTCTCCTCTCCTCTCCTCTCCTCTCCTCTCCTCTCCTCTCCTCTCCTCTCCTCTCCTCTCCTCTCCTCTCCTCTCCTCTCCTCTCCTCTATTCTCCTCTATTCTCCTCTATTCTCCTCTCCTCTCTCCTCTCCTCTCCTCTCCTCTCCTCTCCTCTCCTCTCCTCTCCTCTCCTCTCCTCTCCTCCTCTCTCTCTCCTCTCCTCTCTCCTCTCCTCTCCTCTCCTCTCTCCTCTCCTCTCCTCTCCTCTCCTCTCCTCTCCTCTCCTCTCCTCTCCTCTCCTCTCCTCTCCTCTCCCCTCCCCTCCCAACAAAGACTTTCAACTGGTTGTGGTAGATGATTGTGACGTCATCAATGTTCTCTACGATAAACATTTGCTTTGTGAACCGCAGCACCTCACTGGAAAATCTAATAGCTGTGTGTGTTTTTATGCTTTGTTTTGATTTGTTTTTTTTTTTTTGTATCCTGGGTTTAACTTACAGCATATTGTGATTACCTACTGACCTACTTGACCACAGTCTAATCAGGTCAACTGTTGAAAATGCTGTGATCAAACCTCTGTTCCTTCCATGGATAACTGGGAAGTGAAGAATACACACACAAGCCTCTTAGTGTCATGGATTTAATTCAACAACTTAGATGGTTTATTTTACGGTTGTTTATTTTTACTGCGGCAGCTGTAGTTCAATTGTCCTTGTCTGCGTGTCTGTCTGTCTGCCTGTCTGTCTGCCTGTCTGCGTGTCTGTCTGTCTGCTTGTCTCTGTCTGTCTGTCTGCCTGTCTGCCTGTTCTCGATCTCTCTCTGTGCCTGTGTGTGTGTGTGTGTGTGTGTGTGTGTGTGTGTGTGTGTGTGTGTGTGTGTGTGTGTGTGTGTGTGTGTGTGTGTGTGTGTGTGTGTGTGTGTGTGTGTGTGTGTGTGTGTGTGTGTGTGTGTGTGTGTGTGTGTGTGTGTGTGTTACAAGTTAGAAAAACATAGGCTACTTGCAACTTGCAAGTATATCAAAAAGGAAAAAAGTAACCATTGACGCACCTGAGAGTCAAACTGTATCTGAAAGTCTGTTGGAATGTACTAAATGAATAAACAATGTGTTGAATGATTGGAGCCTTTGTTAAGGTCACAAGGTCGTGTTGTTATCACATAACACTCCTCCCACTTTACAACAGTATAAAGGTATAAAATCTATGTGATTTAGAGGAACAACCAAAGGATTCACTATTCATATCACTGTCCATAAAACACCAGGTAAGAGGACAAAACGTTGTGTCCAACGTGTTCACAATATAGTTACTGCGGGTTTAGATTGCATGAATTATGTTTTTCTATAGCTCCTTATGTTTATTTATTCTAAAAGCAACCTCAGAGACTTTTTCCTTCCAAAAGAAAAGGAAAACCTAATTCCATTATACTAAAAAAAAAAAAAAAAAGAAAAAAGTAAAGCAATTCAAAGCAATTCAAGGACAACTTTTTTCGTTTTTATTTTTCACCATTTTTTGAAAATATGTGTATTATTATAATTATTCATTTATTTTTGTTATTTTTTCCCTCCTTTTTGTGATTACAGCTGTTTTTGACGGGGTCATGGACATTTGAATTGAGGTGAAAATGGTATGGGGACGGCTTCATCGCCAGTGTCGCTTGTCACTTTTATTAGTCAAGTAAAGCATCAATAATAACATCAGTTGTTGTTGAAGTTGCAACAGACACGCAGCATGCATAAAGCTAAAGGTCTGACTCAGAGAGTTTTCTGTTTTCAATGATGACGTGCTGTTGGTTTAGTGGTGAGATGATTGTAGTTAGTTAGTAGTGTTTCAAATACTTAAATATAAGCCCTGAAATATCTTGGGTTGTTTTGCATGCCATCCTGTTTGGTGGGGCAGCCTGGGCATTTAGGGGGGCATTGCCCCCCCCCCCCCCCCATGCCTAGATCCGCCCCTGAGTACTATTGTAAAAAACGCTTATAAAGATGCACCTTAGACCTTGTTTTTTTATTCTAGACCTGTCTTTTAGATGTGATTTTTGTACTTTATCTATTGTTGTCCTTTCATGTTTTTGTTTTGTTTTAACTTGTCTTGTTCGATGAAGGGGACTGCGGATTGAAATGAGCAACTCTGCTAAATCTGGCGTATTTACATTGCACTTTATTTTGTAATGTTCATTAATATGCATTGTAAAGTAACTAGAATCTACCATCAGAAACTAGAATCTACCATCAGAAACTAGAATCTACCATCAGAAACTAGAATCTACCATCAGAAACTAGAATCTACCATCAGAAACTAGAATCTACTATCAGAAACTATAATCTGGCATCAGAAGCTAAAATCTAGTGTCAGAAACTAGAATCTAGTGTCAGAAACTACAATCTAGTGTCAGAAACTAGAATCTAGTATCAGAAACTAGAATCTGGCATCAGAAACTAGTCTAGTGTCAGAAACTAGAATCTAGTGTCAGAAACTACAATCTAGTGTCAGAAACTAGAATCTGGCATCAGAAACTAGTCTAGTGTCAGAAACTAGAATCTAGTGTCAGAAACTACAATCTAATGTCAGAAACTACAATCTAGTGTCAGAAACTACAATCTAATGTTAGTACAAAATGGGTTAAAATGCACCGACATACCCAGCAGATCACAGTAATAAATGCCCTTCTATTGACATATTTGCTGTCTCTTGTGTACTGCCTTTCAGAATGGCCAGAGAGGTGATGCTGCTGGTTGCTATGGTGATCGTCTGCATGGCTCTGGAGACACATGGACAAGATCATCTCAAGTTTGACCCTGACCAAGAGGTAATGGTCCATTTACCAGAATGTCAACCAGCCAGCCATACAGGCACTGAGGTTTGATGTTAGAAATGTTGAGTAGGGGTCCCCAGCATGTAGAAACTGATGTTATAAATGTTGAGTAGGGGTCCCCAGCATGTAGAAACTGATGTTATAAATGTTGAGTAGGGGTCCCCAGCATGTAGAAACTGATGTTATAAATGTTGAGTAGGGGTCCCCAACGTGTAGAAACTGATGTTATAAATGTTGAGTAGGGGTCCCCAGCATGTAGAAACTGATGTTATAAATGTTGAGTAGGGGTCCCCAGCATGTAGAAACTGATGTTATAAATGTTGAGTAGGGGTCCCCAGCATGTAGAAACTGATGTTATAAATGTTGAGTAGGGGTCCCCAGCATGTAGAAACTGATGTTATAAATGTTGAGTAGGGGTCCCCAGCATGTAGAAACTGATGTTATACTGTAAATGTTGAGTAGGGGTCCCCAGCATGTAGAAACTGATGTTATAAATGTTGAGTAGGGGTCCCCAGCATGTAGAAACTGATGTTATAAATGTTGAGTAGGGGTCCCCAGCATGTAGAAACTGATGTTATACTGTAAATGTTGAGTAGGGGTCCCCAGCATGTAGAAACTGATATTATAAATGTTGAGTAGGGGTCCCCAGCATGTAGAAACTGATGTTATAAATGTTGAGTAGGGGTCCCCAGCATGTAGAAACTGATGTTATAAATGTTGAGTAGGGGTCCCCAGCATGTAGAAACTGATGTTATAAATGTTGAGTAGGGGTCCCCAACGTGTAGAAACTGATGTTATAAATGTTGAGTAGGGGTCCCCAGCATGTAGAAACTGCTGGATGCTAACTTGCATATGTTGAGGAATTTTCATAAATAGCATAATATGTTCACCATAGTATTAACAACCAAATAAAGTCAAATCTCTATTACTCATGGTGAAGCTTGTATGCTCATGGGAGGAATGACATCTAGGGTCCCTATTATGGGTTTCTTAAGTCTCAAGTCTTATGGGCCCTGATACACCTAGCAATGTTTTGATCAACATCAACAAGCAACGTCAACTATCAACGTTGACTTTTCACCTTTCTATAGAAAATGATCAACTCCTGGTTGTTCAGAAAAGTCAGATCATTAGCGCCCTCTACTGGTCAACATTTTGGAATCCTCCAATCACAGCCCTCCTTGGCGTCATGTGATCCTTTCTCCCAGACTCCCACAGATAAACTTTTCTGAAACCATGGCTGCTGCTGCTGCTTCACTGCTGTGGACAAAAACAAGGATTTTGTAACTTTTATTCCGCTAAATGAACATTTTGAGTTGGGTGGCAGTTGGGTGAAAATGATTCAATGCAAACTAAGGCTTCTTTTTTTCTGAGAGTGTACAAATGGAACCAAATGGACCCGCTAGGGTCCATTTGGTTCACATTTGTACACTCTCTCTAAATACAAACAATACAAGAAACAGTAAGTGACGTAGTGCAACAGACTAGAGCATTAAAGTGCAACTGTAACAGCATAAAGTGGGGTGAAGGTGCTAAGCTACAACCAGGTATGATTATAATTCTAAAGTGGCAAGTAGTGAAAGTTAAACAGACAGCTAGACAGGAACTAGACATGACATATATGCTACAACTAAACTATACGGCTAAGACTAAAACATACTACAACTAAGCTGCTAAGGACACATATAAATATACTACAACTATGGAATACTACAACTAAAACTATACATCTAACATACTAAAGCATACTGCAACTAAGCACTAATATACTAACGGCTAATCTATGACAACTATGACAGAGTAGGGGTATTACTGTAGGGGTATTACTGTACATGTGCAAGAGAGGATAGCAGCAGTTCGGTACAGTCTTTAGGATTTGTAGGATCATTGGACTTGTCCCTTCTCTCAGTAGTGGCTTGAATTCCCTCAGTGTGGCCTCTTCTCTCCCTTTTTCCTTCCTTTTTTCAGAAGGGTATTGACAGTCATTTTGGGAGTCCTTGACATGAAGTATTAAGGACCACAAAACGTTTTTCAGCAAACTGTCAGGATTTAGAAATCATTGGTACAGCATAACTCTCAAAATGAGTTATGTTACCTGTTACAGTGTACAGTACTTTACTTGTTAAACACATTTTTAAAACTTTGTCTCCATACTTGGAGAGAGACAGTGTTCACTAATTATCATGTTTGCGTGCATGCGTGTGCGTGCATGCGTGTGTGTGTGTGCGTGTGCGCGTGTGTGTGCGTGCGTGCGTGCGTGTGTGTGTACTGTACACCCAGGTAAAAGCAGTAAGTCGTGACGGCTGTGGAAAGACCAGAGTGTGCATTGAGACCCCGGCCGGCTGCGACCCTCCACACATCGACTGTCTGTTCGCCTCCATCCACCACAACAAACACTTCATCCCTTTCACCTTCAATGTGACGCTGAGTGGAAAGTCCAAAGGATACGTAGCCATGGGCCTGACCAGGGACCCTAGGGAGGTACTGTAACACCAGGGACCCCAGGGAGGTACTGTAACACATGGGCCTGACCAGAGACCCTAGGGAGGTACTGTAACACATGGGCCTGACCAGAGACCCTAGGGAGGTACTGTAACACATGGGCCTGACCAGAGACCCCAGGGAGGTACTGTAACACATGACCAGAGACCCTAGGGAGGTACTGTAACACATGACCAGGGACCCTAGGGAGGTACTGTAACACATGACCAGAGACCCCAGGGAGGTACTGTAACACATGACCAGAGACCCCAGGGAGGTACTGTAACACATGACCAGAGACCCTAGGGAGGTACTGTAACACATGACCAGAGACCCCAGGGAGGTACTGTAACACATGACCAGAGACCCTAGGGAGGTACTGTAACACATGACCAGAGACCCCAGGGAGGTACTGTAACACATGGGCCTGACCAGAGACCCTAGGGAGGTACTGTAACACATGACCAGAGACCCCAGGGAGGTACTGTAACACATGACCAGGGACCCTAGGGAGGTACTGTAACACATGACCAGAGACCCTAGGGAGGTACTGTAACACATGACCAGGGACCCTAGGGAGGTACTGTAACACATGGGCCTGACCAGGGAGGTACTGTAACACATGACCAGAGACCCTAGGGAGGTACTGTAACACATGGGCCTGACCAGAGACCCCAGGGAGGTACTGTAACACATGGGCCTGACCAGAGACCCCAGGGAGGTACTGTAACACATGACCAGAGACCCTAGGGAGGTACTGTAACACATGACCAGAGACCCTAGGGAGGTACTGTAACACATGACCAGGGACCCCAGGGAGGTACTGTAACACATGACCAGGGACCCTAGGGAGGTACTGTAACACATGGGCCTGACCAGGGAGGTACTGTAACACAGTCAGTGTTGTTTACCTTGACTAAGACTGAGATGAAAATGCTCGTCAACGAAGTTTTTTCCCAAGACTAAGACGAGCAAAGACTAAATAAAAAGTATCCTCTAAAGACGAACTTGAAGACGTAATGTAATGGACACGTTGGTCAACGAATCAGACGAGACGAAAATGTTAGGGCGGGACGAACGGAAATGAGATCCAATCAGAACTTCTCTTTTTGTGGGACTAGCTGGGAAGACATCCAATCAGAACGCTTCTCAATGCGTTAGTTAGGTTGATCGTCAGCATGTTTCATGGAGGAAAACCGCAATATTGGTTGCACAAACAAACAATTCTTCCACGATGCTAAACTGTGGCACGCACCAGGAAACACCCGCAGCCTACCCCCCAGAACGCCACGTCGTTTCATCAACACTATTAGTCTAGCTGAACCGCCCTGGCCATCTCACTCGATACAGCACCGCCGTGAGAAGCCACAGCAGGCAGCCCAGAGAGCAGCTCGAGCACACCCGGCAGCAGCAGCGAGCAGCGAGCAGCCACCGGCTCCATCCATGTCCGTATAGCTCTGGTCCAGAGTTCTGCCGCCACTAATGCTAGTCAGACTCAGAAGCAGCAGGAGCTCCTGCTGCTGTAGACGGACATAGACTGAGCCGGCAGCTGCTTGCCGCCGATGCCATGCACGCTCGGACCGCACTCTAAACTGCCCGCTATGGCTTCCCACGGCAGCGCTGCACCGAGCAAAACAACCAAAACCGTTCAGCCAAACAAACAATGCCAATGAAACGCAGCGCTCTGAAAAATAGCCTACAAACGTTTCCCAATGCATGCCACAGCCCTGCCCCGCAGAACACTTGTCTGTTTATGCCAGGGGCTTTCAACAGGTGGTCCGGGGACCACCAGTGGTCCCTGAGAGGATTCCAGGTGGTCCCCAGCTAAAATTACAGGTGGTCCCCATCTTTTTTTTAACCAGATGTAAATCTTTGAAAGCATAACCATGGAACCAAATGGACCCTTGCGGGTCCATTTGGTTTCATGTTTACACATGAAACCAAAGCAAAAATAAATCTTTAGTTTTGGGTCTGTGGGGGCTAAAATGTCATCAAATGGTGGTCCGTGGCTCCACGTGAATCCACCTCTTCCACTGGCATCTCTAGTTTCCATGGTGACGCCCCTCTACAGCGTAGCTCTCATCCACGTTGTAACGCGACGCCAAAAGCGGCGTTCTGCCGTCGTAGGAGAGGGTAGGACGGCCACGAGGATTACTGTATGTATCGAGCACAGAGCGATTCATTACTGGCGTCGTAGGTTAGACATTCTACCAATCTTAAATAGGCTATTGTAACTAGTCTTGGGCGGTATTGATTTTTTAATATCGGTATTGATAACGTGTTAATTAGGGCGATATTCGATATTACCGGTATTGACCACTAGATGGCGTGCAATCAGAGTTGGACATGTTCCACCAGTCACCTAGTTCTCAGAATTGATCCCACAGATCCCAAAACTAAAGATTTATTTTTGCTTCTGTCCATGACCATTAATCTTTTAGTTTTGTAGACTTGGGGCTAATTCACATGATGAATATTTTAACTCTTGAGAGTGTAAAAATGAAACCAAATGGACCCGCAAGGGTCCATTTGGTTTCATTTTTACGTTCTCAAGAGTTACATCTGGTTAAACAACTTAGCTGGGTACCACCTGGAATCCTCTCAAGGACCACTGGTGGTCCTTGGACCACTGGTTGAAAACCACTGGAATACAGTATAATGTCGGTATTTGACGATATTCGTATTCGATATTTTTTATAGACCCAACGATATTACTCGGTATTGATTTCCAATATCGCGATAAACGGTAATACCGATATATTGCCCAAGACTAATTGTAACACAGGAGCTTCCCACCTTTATGTCACAAACCAAACGTCACACACACGCGCTCGCACGCACACACACACACACACACACACGTGCGCAGAATGTTTACAACTTTCAGTAGCAGCTACTAGCAGCTACTGTAGGCATTCACCGCTAATACTACAGATCCCATAATGCTCTGCTGTTGTTTTGCTGTCTGCTCTGTAATATATTTACAACAGAAGGCTGCAAATAGAAAAGGGGCATTCACTTTTTTCACTTATATTTTATTTAATATTCCATTGACGTTTTCTTTTTTCTTTTTTTCATTTGTTTCTTTTGCACTATTTTGCACTATTAAGTTCTATAAGCATTGCTTGTCCCATATTCAGTGTTAAAAGAAATCAAGATAGCAAACTGAGCAATAATTAACAATTTATTTGTGAGTTTTATACCCCTGCATTACACTCTTTTCGCAAGAGCTGTTTTTGTGCAAAAATATGAAAACATGCCTTCTCTCTGTCTCTCTCTCTCTCTCTCTCTCTCTCTCTCTCTCTCTCTCTCTCTCTCTCTCTGTCTCTCTCTCTCTCTCTCTCTCTCTGTCTCTCTCTCTCTCTCTCTCTCTCTCTCTCTGTCTCTCTCTCTCTCTCTGTCTCTCTCTCTCTCTCTCTCTGTCTCTCTCTCTCTCTCTCTCTCTCTCTCTCTCTCTCTCTCTCTCTCTGTCTCTCTCTGTCTCTCTCTCTCTCTCTCTCTCTCTCTCTCTCTCTCTCTCTCTCTCTCTCTCTCTCTCTCTCTCTCTCTCTCTCTCTCTCTCTCTGTCTCTCTCTCTCTCTCTCTCTCTCTCTCTCTCTCTCTCTCTCTCTCTCTCTCTCTCTCTCTCTCTCTCTCTCTCTCTCTCTCTCTCTCTCTCTCTCTCTCTCTCTCTCTCTCTCTCTCTCTGTCTCTCTGCCTCTCTGTCTCTCTCTCTCCAGAAACCCGCAGCGCTGTTTGTTTGTGCTCAGAACAATGAAAAGAACGGCGAGTTCTTCTTCTTTGTCATGCTGGCGGACAAAGAGGGTCATCTGGTTCCACTGAGGCAGGTACGATCCAAGTTGAAGCCCTAGAGGGACTCTCTCCATTTTCATCACACACTGAAACCCCTTTAATATCCCTGACTGGTCAAAGATGTTTTTTTTTTTTTTTTTTTTTTTTTCAAAATAGTATAAAAAAATACAACCAAAGTTTTGGGATGAGAGCTCCAGCAGGTTTAACAAAGGCAATACCAATATCAGTATAATGTTGCTAATGTTGGATGATGACAATCGGTTTAACCCAGGGGTTTTCAACCTTTTTGATCCCAGGGTGCACTATTTATTCAGCATTTGAGCCACAGACCACAATTTGAGACCCCCAAACTAAAGGTTTATTTTGTTTTTGTCCACAATTCCAGGCTGGATTTGGGAAACAAAACAGATCAAACATACAGAACAAAATGACCATTAATCTTCTACATTCTCGACTTGGAGTGTAAACATGCATTCATCCATTTGGTTTCATCTTTACGCTCTCAAAGAGTTACACCTGGTTAACCAACTTTCCATCATTTAGCCTAAGGACCACCTAGAACCCTCTCAGGGACTACTGGTGGTCCCCGGACCACCTGTTGAAAACCACTGGTTTAACCACATGAACCCTATTTCATCTCATCCAGAATGCTCAGAAATCTGGAAAATATAGAATCTTTTAGTAGAAAGAAAAATGCTATTTTTTGTACTAGCTGACCCAGAATTGTATTGCACTTTACTTTGCACTTGAGAGTGGTCTGAGTAAAATCATTTCATTGTATTCATATTCTAATCATCTAATCATAAAACGTATCTAATCAAACATATGACAAAAACCTGAATCTGAACAAGCCTCATGAAAACACACTATTGAATCACTACTCATTCAATAGTGTTTTTACTATTGTGATTGAGTAGTGATTTGTGTAGTAAAATGTAGAGAAATGTCCCGTTTCACTAGTTAATCACTACTGATATGACTACATAATTTGATTTGAATAGGAATTATGTAGTAATATCAGTATAGTGAGTGTTTTGTCATGAGGGAATGAATGGATGATGTGCAATGATAAGAGCTTCACTCAGTCTGAAATTATTTATATTAATTCATTTTCTTTCTGTATATACACAGCTTTTGCCCTACACACATCTCAATATTTGCCATTTGCAATTAAAGGTCCTAATTATGTGAAAATGCCGATGCCAATTATGACGTAATTGAAATAATTAAAGGTCCA
>CM076967.1:55114461-55199461 GCA_039105355.1 Benthosema pterotum
CAGTGTTATTATAATCTGAGGAATAGTGTCTTTCTTAATGTGGAGCTGTTAGCTCATCTTTAGTCACGGTTAGAAGTTGGAGGCTAGCCAGCTGAGATAACCATGGGAATCTATACTATTTTGCAACTTGTGGACACTTTGTAATAATAGTGACTCGATCTCTTCTTGAGAACTGACTTTTCAGGCTCTGGGCCTCCTAGGAACTGATAGCATGGTTCCTGGTTCCTCCCAGAGCATTGTATTAAAGGAACATATTGGAGTGTGTCTGTGACATCTGAGGAACCATCCCTGAGTGATTCATAGTGAGGTAAGACAGCTGCACTCACAGGACAATAGAGCTACCGGTAGAATCAGAAGAGCAACCTGTCCCCAACCCCTAACTCTAAACATACCCTCAGTAAAACCTTAGCACGTATGCCAGTTGCTGCTGTGCCACTTGGTGGCAGACTATGAGCTTGTAGGTCTGATATTTTTGAAAAAAAGAAGTGAAGAAAAAGAAGAAGAAAATGTGGTGCAAAGCTTTGAACATATTATTTCGGAAGCAAACATTTTCAACTTGAATCTTTGCTTCTGGGGGATCCCTAGAACAACATGTTACCTTTGAGTTTACAGTAGAGTTCAACAGCGTCGACTCTGGGGGTGCAGGGGTTTCCCTGGATTTTACCCTTGTCCACGTGCACCCACTGGATTTTCCCCTTTTTTAAAAGACGCATGAGAGCAAGTCACCAAGACGCAGCAAGTGCGTTTCTAAGCAATTTGGAGCCCCAGACAAAATCTTCCATGGATTTCCCTGGAACCCCCCCTTACCAAATGGACCCGTAAATCTCCTGTGACGTCACAGGAGACGTCTCGCCACACACTCCTGTATTTTCAGAAGACGTCAAAAAAGAGCAGCCTACTATATACTTTGCTCTGCTTCATTAGCACATTCTCATAGACTGTGTAAGCAGTGTATGGCTTCAATAGGACAGGACAATTGCTGTGGTGTTGAAAACTCATTGCAGTATGTTGCAGTATTTTTCTTTATATTACAACCTACAGCTTTTAATTCTAGGCATTCCTTGAGAAGATGTATAAAAACTTACTATTTATACAAAAACAGTAAAATATTGGGCTAATATGAATCCATTTTAAAGTTCAAGTTTAAGAATGTACTGTATATGTGAGCAGTCACTGTCAGTTCTTCTGTGCGCATGGACACATGTAGGCACGTGCATGTGTGTGCGTGCCGTTTATGCGTGCATGTGCCGTGCATGTAGGTGCGTGTACGCCCCCACATGTAACCACTGTCATATTGTACAAACGTGACGCTGTTGGTAGCACTCAGGAAGGCCTGTGGTTTTGCAATACAATACAATGCACAAGTCATGAATCAGTCAGTGAGGCTGATTCAGGTTGCCAGGTCTTGGCATTGAGCCAAACGGTTTCACTTGTAGGCCTACATTTTCTCTTCAGGGGAGAGGCAGTAAGCCTGAGGCACGATCTACTATTAGACAGTCTTCAAAGGATAACTTTTTGTTTTGTTTTGTTTTTCAACCAAGATTCATGTTTTAGGTTTTATTAGAGAAAGTTAAAGATGGGTGTTTTTTTTTTTTTTTTTTTACATTCCTTGCTTCCTTTAGTTTTATGGATTTTCGCTATGGGAGGGGGCATTCAAGCATGATTCCATATATATATATATATATATATATATATATATATATATATATATATATATATATATATATATATATATATATATATATATATATATATATTAAGGCTGTTGAAAATAGTTAATTAATGGGATTAAATTAATTCTGTTGATTAATCTGATTAAAAAATTTAACGCAATTAACTCATCTTCACACTGACTCAACCACTGAGCGTTTTCCCACTGAAAGAAATGGGTAGAGCACGGTTTTACGAGACATATAGCTGTGTGTCTCCCTGCAACCAGAGCCATACAGTATAGCGGGATTATCTACAAGCATTGAGGGCTTGTAGATCACCTATTTTGATAAATATTTTAAAGATAAATGGTTATTTTTTTCACAGATTCTGTTTCTTTTTGTAAATGTTGAAATCCCCTACAGTAAAACATCCATATTTTGGACATAGTTCGAATGGTGATTAATCATGATTAAATTAATTTTGAAGCTGTGATTAATTTGATTAAAATTTTTAATCATTCAACAGCCCTAATATATATATATATATATATATATATATATATATATATATATATATATATATATATATATATATATATATATATATATATATATATATATATATATATATGTATACAGTATATGTGTGTGTGTGTGTTTACATAGTTTTAAAGAAATTTCTATTTTTGTGTTCTGTTACACTCAAACACCAGGAAGTTACATCTGGCCACAAATGATCTAGTGAATGTGACAAACTGCCATATTGAGACTCTAGGTCAAGAATGCCCAAACATGGAGTGTGTAAAGTGCAGTGTGCTGCCTCCTTCACATTCAGTGAATCCTGCCATGGCCAGTTATAATTTCCTGAGGTTTATTAGCGCTGTAGTAGATTAAAAAAAGGAAATGTTCTAACCCTTCTGCACCTTTTGTGCAGTTAGGTAAAAAAAAAATGCACAAATCACTTCTCACTTGGCTGTGATGGGTCATCACCACTATAGCTTTTTCCCAATATGTTACACCACTGGCATTTCTTAGGACTTTTGATTACAAACAGATTACAAACATATTTATGATGAAATAAAAACAGTTGAAAGTGTTGTCTGTTTCAACATGTCCGAGGAGCGGCGTCTTTCAAAATACCTGCGCTATATTCCTCCGATCTGGAGCCGTTGGCTCATCTTTCGACACGGCTGGCAGTTGAAGGCTTGCCAGTTGCCAGCCAACCGTGGAATCGATCATATTTTGCAACTTGGGCATCTTTTCTAACACTGGTGACTCAAGCAGGTGGTAGAAAATGATTACGACAACATCGCCGCTGGTTCCTGCCAGAGCATGGTATAAAAGCAACACACAGGATGGTGTCTGAGACATCTGGAAACATCCCTGAGTGCTTCAGACTGAGGTAAGACCACTGAACGGAGCATGGAATATCACACACACACACACACACGCACGCACACACACACACACACACACACACACACACACACACACACACACACACACACACACACACACACACACACACACACACACAGTATATTGGTATGTAAACAGAAAATATTGTATCATTTAACTTAGGAGTGGGGGAAAAAATTGCGCCAATACATCGCAATTTTAATGCCATGATTTTTTGTATGATTGAAGTTGTCATTGTCTATTATTTACTTGTTTAAAAGGGCTTTAAAATGTTCTAGTTGACTGAACTTGTCATGGTCCATATACTATAGAATTGTTTTAAATCTGAGGAAAGCGGAGGAATTTGTGAGGTGAAAATGCAATGTATCAATATGTATCAAATCAAATGGCAACATAATTAAGAATCACAATGAAAAACAGAACCCTAAATATCGATATCGTATCGTGAGGTAAGTGAATCGTCGCGCCCTTAGTTTGACTTTGTATCATGTTGATTTGCAATGAAAAGAATCGGTAGCAAATCTCTATACCAAGTGCTTGTGCATTCAGTTCAAATCAATTTCAATTCAAATGGCTTTATCGGCATGAGAAAACATATGTTTACATTGCCAAAGCAAGAACAAGAAAGCAAAGCAAGAAATACAATATGAAAACACAATATACCAAAAAAACAGGGAAGCATGATACAACAGTACAACAATATATCAATACAAAGGTTAAGAATATGGAGTTTGTGATCTTGAGAACAAATTTCTATATGCCCAGATCAATTGATGCAGGGTGTAATACAATGTTTATTCTTCAGGGTGGTTGTGTTCAATTTGATAGCCTTCTTTTATCGCAGCACATCACAAATCTTCATTGTATTTAGACAATTTATGAAGAAAAACACATCATGTGTTCAAATGTAATATCAATCTATTTGCTGCTGGTCAAAAACTGTTTACTAATTGATATCCATTATAGTAACCTGCAATACCCACATGTTTCAGACGTAGTTAACGTATTTGCTAAATAGTGACTGCATCGATTTCAAATCACTGAATTGTATCACCATAATGACCCAATATCATCCATGTATCATCAACCATAGAGTATATTGTGACTGTGTGTATTGTATCTAATAATATTTTTCACTCGCATTAATGTGATTTTTTAATTAATTTGGCACATGTGTCATCTCTCCTGTATAGTTTTCCCTGTTGAAGTACCATTTTGGTGTAATTATAGTGTCTTTATCTCTCAGGTCCTCTCCATAGTGAGCATGGTGACATACACAGTGAGCGTTCCTGGTGCTTGGCTCACTCTGATCTTCATCAAGCTGGTGGGGAAGGATGGAGAGACCAAACGCATCAGGCTCTGCAGCTTCTGGGGATTTGTCAACTTCTTCCTAGGCAGAGCCAAGGTAAGCCTGACTTCAGCCTGAACTCTTCCTAGGCAGAGCCAAGGTAAGCCTGACTTCAGCCTGAACTCTTCCTATAGGCAGAGCCAAGGTAAGCCTGACTTCAGCCTGAACTCTTCCTATAGGCAGAGCCAAGGTAAGCCTGACTTCAGCCTGAACTCTTCCTATAGGCAGAGCCAAGGTAAGCCTGACTTCAGTCTGAACTCTTCCTATAGGCAGAGCCAAGGTAAGCCTGACTTCAGCCTGAACTCTTCCTATAGGCAGAGCCAAGGTAAGCCTGACTTCAGTCTGAACTCTTCCTAGGCAGAGCCAAGGTAAGCCTGACTTCAGTCTGAACTCTTCCTAGGCAGAGCCAAGGTAAGCCTGACTTCAGCCTGAACTCTTCCTAGGCAGAGCCAAGGTAAGCCTGACTTCAGCCTGAACTCTTTCTATAGGCAGAGCCAAGGTAAGCCTGACTTCAGTCTGAACTCTTCCTAGGCAGAGCCAATCGTTCTGTGCTTCCCTGCAGTACCTGCATTTCAGCACATAGAGACTGATTTATTGGACATTCTGACTTTCAACTGTACAAGCATTTAGTTTTGATTGCATTGTTCCACGGTTTGCTTTGACAGTGTAAATATAATGATGTTAGACAAATTGAAATGAATTGAACCGTGTGTCTGTGTGTGTGTGTGTGTGTGTGTGTGTGTGTGTGTGTGTGTGTGTGTGTGTGTGTGTGTGTGTGTGTGTGTGTGCGCGCGCACACGTTTTTCTTTCCAGACCGTTGACTTCTCAGTGAAACATCCTGACAGCCTTGGTGATCTGAGGGTGATAGTGCTGGAGAAGAGGTCCATCTTCTTCGGGTTGCCCAAATGGTTCGTCCCCAAGATTGAAATCAAGTCTCCAGAGGGAGAAGTTTTCCACTTCCCCATCTACCGCTGGATCTCTGATGCACAGCCACACCTGTTCAGAGAGGCTAAAGGTCAGTGCAGGATGTGTACTGTGAGGAATGATGTATTTACAGTATTTGTTATTTAAAGCGACAGTAGAGACTTTTATGAAACATGTGTGAAGTAATTGCTATTAGTAAGGATTTATTTTCCAGATTGATCCAACATTTAAGGGTAACTAGCCAAATCTAGAAAAAAATAAATAAATGCATACTAAGCATACTAAGTTAACTATTAACTAAACAGTTCACTGTAGGCCATACCTGGGCATTATGCGGCCCGGGGGCCAAATGCGGCCCTTTGGCTGACTCTGACCGGCCCGGGGACCACCAGTGGTCCTTGAGAGTGTTCCAAGTTAAATATGGAAAGTTGGTTAACCAGATGTAACTCTTTGAGAGCGTATAAATGAAACCAATTAAAATATTCACCATCTGAATTAGCCAAAAGTCTACACATTCAATCAGAGAATGTAAGAGAATGGTCATTTTTGTTATCCTGTTTTGTTTCCCAAATCCAGCCTGGAATTGTGGACAAAAACAAAAGAAATCTTGCGATCTTTGGGGCTAATATGTCATCAAATGGTGGTCCGTGGCTCAATATACTGAATAAATAGAGGGCCCTGGTGTCAAAATGGTTGGTTTTACTCTTACTTTTATCTTGAAATTAAATTATTATTACGCAGACTTTAGTCTTGGCCCTCCAAAATATTTCATGTATCTCATTTGGCCCCTTGGGAAAAATAATTGCCCACCCCTGCTGTAGGCCTATGTGAAAATGGTTTCTGGTGTTGAGTCCCAGTGCCCTCTAGTGGCACCACAGGTGTACTGCTGCCTGCTGCACATGAAACCCCCTTTTCCCCATTCTTCAGAGTCATAGGGCTCCATTCTCAGTCAAGGGGATTTAAGACAGTGGAGGATTATCCAACAGGCCCATTCTCAGGGGTCCCTGAGCTAGGGGCGGTCCCTGAGATTGAGTGTCCGTGTGATCGCTAAGAGGCTCAAGCTCAGGCCAAAAAATGAGTAACAGTGAATAAAAGTGGCACACACAGTCCTTGTCACTGTTATTAACAAGTGAAGTATTCATTTTGTGTCAATAAAATGACCCCAAAAGTCCTAAACCATCATGATACGGTACATTACTGCAAGTGTTTGCATTTGGATTAGTTATTTTGGCTGTGTATTATTTTTAAGGAATCCTTTGCTATAAATCCTGCTGAAATGCAGGTGAATATCGACTATATGTCATAAATGACATGCGTGTGTGCAGAAATAAAAATCCTCCGCTGTGGGGGGGGGGGGGGGGGGGGGGGGGGGGGTAAGTAACGTAAGTAAAGTAAGAGCCAACAGAGTACAGATCAGAGGTGCCCACACTTTTTTGACTTGAGAGCTACTTTCAAAATGAGCGGCTCAACAAGATCTACACATCAAAAATGTGATTGTTCCATTACTGAAAATCCATTTCAAGGCCCCCTAGAAAGTTTGAGCTTTGAAATAGTGGTGATGGTGTTACTTACTGTTATAGTGTTTAAGAATAATGCACTTATAATGAGAAATAGAGGGGGAGAATTGGAAGATTTTGCTGTATATGCTATTAATGCAGATACAGCTGAAAACAGTATTTGAGTTATGAGTTGACAGTTCACAAAATAAGAACTTTCACATTTTTGTGAGAGAAGAAGTGGCAAAACGTTGGTCAAAATAACAATTCTTGTCCATTTTCTAATTGTGTGGACTGTTGACAATTACCTAATTCAGATGTTAAAATATAATTTAACTCTTGAGAGTGTAAAATTAAACCAAATGGACCCGTAAGGGTCCATTTGGTTAACTTAACCGATCGTCGTCAGACCTCTGCCAGTTAATGACCGTTAACCGATAAGGAAAAATGCGCTATTTTAATCCATTAAAAAGGCCAATTATACGCGGCTACAGCCGGCCTTTTCCGAGTCCCTTTTCCACCTCAAGCCCTAAGCAATAACAATGGCTGCATTAGTTCTATGGACATCGTATCTTAGTTGTATATGGACACGTTCTGTTACTGTAGGCTATTGGAAACAAATCAAATTTCGGGGACGGAAATGAGCAACCAATTATCAAATGCGTGCGTGCGTTACAGCACAAACACTTTGTGGTCGCTGCTCGACGAGATCACTTGTAACGCAGCGAGCGCCCTGTGCATGTGTTCTGAGAGAATCGAACATCATTGAACGAGCCACGTGCGTAATCTCCATATAGCCATGCGTATGCGCAGCGTGTGCCGTGATGCAGACAGACCGATAGAGCAATGGCCTTACTGACATCCATAAAATAAAACTATAGGCTTAAATACATGCAAAGATGGTTATTACCAAAGTTTAGTGAAAGCTCAGTGGCTGCTGGCTGCAGCACAGAGCGCACACACTCTGCTCCCCTGGCTATTGGGTAATAACGTGGATGAAACTGGAATAGTCCAGCGTGCCCCGACAGCCACGTGCGCTTTTATTTTTATTTTATCAGTTAATCATTAGCCGTTAATGTTGTCGATAACCGAAATTCTTAACGGTTAACGGTTAACGATTAACTGTTGGACATCCCTACTCAAGAGTTACAGATCTATAAGGGTCCAAGTGCTGGGGGGACTGTCATGTGATCTACCTGCATGGTCTGTGTGATCTACTGGTAGACAGACGGAGTTGCGACATTAGAAAACAGACATGTGGTCACATGCTGATGGTTCATGTGAGTCGCATGAGTGCTATGGAGTCCCAATGCATTGCCTAAACTGCCAAAAAGAAGTCTATAATATGGCATAGCCTTTATTCATGTATTAATCTTTTGTCAGCGTGGAGACACTTTGAAGAAGAAAACGACGCACTATTGTTGTCCCAATACAGCAGAAAGAAGGAACTGAGGAAGAGAAGGAGGGACTATCAGTGAGTCTGATGTTATGTATTAACAGAATGGAGAGTGAACTATATGCACATTGAAACGACCGAATCAGTTGTTGACTTCTCTCCTCTTCCTCCATATGCAGGTGGTATGAGTATGAGGAAGACGTTCCTCACTGCATACAGAGTGACAACCCTGTGGATCTGCCTGCAGAAGTCCGATTCTCCTTCACCAAGGGCACCACGTTTCTCTACAACCTAGCGACAAGGTGAGTCCCATACTACTGTATGAGGGGACATGGTAGGCAGTGGCTAAGGGTTAGAGTCACCGGATGGTAACCACCAGGGTGGGATTGACCTGTGGCGTACAGGGAGGTCTCCCGGTGGGCCACGACCCGTAGGGGGCCGCTGGTATCATGGTATGATTAAAAGCACTGGTTTTCAACCTTTTTGATCCCAGGGCCCACTATTCATTCAGAATTTTGAGCCACAGACCACCATTTGATGACATTTTAGCCAAACTTTATTTAAAATTTATTTTGCTTTTTGTCCACAATTCCAGTCTGGATTTGGGAAAAAAAAACGGTCCAACATACAGATCAAAATGACCATTAATCTTCTACATTTTGTAATTAGCTGAATATTTTAACTCTTGAGAGTGTTAACATGAAACCAAATGGACCCGCAAGGGTCCATTTGGTTTCATGTTTACGCTCTCAAAGAGTTACATCTGGTTAACCAACTATACCAGGTATAGAATTGTGGTGGGCCAGTCTAGGCCAAATCAGGCTAAATTTTTTCACCCAGTCCAGTAGTCCACCACTGGTAACCACAAGGATGCTGGTCAGTCCGCTGCTTCCCCAGGTTGGTGGAGGGTATGCAGAGCCAAGGATTACATTTGGAATTGGCAGTGGGTTAAAAATGTATAAAACAAAACCCTTAAACTCTGTTTAAGGGTTTTGTCTTAAACTGTGTTTGTTTCGCTCCACAGTGTGGCCAAGCTGAACCTGCAACATGTGGCAAACTCCAAGAAAACCTGGAAGAGCATTGAGGAGATCGCAGAGATCTGGGAGTCCACGACTGGCGGCTTTTGGCTCTTCGCTTTGCTCTACCGGTTTCTCCTCTGGGTGTGTCCGTGCTTCGATACGGAGGGGAAGGGCTCACGGGACAAAACACGCAGTCGCGTCAGAGGTAAAAATTAACTCATGTTTATAGCATGTTTGTAGCATTTTATGTAAACTTAGGTAGCCTCTATGTAGACATTACACTATAGAGCTGAGCTCTATGGATAATATTAGATATTATCATGCAATAAGAATCAATAAGAATTGAGCAGAAATCAGAGTAAACTACTATAAACTCCATGTGTCTTCCAGACTATGTGCAGAAAAACTGGACAGAGGATGAATTCTTCGGCTACCAGTACCTGAACGGTGTCAACCCCATCCTGATCCAACGCTGTACCACTCTGCCCCACAACTTCCCTGTGACCAATCACATGCTCAGCCTCTCCAGTGGGCGGAGCTTAGAAGAGGAAATGAAGGTGCTTTGTTTTTTTTATTGTTGTTGTTTTTTTTTAACAGAAAAACGGTACAAAGCTAGTCATTATTTACAGTGTATGAACAGCATGCCTATTGTAGAGCCCAAGTCCCTGTACTTGGGTGCCACTATACTAACGAGGCCGTTCAGAAATGTGCCCCAAAAACATAATATCCAAACGTTCACTGAGTTTATAGTAAATTATATTTATTCTGCTTAAAGTCCTATACTTTCTAAATACAAAATAAACAACGTAATAAACCATCGACGTATGCAGGATACAGATCATCAGAACACAGTCTAAAAACTGTTTGCCTCTGTTACTGGCGACACCTGAACCTGATTAGGACCATGGTTAAATACCCATCCCTGCCTGTAACCATGACAACCTAGATAGAAAATTGACAATAAATCAGGGAAATTATATGATGGGTCAAATGGCTCTTACACCTATTAAACAATACGGCAGTCAAACTGTTAATGTCTCCAACAGGACGGCAACATCTTCCTGTTGGACTATAAGAACTTGGATGGAGTTGAAGCAAACATCATCGACGGTGAGCAGCAATACCTGACGGCTCCACTGGTGCTGCTGCACTCAACACCTGACCACAAACTGATGCCCATCGCCATCCAGGTGAGAACAAGGTTCCAACTTTCTACGCTGGGAATTTATACCAATGGGCTCTCGTATGCAGGGGCGGATCTAGGCATGGGCATGGGGGGGCAATGCCCCCCCAAACACGATGCCATGCAAAACAACCCAAGATATTCCAAATTAAAGTGCTTATATTTAAAATGATTTGAAACACTACTACTGCTACTAACTACAATTTTGGCACCACGAAACCAACAGCATTTCATCATTGAAAACAGAAAACTCTCTGAGTCAGACCTTTAGCTTTATGCATGCTGCGTGTCTGTTGCAACTTCAACAACAACTGATGTTATTATTGATGCTTTACTTGACTAATAAAAGTCCTGTAACCGAAAATGGTATGGGTGCCGCCCCCATAGCATTTTCTCTTGCCTCTCCAACATGTTATCCCCCAAATGGGACATGTTACATCCGCCCCTGCTCGTATGCACAGCGCAGTGGGGTAGGGCCTGTTCACGTTTGGGCCTGGTGGGGTTCAGGCAGAGTTTGAGAACTCTAATCTCACACCTTTCAGTTACATTTTACAAGCACGACAGCAACAGTGTCATGACATCATCATTCTGCAGATTTTTTTTACAATGTGTTTTTGAATAGATATTTATATATTTTTTTATTATCGGGAGAACGATGGCTGCAATTTTTGCATTGTGACTTTTCAGGAATAGAAAGCCTGCAGTTTCTGTTAGCTTGAATTCCACCATTGATGATGTCATTGGCAGAAGTTTGTGAACTGTCCACAGCTCTCCTGTGAGACACAGACTGAGTAAAAAAATAGTGGTATTTCATGTACATTAGTGCTGCGCTGCGTGTTGGAACTAAATGTGCAAGCGCACCGCGGATTGATATACAGCTGTTTGCACTTTGGGGACCTTGATTATGCAGTGGTCCAATATAGAGCGGAGCGGTGAATTATAGTGTGATATGTCACCACTCACATGACCAGAACGCTGGCTTCTGATTGGAGCATTCATTCAAGCCATGTAATAAAAGCTGTTACAGATGTGGCAGGATACGCTTCTTCCCCCTCCTGGCTTTGGCCCTGGGTTTTCTCCCAGAAAGAAAGAAAGAAAGAAAGAAAGAAAGAAAAAGAAAGAAAGAAAGAAAGAAAGAAAGAAAGAAAGAAAGAAAGAAAGAAAGAAAGAAAGAAAGAAAGAAAGAAAGAAAGAAAGAAAAGAAAGAAAGAAAGAAAGAAAGAAAGAAAGAAAGAAAGAAAGAAAGAAAGAAAGAAAGACAGACATGTAATTTCATTTGATTAAATTCCTGTTCCTTCCTCACAGCTGAAGCAGAAACCATCGAAGGACAATCCAATCTTCTTGCCCACTGACTCCCAGTATGACTGGCTGCTGGCCAAGATCTATGTGAGAAGTGCCGACTTCAGTGAACACCAGCTCAACACACACCTGCTGCGCACACACCTGATGGCAGAGGTCTTTGCTGTGTCACTACTGAGGAATGTCCCCATGGTTCACCCTCTGTACAAGGTACTGTCACTGCTATGGTTCACCCTCTGTACAAGGTAACTGTCACTGGTTCACCCTCTGTACAAGGTAACTGTCACTGGTTCACCCTCTGTACAAGGTACTGTCACTGGTTCACCCTCTGTACAAGGTACTGTCACTGGTTCACCCTCTGTACAAGGTACTGTCACTGGTTCACCCTCTGTACAAGGTACTGTCACTGCTATGGTTCACCCTCTGTACAAGGTACTGTCACTGTCACTGGTTCACCCTCTGTACAAGGTACTGTCACTGCTATGGTTCACCCTCTGTACAAGGTAACTGTCACTGCTATGGTTCACCCTCTGTACAAGGTACTGTCACTGGTTCACCCTCTGTACAAGGTAACTGTCATTTCTAAGTAATGCCCCCATTATATCTACACCTACAGCAAACATAATTTGAACCAAGTATCGTTCTTGTGCAGCAACTCAACTCAGTGAAGAATTGACCTGATGCTTAAGACAATTAAAATATGACCCACTCTGTATCAACAGCACAATACTGTCATTCAGTCTCTCTTCTCTCCTTCTCTCTCCTCAGCTCCTCATTCCTCACACCCGCTACACTCTGCAGATCAACAACCTGGCCAGAGGAGTCCTGATTTCTGAGGATGCATTTTTTGATCAGGTAGAAACAATGATTAACAGTTTGTACTGAAATCGAGTGTGTTGAATATAATTATGTAGAATATACTGTATATGTTGAGTAAGAACAATTGATACTAGTGTAGTCTTGCCTGTCACTACAAGTTGGGATATAAGGTACAGTATGTTAGGCATAGCCTTGACTTGGTCTTTAGAAAAAGCTAATTTGTCAATCTAGCTAGCGTCTGGTGTGCCACAGCGTTCAGTTATTGGTAATCTATTGTTTTCTCTGCTCTCTCACACAGTGTCAAATCATTACAAGTTGTCTTAAGACACGTTACATAGAGAGCAACGAACTGACAGAGAGAAAGATGTACAGTTTTTGGTGAAATCTTTCAAAAATAATGATTGTCCATGTTGGGGGGTATTTATATGCAAACAGCATTACCAAGACAGCCATCTTTTATCTTAGAAACTTTGCATGAATTATATTATCCGTTGTAAATACAAAAATGTTGATTCCGTCTCTTCGTAATCTCTACTCACTTACTGCAATGCACCTTTTTATGGCCTGCCAAGAAAAGACAGACTACAACTTTTTCAAGCTGAGTGTAGACTTTTAACTACCAATACGAACTGAGAACGTATTACTCCATTTGGGATATGTCCCAAAGAGAGTGATATTTTTATTGTTTTATTTATTTTTTTCCTGTCACTGTTCTGCCTAATTTGCTGCTTTTGGACACACTAGTGCTGTAGTTCTCACGTCATCGTCTTGATGTCTCGCCTGAATTTGTCTTGTGGTCTTGTATTGGTCTCACCTTCATTTTGTCTTCTTCTTGTTCGTCTTGGTGCAAGTCCACATGCAACTACAGAGAGAATTTCGGCATGGATGGAACACAAACAATAATGTCTTGGTCTTGACTTGATCTTGTCTCACAGTCAGGGACGGATGTAACATGTCCCATTTGGGGGGGGCAAGAGAACATGTTGGAGGGGCAAGAGAAAATGGTATGGGGCGCACCCATACCATTTTCGGTTACAGGACTTTTATTAGTCAAGTAAAGCATCAAAAATAACATCAGTTGTTTGTTGAAGTTGCAACAGACACGCAGCATGCATAAAGCTAAAGGTCTGACCCAGAGAGTTTTCTGTTTTCAATGATGAAATGCTGTTGGTTTAGTGGTGCCAAAATTGTATAGTTAGTAGCAGTAGTAGTGTTTCAAGTCATTTTAAATAAGCACTTTAATTTGAAATATCTTGGGTTGTTTTGCATGGCATCGTGTTTGGGGGGGCAGACTGGGTTATTTGGGGGGGGCATTGCCCCCCCATGTCCATGCCTAGATCCGCCCCTGCTCGCAGTGGTCTTGGTCTCTGTCTTGGCCGCGACCTCAGCCTCTGCCCAGTACCGTGCTTGTCTCGGTCTCGTTTAGCTCTCGACCCCCCTAGGTCTAGGTCTTTTCTTGTCTTGTCTTGGACTCGATTTAGCTTTGCACAGTGTTGCCAACTGCCAAAATCTAAAATGCACTAGTGCCACTTCGAAAATGCGCTAGAATGTGCTAGAGCAGTGGTTTTCAACCATTTTCATACCAGGGCCCACTATTTATTCTGCATTTTAGCCACATAGGACCAACATTTGATGCTGGTCAAAATAGCAATTCTTCTACATTTTCTAAATGTGTAGATTCTTGAAAATTAGATATTTGAGAATTAATTAAATGTAATTTAACTCGTGAGAGTGTTAAATGAAACCAAACGGACCCTTTCGGGTCCGTTTGGTTTCATTTTAAATACAGATCTAAATTCGAGTTAAATACAGATCTAAAGGGGTCCATTTGGTTACCAATGGCCCTTTCTAGGAGGGAAGGAGGACTCTATCATAGGAGGAAGAATGGTGAAAAACAAGGGTTTTATCTCTGGCGCCTGCCAACCAATTTCGCCCCAACTCACCAGCAAAAAAGCACTAGATTTTCCGCCAGGAGTTTTTCACTAATTTTGGCGCTAGGGGGGGTTTGGAAAAGAGCCAAATATAGTGACAAATGCACCAAGTTGGCAACACTGGCTTTACAACACTAGTACAGTCTCTGACATGTCCTCCTTTCATCCTGTTATTTGTTTTTCTCCCAGCATGCAGCTTCAGGTGGACAGGCTCTGGCTCCCATCCTGGTGAAGTCCACTGCAGCTCTGACCTACAGCTCTCTGTGTCCTCCTGATGACATCCAGCAGCGTGGCATGCAGTCTGTACCAGGATACTACTACAGGGACGATGCACTGCAGCTGTGGACCGTCATACACAGGTACTAACACCTGTTCAATAGACCTGCGCAGTGACGTCACGCCCCTGTTCCAGAAGTGGATTCTCCATTCAGTTTTCCTCATAGACTTTTCGAAAATAATTTATATAAAGACCATTACGCCGCGGACAAAGCCAACTCGGAATCATGATGACACACACAATCTTTTGGGACGATCAAATAATTTCTAAGATGAAAAACGAAACAAAAAGTCTTGTATCTTGTCGTTTTTTACTTCTTGCTAATTAGATATTATATGACGATATTGTGTTTGTTGTCATGATTTGTCACGACCCGAGTTGGCTTTGTCCGCGGCGCAATCGTGTTTTTATTAACCATTTTCAAAAAGTCTATGAGGAAAATGAATTAGGAATCCACTAGTGGAACAGGGCTGGTGACGTCACTGAAAAGTCTATGAGGAAAATGAATGAGGAATCCACTAGTGGAACAGGGGCGGTGACGTCACTGAAAAGTCTATGAGGAAAATGAATTAGGAATCCACTAGTGGAACAGGGCTGGTGACGTCACTGAAAAGTCTATGAGGAAAATGAATTAGGAATCCACTAGTGGAACAGGGCTGGTGACGTCACTGAAAAGTCTATGAGGAAAATGAATTAGGAATCCACTAGTGGAACAGGGCTGGTGACGTCACTGCGCAGGTCTATTCAGATCAATCTTATATCGCACAACAGAAGCTGACCAAAGTGCTGTACAAGCTAAAAACAACCAATTCAATTAATTGCCATAAGAAAACAAATGTTTTCACCAAAGCAAATTTCACAAATATAGTAGGCTACAATAAAAACAGTTGGAAATGGGGAAAGTGTATACAGTTTGCAATTCACAATTTACGATTGCATTTAGCAGACGCTCTTAATCCAGAGTGATTTACATTAAGTAAAAGCATTGCAATGCCTCATACAGATTACAGTTTACAATGTAACTGTAGCAGGTGGCTACAGCCTCTGTCGTGATAGCCTCCAAAGTCTAGTATCTGGGTTTGTTTTCAGTAGAGACTTAAAAACCCTGGTAGGATGGATTTGGTTCCATTTATACACTCTCAGACCCACTTTTTTAGACCAGACCTCCAACATTGGAACATGAATTATTCATATTGCAATTAATATTAAATTGTTTATAGGTTCATATAAATGAATTAATTATGATAACCCTCCCAGACTTTTCATATTTTACATGTTTTGCATATGTGTGTTGTTGTTGTTGTTGTTGTTGTTGTTGTTGTTGTTGTGCAGGTATGCTGATGGAATCCTCCGCCACTACTACAAGACTGATGCTGAGGTCCAAAGAGACAATGAGCTGCAGAAGTGGATCAAGGACATCTTTGAGCATGGGTTCCATTCCAATGCAAGCTCAGGTACACTTAGGGGTCATGCTCACAACGGTTGGTACTGTAGATGCTTGCATTTTCACAATTACAAATCTACAAGCCCTTCACCAAAAGTGTCCCAGTATTTCACCATACTGTAATTAGTATCAGTAGATACTATCAACCAAAGTTTAGGTGACCAAAACGTGACACAGATGCATAACCTGTTGACTGTCATGTAATCAAATCAGTGTTGATCAATATTACTTAGGAAAGTGACTTCTTTACTTTACTCGTTACCCCTTAGACAAAGTAATATCATTACTTTACTTATTACTGGGATCAAAGAGTAATATATTACGTATTACATTATTACTTTCTCAACTGCCACCTTTGAAAAAATAGAGATGTACAACATAATCTGTTTAGCGAGCTCTTTTTAGAACTGAAAACAATTTAGTGGAATAATAATAGTCTCCCATCCCACATACTGCACCTGAAAACAAAGCCAACAAAATCCGACGTTGTAAATGTCTTTCTTAGATAAAAAAAAATAATAATAAAATAAAAATACAAAATAAATCAGCAAGCGATTTGCAGTGTACATGTAGTGTACGTGCGCAGAATTCAGCGTATGGACTGGATCTACAATCTACTGCACATCTCTGTTGTTACAGTACCTGTCGATAGCTTATTAGTAATAATATTACAATAATATGTAATCTAAAATTCGTTACTGCCCAACACTGCTTCTAATATAATTGGCACATTAAAAATGCCTAGACCCAACATACTCAAAGCAGTTACCCAAAGAGTATTAGAATTAGTATTGGTACTTAACGACCTTCAGTCAACTGTTTTCTGTCATGTTTTCTTCTGTCCACACCCAGGCATGCCTCAGAGTCTAAGCTCATTGGATGAGTTGGTGAAGTTTGTCACCATGGTGATCTTCACTGGCTCCGCCCAGCATAATGCCGCCAACGCTGGACAGGTGTGTGTTTCTAGATCTACACTGAATGACTGTCATGACACTGATAGGGCTCTGTTTTCATTACATGCTAAACCCCTTACCCCAAACCGTGTATCCTTTTTTTTCTTTTTTTACTATTTTGAAAAACATTTGGTAATAGTTCAATGTGCCAATCTATTGACACGTTGTGAGCTTGTAGACTGGCCATTTGAACTATTGAAACATGTTTTTTTTTTAAATAGCTTAAAAAGGCAAATATGTTAAGGGATAAGGGGTTTAGTGGTAAGGAAAATCTAGGCAATAGAGTACTGGCAGTTCCATGAACCCAGAAATGGTGATTAATCTACTGTAAACTTTTATGACGTTATCAGAAATGTTATCTATACAAATATGGAAAAAAAATCTTGTGTCTTGAAAACTGGAACCTTTCATGTAAGAGAATTAATATAAGAATTTTGCAATTAATAATCTTATATATTATAATCTTATATATTATTAAATCTTATATATTTTCCTTGTATCTTATATATATTTTCTTATATATTTTTGAATGTCATATATGGCATTCAAAAATATATAAGATCCATAGTATCTTTTTTTTTGCAAAGTGAAACATATACAAAACAGATATAATATCCATAGTATTGTTTGTAAAATGGCTTGTATAAAAGGTGCCACTTTCAAGAGTTTGCATATAAGGTTTATTTTATTAAGATTTTTTTCCCCCACATTGGTAGGCCTATTTGATGACATTCAGCTTGGTTGCAAAAAGATGCTTTATTTTTGCATTAAAAACACACACTCCTGGCCATAGCTATGTGTCCAAACTGTGATGATGTCTATATGACTGTTTCCTACCAAGGACTGTTTTTGGTTAGAATACTACTTTTGGAATGAATTCAGCATCATTAAAACCCCTCCAGTTTCTCCTCTCCAGTTACTTAAACAATGATGACATTCAGATTATTGTTGCCTTTTATAGGATGTTAATGTTTGGTCACATATTATGATAAGTCAAATTGCTCAAGAGGGCCCACCATTTATTCAGCGTTTGAGCCACGGACTACCATTTGAGGACATTTTAGCCCCACAGACCGCAAAACGATCTTTAGTTTTGGGGTCTGTGGGACTAAAATTCTTTTGCTTTTGTCCACAATTCCAGGCTGGATTTGGGAAACAAAACAGGCACCCATTAATCTTCTACATTCTCTAGTTGTGTAGACTTGGGCTAATTAAAATGATGAATGTTTTAACTCTTGAGTGTTTACGTTTTCAAGAGTTACATCTGGTTAACCAACTTAGCTGGGGACCACCTGGAACCCTCTCAAGGACCATTGTGTGGTTCCAGTTCTGAACAAACATATAGTGCTTTGCATACTGTTTAATATCTCATTCTATTTCCAATCATTACAGTTTGACTTCGGTGCTTGGATGCCCAACACTCCCAGCACGCTGCGTCGTCCTCCTCCCACCACCAAGGGGAGCTCTAGTGAGAGCATCATGTTGGAAACCCTCCCTAATGTGGGGACCACTGCCCAGACCATGGCTGCCACCTGGACCCTCAGCAAAAAGCCCACTGACTTTGTAAGTGTCCCTGTAAAGCCCTAGCCTGGTTCAGCCCACAGAACCCGTTCACTCCGTTGGGTTCTGCCATGGCTCAGGCTAGTAAAGCCCTGAGCACACTGCACTGTGAACTGTGTCTTTTGGGCACAACTGGCAACAGTCACTTTGAGATACTTTCAGAGTTTTAAGTGCTCCCGAGAGGAGACGCACAGCAAAGACAGAGTTACATCTCATTCACTGCCATGTGAATGCAGATGGCCTAGATTGAACACAGGCAACAGCCGAGCTTTAATGACTTTAAATCCCTTTATTTTAGGTCGTTCTTTATTAATAGTGCAACTAGGGTGACCAGATGTCCCTCTTTGCGTGGGACAGTCCCCCATTTTCAAGATTTTTGAAGCGTCCCACAAATTGAGGCTCTGTCCCACATTGTGACTGACAGACATCAGTGTTCAAAATGCCCTAATAGTTGGATTTCTGTTGTATCATTTCTTGCTATGTTTTTTTAAATAATTCCCACATGTGGTACCACTATATTTCCACACTCACTCTAGAAAGGCCACATTGCATACTGTCGTATCAAAAATAGCTGATCTACGATCTCTGATTGTAGATCAGCTATTTTTGAGATCGTATATAAGCTATTTTTGATTTTAGAGCTGTTTTTGCTGTGTGAAATGGAATCTTGAACGGGACATTTTGTCCCGTTTCCACACTCCACTTGTCCCACACATGCAACACTTCTGTCCCTCAAATGAACAGTTTGGATCTGGTCACCCTAAATGCAACCTAAACATTACAGAGACTTCAGTGTCACTGACCAATGCATAAAATAGCTCATCTTTGTGCCATTCTTGGTTAAAACAATGTATTTCCAACTCCAGTTTGTCACAGTTCAGAGCTGCAATGAGCTGTTTCCTGCGCCCTCAATGTTGCAACTGTTCTACTAGATGGCTCTGGACGCACAGTGGAGCAGCTGCTTGCTGCTTCTGTTCCATTGGCTGGTGTCTATCACTGCCGGGTGACACATGGCCGTGCGTCTCCTGGAAGCAGGACGTTGTGGCACGTTGCTGCAACTTTTTGGCACTTTTTAAATTTCCCATCCACAGCCGTTCTAAAAATCCAAACATGGCATCTGCGTGTGCTTAGGTCCTGAGCTAGGGCATTGACCATTTTCAGACCGTGGCCTGGATCCTGCCATCAGTGTTTGGAAGCACTAGTTTTTCAGTAAAGAAATGTACAGGTGGTACGCCTGGACTGTTGAGTAGTATCTAACAAGCACTTCCAAGGTTTTACTGAGGTTATGTTTAGGGCTTGGGGTTAGATTTAGTAGGGGAAACGGCCGACTATTATGCATAACAGTCAGTCGCAATCGTTATGCATTCGCGACGGCGGTCACGGTCGAGGATTGCCTTCGCTAGCTCTCCAAAAAGAATCACCTGCAAGGACGGAAAGTAGCTCATGACGCGTCTGCAGTGGACTTGAGGAAAGACAGAGGATATGAATTTGGTATCCATTTAATAACACTGACGCGTTTCGGCCGAAGCCTTCATCAGAGCAATGATGAATGAAGGCTTCGGCCGAAACGCGTCAGTGTTATTAAATGGATAATCGGATTTGAGCCTGGTCCTGCATTTTATTTGGTGTGCTGATATTGTGTTTGTTGTCATGATTTGTCACGACCCGAGTTGGCTTTGGCCGCGGCGCAATCGTGTTTTTATTAACCATTTTCGAAAAGTCTATGAGGAAAATGAATGAGGAATCCACAAGTGGAACAGAGCTGATGACATCACTGCGCAGGTCTATTGTTAGCACCTCCTTGTCATTACCTTTACATGGTAAGATGGCTGCTATGTGAATATGGTCCATAGGGCCTATAGGTTATATATACTATTACATCACAGTCAATCAGTCATCACAGTGAATACACAGACACTGAACACGTGTTGCAGTTAGACCTGTGCAATAATATAATATATCATTTATGTTTGTTTGTCCTCAGGTTCAGCTTGGCCATCACAGAGAAGAACACTTCAGTGAGACCGTCCCTCGCAAGATCATTGAAAAGTTCCAGAAAGAGCTGACAAAGTTCAGTGATTCTGTCCGTGTCAGAAACAAGTCTCTGGACATCCCGTACACATACATGGACCCAAGGCTGGTGGAGAACAGTGTTGCTATTTGACATGGCTGTGTTTGATTCTTTATTCATCCTCAGGAGGTCTGTTCTATTCTAGCCTGGCTACAGCCAGATCATCTCAGCTGTTGGCAACAAATAAAAAGCCTGTCATCAGATTGGTCTGGCTCAATTGTACGCCCATTTTCTACTCCAGAATATCGGGGTGGCCAATCAGGACACGGTATGCAAAGGTATTTGAATACTGTCTCCTGATTGGTCACCCCAAGTTCTAGACTCCAGGCCAGGTCTGTTCATTTCATGTGTGCATATTTTTCTTTGGTTTTGGGTCGTCTCAGTCTTTCCATAATACCAGCTAGCTTTTGTATGTTTTTTCCCTTAGTACAATGGGTTTCTCATGTGGTAGTTGTGCTTACGTTTTGTGTACAGATTCATTGCCTGCTGATCATAAGGATTTCGTCACCGCTAAACCCTTTATCCCTTAACTTCTTTTCCTTTTTAAACTATTTAAAAAATATATTTTCAATAGTTCAAATGGCCAGTCTACAAGCTCACAACGTAGCAATAGATTGGCACATTGAACTATTCCCCAGAGTTTTTAAAAATATTTAAAAAAGGATATGGGGTTTATAGCATGTAAAGTGGCACCTTTCATACAAGCCACTTTACAAAAAATACTGTGGATCTTAATCTCTGTTTTGAATGTCATATATTATTTTTTATAAATTACAAAATTATATACGTTTTATATATGTTTTACTTTACAAAAATGGATCTTATATTAACTTTATTCTCTTATATGAGGATTGTATGAAAGGTGTCACTTTCAAGAGTTCACATATATTTTTTTTCCTCATGAGTGGGTTGCTTTACATGGTTATGAAATTTAATTAAGTGTATATTATTTATTTTGAAAATGATTATTGTCCCAGCACTGTTTCACCTTCTTCTTCTCCTATGCAGATAGATGTACATTAGGCCACAGACCCCCAATAGATACAAATGTTACCCTTTTGTCATGTTTGGGGCGCACACACAGACCAAAGGTAATTCTTAAAACTAATGCACTTCCTCATGGCAAGACAAGACTCTATATTAAAAAATGCAGTTTGTGAAAATATTTTTGTATTCTTGTTTTCTGTTCACATCTGGGTTTTCAGGAAAGTAAGTCCTAAATAAATTGCTCCTGAATGTATATGATAGTTAGGAACCAAATGGACCCTTATGGTTCTGTAACTCAGACAGTGTACTGATGGAGCAATTTGCACACTCTCAGAGTTAAATTAACATTGATATTACAATGTACATTGGGGACCCAGAGGCTCCTGCTGGGAATCTATTTTAGTCCATGAGCCAGACCTCTGAAATGAAATCACAATGTTAAATTATGAATGGAGTGTTCAAAACCACATGTTCTATTACTAATATGTAAATATATTCTAAAAACCGGTTCTGAACTGTACCGGTTCCCAACCGGTGGAAAGGGTTGTCAGATAGGACTGCCCCACCAAACATGGTGGCAAACCCAAATTTCAAAGATATTTGCTTATATTTAATATTATTTAAAACACTATGTTAAACTAGCTACAGTTGTGACTGTCCCTGACAGTTTGTTCTAGAACTTAAAATGCATGTAATGATTAGTTGTTTAAGTAAAAACCCAGAAAAACACAAACATGTATTGCTTTAGGTTTTACTCACACCATAACTGTATGTATGTATGCTTATATGTTTGGCTTACACTGTAGGTAACAGAATGAAAGAAAAGGCTTTTATTTTGAAAGGCTGCACAGGCAGCTGCACTCGGCTCACAGGAAGTGTTCACTCACAAGGGCTGCACTGACACATAAAGCCCAGTGTCATTCAGCTGCTAATGTTTGTTGCTCAACATGCAGTTAAACTAAGACTAATGAAAGAGCCTAAACCACAGAGAGCTGATCAAATGGAGTTAATGGAGAACCAAACAAACATGTGAGTGCAGAGTGTAGACAAATGAAATGAGAAATAAAACAACTTTTAGTAGTGACTTTCCTGGAGAATCATACTATAGTCAGAGTGACATCATTCCACTGGGAGAGACAACCTGGTTAGCACCTAGCCCCTTTCAGGACCGAATATGGCCCATTAACAGTATTGGGTCGTAAATACGACCCGAAGTCTTCGACTTCCTACGGGGTCCCTCATCATTTGTATTTTGTGTAATGTTGAAGCATACAAACTTACCACTTTGACTCAAACACGCGCGCCCGCGCGCTCCAAAGTAATCCGCTCCACAAGATATTGAGATAGTTCCACGCAAGTGTACAAAGTCCCAAAGAGCTGTGATGCCGCTAACTATTTTTAATCATTTTCCCCGATTTTCTTTTCCCCTGCTCCTCATGCCGTCTGCAAGCAACAAGATCCACTACAAACCGGATGTCCCCGGTCTGTCGGTGATTGGATACCAGAGGGAGCGACGTAGTCACTAGTTACTTCGCTCCGTCTGGTATCCAATCACCGACAGACGGCATGAGGAGCAGGGGAAAAGAAAATCGGGGAAAATGATTAAAAATAGTTAGCGGCATCACAGCTCTTTGGGACTTTGTACACTTGCGTGGAACTATCTCAATATCTTGTGGAGCGGATTACTTTGGAGCGCGGGTGTAAGGGGGGCGCGCATGTTTGAGTCAAAGTGGTAAGTTTGTATGCTTCAACATTACACGAAATACAAAAGATGAGGGACCACATACGTTATAAGTCATTCCTGTTAAAAACAGTGCTCCGGCCAAAGGGGCTAGTTAACACCTATAGCTGGAGAGAGAACAAGATCAGATGAATGTCATTTTATTGTTTATTTAGTGGTTTTCTAATATTTTGGTGGTATTTATTGTTTGTTTTTGCTGAGTGTGTGTAGTATTGGTTAGATATTCACTTTCATTTGTTATTTGGAAATTTGGTATTTGTTTATGAATGCCTCCATAAATTGATGAGTTCTTTTGTGCCTTACTTTTAATGTAAATTACAGGCAATTTAAATGCAATAGAGTCAACTTTTTAGCCAAAAATCTAAATATTGTTATATTTTTGCCTTTTCCCCCCTATATATTGCTTCTACTTTGATGCTACAGCTGTTTCCCTGCAGACAGACGCTTGCATCATCCTGCAGATGGTCCAGAGCCTTGTTGTTGTCAATAAATTATGAAAACAAAACAGTTGTCAGGCTCAGGAAAGGCGGTGCTAATTTGTGAGAGGGAGGGAGTTGTCGTGTGGGTTGAGGCAGCTTTTTTGTTTTAGCCAATCACAGCACAGCAGTCTCCAGCACTTTCATAATGAGCCAATAGAGTGGAGGTGAGGTGGAGTTAGATTCTGTTTAAAGAGCCAATAGAGTGGAGGTGAGGTGGAGTTAGATTCTATTTAAAGAGCCAATAGAGTGGAGGTGAGGTGGAGTTAGATTCTATTTAAAGAGCCAATAGAGTGGAGGTGAGGTGGAGTTAGATTCTATTTAAAGAGCCAATAGAGTGGAGGTGAGGTGGAGTTAGATTCTATTTAAAGAGCCAATAGAGTGGAGGTGAGGTGGAGTTAGATTCTATTTAAAGAGCCAATAGAGTGGAGGTGAGGTGGAGTTAGATTCTATTTAAAGAGCCAATAGAGTGGAGGTGAGGTGGAGTTAGATTCTGTTTAAAGAGCCAATAGAGTGGAGGTGAGGTGGAGTTAGATTCTATTTAAAGAGCCAATAGAGTGGAGGTGAGGTGGAGTTAGATTCTGTTTAAAGAGCCAATAGAGTGGAGGTGAGGTGGAGTTAGATTCTGTTTTTAAACTAATCTGTTTACAAACACAGTGTTTGTACACACTAAAGTTGCCTCTATTACCTTTAATAAAGGAACCATAAAAATCGGCCTCAACCTCTTGACTTTCACCCAGCTGGGTCTGCTGTCTGCTACAAGGCTTCTTCATAGGTTGCATTCTCACCTAATACTTCAGTAGACTTGATGTGAATGGATGGAGAAGTTATGATTCTGTCATATTTAATCTGCTGTGGTTTGTTTTCACACTGACTGTCACTGTCATCCACAGCCAATGGAAACGCAGCAGGGGCCTATAGCCACTTACAGCAACACCACCGAGCCGAACTTCTTGTTCTTCTGGCGTTGCTCTGCAAATCCTGTGTGTTTGAGGTATGTGACACTAACTCACCCACTTTGACGGCAACCCGTGCCTACACTGAATCCCTGTGCCGCAATGCATACAGTATAGCCTATATATAGTAAAGAATAATCTGCTATTTATGCTACATGTGGCCCCCAGGTCAGGGTGTCAGTATCCCATTTGGAAATGTAACAGATGAAATCAATTACATGAACGTTTCTGTATTGACCTGTGGGCTGTAAAGTGAAGTTGGGGGCGACCCTGGCCACCAGTAGCCTGTGTATGGAATAGTGAATAAAACATACATAAATATTCTCGCTGTGATGGCCCCCATACTAGTTGTGGCCCTAAGCGACCGCTTATAATAGTGTTTATGCCTAAAACTGGCCCTGAAGATGTGAACATGGTTGTGTAGCAGAGTGGCTACAGCCTCTGTGGTGAAGGCAAAGTCTAGTATCTTCATCCCGGACCCGGTGGGGGGGGTCTGCCTGTGTCCCCTATAGGGTAGATACCCTCACATGTTCTCCCCGTGTCCCCTAGGGTAGATACCCTCACATGTTCTCCCTGTGTCCCTAGGGTAGATACCCTCACATGTTCTCCTCGTGTCCCCTAGGGTAGATACCCTCACATGTTCTCCCTGTGTCCCCTAGGGTAGATACCCTCACATGTTCTCCCTGTGTCCCCACCCGCTTCGACCTCTATCCATCGATTGAATAGACACTTATCAACAGAAATGTTACGATCCAATCGTGCCGGTATAGCAGAAAACAGATACCCGCCGGGCAAGTAGATATTTTGTATTCATTGCATCGGTGGATCACGGCTACTACTAGTAGGGCGGGGCGAAGGAAGTTTTACTGAGGTTATGGTTAGGGTTAGGTTAGGTTTAGGCATAAGTTTACTGAGGTTAAGTTTGTGGAAAAAGACTTCAATGTTTTGTCTCTTACAACATTATGTAGGAGTACAATACAGAGAATGTTTGCATTCGCCATCTTTGTTGAAGGAGTCTCTCTAGGTCTGAGATAAATAATCTTAGTTATCTTTCATAGTGGTTTAAACCCTGTGGGAATGTGGTATTAAGTTTTAAAATCCATTGTTTTTCTGCAAACTTCCTCTCTCCCTCTGTCCATGTTTGATTGGATTCTAATCCACACACTTCCATTGCCCCAATTCCATGTCCCATAAAGTGTTCTACTATTAGGGACATCTCTTTGGCATTTTTTATGTTATATCTATGTTGGTTAAGTCTATCCGCTATTGTGTTTCTGGTTTCCCCTACATATTGTAACTTGCATTTGTTGCACGTGATTAAATAGACACAGTTTTTTGTGGACGCTGTAATGTTTTGTTTTATCCCTATCATGATTTTCGTTGCTCTATTCTTCACTAGTGGTTTGGGTTTAAAGTAATCTGGGTTTTTAGGGTTGGGGTTAGGGGTTAGGTGTAGGCATAGCCTAGTTTTACTGGGGTTATGTTTAGGGTTTAGGATTAGGCTAGGGTTAGGGTTAGACGGCGCTTTATGCGGTTACTAACCCTAAACAAAACTTCAGTAAAACTATGCTTCGCCCCGCCCTACTAGTAGTATCCGTGATCCACCGATGCAATGAATACAAAATATCTACTTGCCCGGCGGGTATCTGTTTTCTGCTATACCGGCACGATTGGATCGTAACATTTCTGTTGATAAGTGTCTATTCAATCGATGGATAGCGGTCGAAGCGGCTGGTCACCGTCCCCTAGGGTAGATACCCTCACATGTTCTCCCTGTGTCCCTATAGGGTAGATACCCTCACGTGTTCTCCCCAAGGTCAGGTTATTATCGGTCAGCAGTGTTTGAAATTCGGAAATGGGTGTGTTAAATAGAAGGACAATGTGATTAGAGTGGTGTTTCTTCCTGGGGAAAATATGTGTGAAAAGTTTGTGGGGAAAAAAGTGAAAAAACAAACAAACAAAAAAAAAATCCCACTCCTGAAAATGTTGCTGCTGTTCTAAGCTCTGTCTGTTCTCTCTGGTGCTGCTCACCCACTAAATGTAGAATATATAAAAGCACCATACAAACTCCTTCCATCTGGAATTTGGTTCCTGTTTGATTTGTACGGTGAATGCTGCTGTGAAGCAGTGGTGACTGGGAGAATTGCGAGGCCTGGTGTGTCATATGCTATCAATGTCATATGCTACACACACAAGGCAGACTTTTTTTCAATCTTCCTGGCTTTCCATGCTGCAAATTCTGGAAATTATATCTTGATAATCAATTTGGGTGGAAGTTTGGATTTGTTTGTCACATTGCATGCAACTGTGAAGGGGAAACATGCAACTTCAGCCCAGTGCTGGTGCTACTGCGATGTTATTTTATTTTATTTTTTTCCTTTGCAACTCGATCGACTTTGTATCTTTCAAATTTTCACCACACTGCCCCATGCACAGACCATCCATGATCAGCACTGCTTTTTGATTTGACGCAGACACACAAGCCCACCAGATCACATGACATTATCATCTGCACAGCAGCTGGAATAGGGACGAACTGGAGTTGTATATAGATTGAACTGATTGATTGGACTGACTGCATGAAGTGAATGGAGTTTGCATAACTCTCTGTCTATATACTCTATAGCTCTGGGTATAGTCAAAGTGTTTGGGTTTTTTAAGGCTGTGAGTGCATCCTGTTGGGAAGGTCAAGTAGATGAGTTAACCTAGGCCTCATAAACATATGAACATGCACCTTTCTATGGCCAACATGCACTTTATTGCATAACACCTTAATGCTTTGTTCTTTCTGTTCTGTTTGAACTTATCCACTGCGTGTACTGTATTAGAGTTTGATTGTACTGTTTGTCTACAGTATGTCGCTGCCACCCAATTTGCCTTTGAGATACTAAATAAAGTTGTATCATATGATAACATTTGACTGCAGTGTTTGTCAGGAACACTAGAATGAAATACAGAAGCACCACTCCTACTGTACAAACACTAATCTAGTGTTAGTATTTTAATTCATCACCAGATCGTATAGCTACTGTGACTGAGGTGGAGTGTTTGAGACATTTAGGTGCTTGTGTGTGGAAAAGGCATTGTGATATTCATCTCAGTATATTGCGCAATACATCCAAACCTGTGACCCATTATGTCAGGGTTTTCAACCTTTTTGATCCCAGGGCCCACTATTTATTCAGCATTTGAGCCACAGACCACCATTTGATGATATTTTCACCCCACAGATCCCAAAACTTAAGATTTTTTTTTTTTTGCTTTTGTCCACAATTCCAGGCTGGATTTCGGAAACAAAACAGGCATACTGAAAAAAATGACTTTAATCTTCTATATTTGATGATAACTATTTTAACTCTTGAGAGTGTAACATGAAACCCAAATTGAACCTTGCGGGTTCATTTGGGTTTCATTTTTACGCTCTCAAAGAGTTACATCTGGTTAACTAACTGTCCATCATTTAGCATGAGTCCGAGGTTTAGCCTGATTACTCTCAAAGAGTTGCATCTGGTTAACTAACTGTCCATCATTTAGCCTGAGGACCACCTGGAACTCTCTCACGGACCACTGGTGGTCCCTGGACCACATGTTGAAAACCCCTGCATTATGTGATTGTTGACAATCCCCCCAGAAGAGTTTTGTCTATGCATAGACAGTAGAGATCATAAATATCTAGGCACATTGATGATTCAAGTTGAAGTTTGACACTAAACGATATATACCACAAGTTAATTGGCATTGGTTTAAAAAAAGAGTTAAAAAAGGGTCACAATTTAAAACTTTCTGCTACTGCAGTACAGAGTATAAGTGAAATTAAAAAGCCAAAGTTAATACCATGAAGTCACAAATAGACAATCTCATTCAGCTGCCCTCAGGCTAACGGTTATAGCTAAGGTTATTGTCGGTCAGCAATTTTCAGAATTCTAGGGTAGATACCCTCATATGTTCTCCCCGTGCCCCCTAAGGTAGATACCCTCACATGTTCTCCCTGTGCCCCCTAGGGTAGATACCCTCACATGTTCTCCCTGTGTCCCCTAGGGTAGATACCCTCACATGTTCTCCCTGTGTCCCCTAGGGTAGATACCCTCACATGTTCTCCCTGTGTCCCCTAGGGTAGATACCCTCTCATGTTCTCCCCGTGCCCCCTATAGGGTAGATACCCTCACATGTTCTCCCCGTGTAGGCAGAAAAGGTCACAGTTCAAACCTTTCCGATGACGAAAGCTACTGTCGTACAGAGTAAAAGTGAAACAAAAATGACAAATCAAAGTGGTCATAAACAGACAATTACTCAGTCAGTCGCTCTCAGGCTAACGCCTTAGAATCAATAAAATAGGAGATAAGAGATAAATATAGCTGCAAGCAGCAATAAGGAGTCAGAACAAAATGCAGAAGAAGGAACATATTTTTGAGAAATTATCTGAGGGGAGAGAGGGGGGTGAGCAGAGCAGAGAGGGGGGAAGCAGAGCAGAGTTCTTGAAGACTCACACTTTTTATTGTCAGTAACGGGACGTGAACCCACAACCTTTTTGTCCCAAGTCTGGTGCTCTACTGACCGAGCTATCCAGGCACAATGATTTGCTTAGTTGTTGTTAACTATCAAACAACCCTAACACGGCATCAAGCAGTAAGCAATATGAACAATATGCACAATTCAGCAATCCGAGGGTGGAGCTTAGTGGTCAAAGTGACACAATTGTTTCTCATTAGTCAAGGTGCATGTGGAAACAAGTTCCACATGCTTATTCCTCTCACATAATCTGGCACAATGTACTTGCTCCAGTGTTGCCAGAGAGAAATAAGCAGAAGAAGACTCTTCACAAAGCAGCAATTTTCATTGGCTTATAAAAACGTCATTTTTTGATTAAAACAAATTTGCTTCTGAACTTTTGGCCAGATGGGGCCCAAGTTGATCAAAAATCCAGGCAGAAAATCAGGCATACGCATTTTTTCAAACTGCTTAAAATGGCGGACACACTGGGGGTGGAGCTTACCGGTCAAAGTGACAGATGTGTTCCACATGAGTCAAGGAACACGTAGAAACAAGTCCCATGATTTTTGGCCAAACGAGGCCTGAGTTATGCTTGGTCAAATGTTTCAGTTTCAAAGAATTGCTATAGCGCCCCCATTTGAGCAATTGGAGTAAGGCTGGTTTTAGTGCTATTTGGCATCCCCCTCTACAAAACTGTAAAATCTCAGAAGCAGATTACGCTGCATGTGTAGATTAGGGGCAATAGAAGAATTTTCACAAACAAGCAATTTTCATTGGCTTGTAAAAACATCATTTTTCTCACTAAAAACAAAATCCACACCCATTTCATGTTTGTATAGCTCCAAAGTTCATGTGTAGGTCATTGTTATGCATTTTGATCAAAGATTGTAGGAGATGCATTTTAACTTTTTTACATATAATTCAAGATGGCGGCTCATCTAAAGATCAGAGGTCAAAAGGCAGAATACAAAAGTTGTTCGGCATAAGCAGACGCATAAGTGAATATAAGTTACATTTCTTTTCTTTTTTTAATAATTTTTATCCCACGATTTTGTAACCCATTTTTTCACCCAGTGCCAATTCCTAATGTGATCCTGGGCTCTACACACCCTCCGCCAACCTGGGGAGGCAGCAGACTGGGCTCATGCTTCCTTCAAGGCATGAGGAGTCGCGCCGCCTTCTTTTCACCTGACAGGGGGGAGTTTCCCTGGTTGGACGTAGTGCGTGGAAGGAACACGTTATTCCAACCAGTTCCAGTCTCCTCCATCAAGCGCCCCGGCTGGCCAGGGGGAGGCAGTTTAGAGTCCAGGATTACTGCATGTTTTTGTGAGGGTATCTACCCTAGGGGACACGGGGAGAACATGCAAACTCCACACAGAAAGGCCCTTTCGCCAACCCCGCCTTGGGTATGGGCACTGATGACGCGGAGGAGCAGACACGCCGCCAGCACCCACAGCAGCGCCCCTAGCGGGAATCGAACCCAGGACCTTCTAGCTGTGAGGCGACAGCACTAACCACTGTGCCACCGTGCCCCTGCCAATAAGTTACATTTCTGAGAGTCAAGCAGTTCATGAGTTATAAGTGTTTAAAGTTTGCAATTTCAGTTGAGTGCTATAGCGCCACCATTCGACCAGTGGTCACGGGATTCGCATCATCACCGTTTGGCATCACCCTCTACCAGATTACCAATTTTCGTGAAAACCGACTGCACGGTTCAGCCAGAACAGCTATTTTTGGCGGAAGGAGAAGGAAAAAAGCAGTCAATAACAATGAAGTGGCCAGCAGAGACTGCTTGGTCCCTTAATTACAGTAGATAAAGTGCTCCTCAAAGCATGTAGATCTCTACAAGGTCAGGTTATTATCCGTCAGCAGTGTTGAGAATTCGGAAATGGGTGTGTTAAAAAGAAGGACAATGTGATTAGAGTGGTGTTTCTTCCTGGGGAATATATGTGTGAAAAGTTTCACAGCATGTGGACACTGCATTCATTTATGTGAACAAAATCGAATCAAAGAATAAAATTCCCACTCCTGAAAATGTTAGCTGCTGGTCTAAACTCTGTGTGTTCTCTCTGGTGCTGATCACCCACTAAATGTAGACTAAAAGCACCATACAAACTCCTTCCATCTGGAATTTGGTTCCTGTTTCCATTTGTACTGTGAATGCTGCTGTGAAGCTGTGGTGACTGGGAGAATTGCGAGGCCTGGTGTGAATTGTGGGGCGGGGCCACAAAAAAAGATTAATTAATTAATTAATATTGATCTTTTCTTAGCTGGCAATTGGGCAGAGAATATCTCTCCCTCCCTCTCAGAGAGAAAGAGACAGAGATGGAGAGAGAGAGGAGACCTTCCCACTTCGTAGAATTGACAAAATATTAAACACTGAGAATGTCATATGCTACACACAAAAGGCAGACTTTTTTTTAATCTTCCTGGCTTTCCATGCTGCAAATTCTGGAAATTATATCTTGATAATCAATTTGGGTGGAAGGTTGGATTTGTTTGTCACATTGCATGCAACTGTGAAGGGGAAACATGCAACTTCAGCCCAGTGCTGGTGCTACTGCGACATTATTTTATTATTTTATTCCTTTGCAACTCAATCGACTTTGTATCTTTCAAGTTTTCCCACCATCACCACACTGCCCCATGCACAGACCATGATCAGCACTGCTTTTTGATTTGACGCAGACACACAAGCCCACCAGATCACATGACGATAGGGAGTTTAAGCACGGACCACTACGTCATTGTGCTACGGTAACCGGAAATGGATCAGTGCTCGATGTATAAACCTGCCTGCCGTCGCAGCCGTTCCTACTACGGCAGAAGGTGCGCTTTCACGTTGTGTCTACAACGCCAGTACCGCACGAGTAGGAGCTGCTCTGTATACTCTGGATGCGTTGTGTGAATGTATGAACTCTGCTCTGCCAATCACACTAGCCTAAACAAATTCACTAAACGGTCCACAAACTGCCCAAAAGTAAGATCTCACAATGTTCTCAGACCAATGATCTGTCTAATGCAATACTAGCAAGTGTAGGTTTTATTGGTCTGTCTACACATAGTTATCAGTTTTGAGTTTTGGAGTAGTAAATACATTGAACTGATGATTGGACTGACTGCATGAAGTGAATGGAGCACAACTCTCTGTCTATATACTCTATAGCTCTGGGTATAGTCAAAGTGTTCGGGTTTTTTAAGGCTGTGAGTGCGTCCTGTTGGGAAGGAGTTAATCAAGTTGATTAACTCGTCACCTAGGGTAGATACCCTCACATGTTCTCCATGTGTCCCCTAGGGTAGATACCCTCGCATGTTCTCCCTGTAGGCAGGGAGAAAACCATGAAAACCAGAATAAAGGGTGTACCAAACTTTTCTCAGTTGTTCCTAACATGATTTTTCACGTAGAATCCAATTCTGCTTGATACATTTTTGTATCACGCATAGTTAATGAGATAATTAGCATAATTAATCAAATATGCAAATTACCTCATTAATTATGCGACTTACAAAAATGTACTTTGCAGAAACGGATTCTACGGGACAAAATACATAGGGATCAACTGAGAAAAGTTTGGTAAAGCCATTTATGAATTTATTATAGATTTTTTCCAGTTATTTGCGCCCTTGTGTCAAGTAAATTGACATATGGGATAAAATAACAGGGAAAACCCTCTAACTATTCGATAAAAGGCTTTTTACCAAACTTTTCTCAGTTGATATTTATGTATTTTGTCCTGTAGAATCCATTTCTGCAATGTACATTTTTGTATTGTGCATAATTAATGAGATAATTACCATATTTGACACAGTGGTGGAAATACTGTAAGAACAAATATCTGGGGGAATGGGTGTCAGAAACTGGAGGATAGAAGCAGGAGCAATCACAGAGGGATCAAGTGTACAAGCTGTAGAAGGCTGTCACTACTTCTGTGCAATTTGACTGCATAGACAGTAATTTGAGGCATTAAGATGCTGAATCCTGACAATGGAAGATGGCTTGTTTGTAGCAGAATTCAGAATTCACTGGAATTGTGACTAGAATTCGAACGGCCTTCGGCCAGTCTCACTCTAGCGGCACGCCATCCAAGTGGCCAGTGTACGGTACTGTACTGTACTGTACGTACAGTATGGTGTGTATATACAACGTACTATATAGTACAATATTCTACAGTAAAGTATGCTACATTACACTACAGTGCAGTCTAGTACAATACAGCAAGATACAGTACAGTAAGGCCCGATGCAGTACAGTACAGTACAGTACAGTACAGTACAGTACAGTACAGTACAGTACAGTAAGGTACAGCAGGGTACAGTACAGTAAGGCCTGTTGCAGTGTAGTATAGTACAGTGCAGTACAGTAAGGCCTGATGCAGTGTAGTACAGTACAGTAAGGTACAGTAGGGTACAGTACAGTACAGTACAGTAAGGCCTGATGTAGTGTAGTATAGTACAGTAAGGTACAGTACAGTACAGTACAGTACAGTACAGTACAGTACAGTACAGTACAGTACAGTACAGTACAGTACAGTAAGGTACAGCAGGGTACAGTACAGTAAGGCCTGTTGCAGTGTAGTATAGTACAGTGCAGTACAGTAAGGCCTGTTGCAGTGTAGTATAGTACAGTGCAGTACAGTAAGGCCTGATGTAGTGTAGTACAGTACAGTAAGGTACAGTAGGGTACAGTACAGTACAGTACAGTAAGGCCAGATGTAGTGTAGTATAGTACAGTAAGGTACAGTACAGTACAGTACAGTACAGTACAGTACAGTACAGTACAGTACGGTGCAGTACAGTACAGTACAGTATGTTGCAGTACAGTACAGTAAGGTGTAGTACTGTACTGTACTGTACTGCACCGGCCTTACTGTACTGTACTGTACTGTACTGTACTGTACTGTACTACACTACATCAGGCCGTACTGTACTGTACTGTACTGTACCCTACTGTACTTTACTGTACTGTACTACACTACATCAGGCCTTACTGTACTGTACTGTACTGTACCCTACTGTACTTTACTGTACTGTACTACACTACATCAGGCCTTACTGTACTGTACTGTACTGTACTGTACCCTACTGTATCTTACTCTACTGTACTACACTGCATCAGGCCTTACTGTACTGCACTGTACTATACTACACTGCATCAGGCCTTACTGTACTGTACCCTGCTGTACTGTACTGTACTGTACTGTACTGTACTGTACTGTACTGTACTGCATCGGGCCTAACTACTGTATCATGCTGTATTGTACTAGACTGCACTGTAGTGTAATGTAGCATACTTTACTGTAGAATATTGTACTATATAGTACGTTGTATATACACACCATACTGTACGTACAGTACAGTACAGTACCGTACAACGGCCACTTGGATGGTGTGCCGCTAGAGTGAGACTGGCCGAAGGCCATTCGAATTCTAGTCACAATTCCAGTGAATGTCTGAATTCTGCTACAAACAAGTCATCTTCCATTGTCAGGATTCAGCATCTTAATGCGTCAAATTACTGTCTATGCAGTCAAATTGCACAGTAGTGACAGCCTTCTACAGCTTGTACACTTGATCCCTCTGTGATTGCTCCTGCTTCTATCCACCAGTTTCTGACACCCATTTCCACATATATTTGTTAGTTTTTTCCTCTTACAGTATTTCCACCACTGTGTCAAATATGGTAATTATCTCATTAATTTTGCACAATACAAAAATGTACATTGCAGAAATGGATTCTACAGGAAAAAATACATAAATATCAACTGAGAAAAGTTTGGTAAATAGAATAGTATCAAATAGTTAGAGGATTTTCCCTGTTATTTTATCCCATATGTCAATTTACTTGACACAAGGGCGCAAATAACTGGAAAAAATCTATAATAAATTCATAAATGGCTTTACCAAACTTTTCTCAGTTGATTCCTATGTATTTTGTCCCGTAGAATCCGTTTCTGCAAAGTACATTTTTGTAAGTCGCATAATTAATGAGATAATTTGCATATTTTATTAATTATGCTAATTATCTCATTAACTATGCGTGATACAAAAATGTATCAAGCAGAATTGGATTCTACGTGAAAAATCATGTTAGGAACAACTGAGAAAAGTTTGGTACACCCTTTATTCTGGTTTTCATGGTTTTCTCCCTGCCTAAGAGGAGCTGTGTCCCCTAGGGTAGATACGCTCACATGTTCTCCCCGTGTCCTCTAGGGTAGATACCCTCACATGTTCTCCCCGTGTCCCCTAGGGTAGATACCCTCACATGTTCTCCCTGTGTCCCCTAGGGTAGATACCCTCACATGTTCTCCCTGTGTCCCCTAGGGTAGGTACCCTCACATGTTCTCCCTGTGTCCCCTAGGGTAGATACCCTCACATGTTCTCCCTGTGTCCCTAGGCGTGGGTACCGTGAGCGATACCGATACTGGTATCGATTGAGACAATGCGGTACTTAGTAGTATCGATTCACTTAAAAATAAACGGTTCCTTGTTTCGATACTTTGAGTGTGGTGGTGCTTTCAAGGCTGCCCCGTCATTTCCTCCCATTCTGTACCACTGGCATCTCAAAGAGCGAGCGGAAATTACGAGGGAATGTGAACGCACCACGGACGCTGAGCAGCTGAGCGACGTCAGCACACTAACCCTGTCTATACTCTATGGCTCAGCACTTAACTGCAGCTGCAAGTGCACGCAACAAGCAGTGTTGTGAACAAACTTGGCGAGCCGGAGGAGATCTAAAGTGTGGTTACATTTTACAAAGATCGACAGTTGCATAAAGATCGACAGTTGCATACAGTTGCAACATTTGCAACTGTATTACCAAAGCTAAACAAGGGAACACCTCAAATTATAGGAAGCACCTCACCAAACACCAAATATTTTTAAGCGCAGAAGACTGTGAGGTTTTCAGCAGCTTAAGAGCGGACGCCGGGCATGCTACAACGCCAACCCCCGCCGCCTCCTCCTTCACCACCGAGAGCGACGACGCATCGTCTGTTACTACAACAGCATCAGGTATTTAATCATTTATTTGCGAATGTGAGCAGCACTGAGCGTTGTTGTTAGCTGGGATTTATGCTTTTACAGTACATTGGTTGGCGGTGTAAGATTTAGCTTAGCTTGTGAAAAATATTTCTGCCGACCAGCTGAGTTAGTTAACAGAGCTAGCGTTGTTGCTAACGTGAATCGGTGGTTCCCAAACATTACAATTCCAAACACAGTTCTTGTGTGTTCATTAATGCAATATATACAGTAGGGTTATTTTAATTCATGCTTGTATCATTCCTGCTTTCATTTCTAGACAGTCATCATGACCGTGAGACACCATTCACTCTTGCTAAGAGAGCAGCAATGTCCGTGCAGAGGAAGAATGAGTGTGTGTGAGAGAGAGAGTGATTATATTCATAGATTAAACTATGTTACTAACAATAAAACATTTTATTGTTGTTTTTATATATTATATATGTATAGGAAGATGCTCATGACTCTGAACCCCAAATACACCCCTCCCTCCAGAGATCTTCTGACAGGCACACTCATACCATCATGGTATAAATTAGAGAAGGATAATGTCAAGAAAGAGCTTCAGTTTGTTGACCATGTTGCAGTGACTGCTGATGGGTGGAGCAGTGTGGCCCAAGATCATTACCTCACAGTTACTGCACATTACACAGCGCAGGGTGAGATTAGTGGGAAGGTCCTTCACACCCATGCTGTGTATGTGTCCCAGAAAGGGGTTGCTGTAGCTGAAGAGATAGGCAGTATTTTGGATGACTTTGAGGTGAAGTCAAAAGTAGCAGCCATTACAGTTGACAACGCTTCAAACATGGAGGTTGCAGTAAAGAGGATGGACATTCTGAAGATGCCATGCTTTGCCCACACATTGAACATAGCAGCTCAAAAGCTGTACAATGTGAAAGCTGTGTTCAACTGGTCCGCCAGGGTACAGGCTGTATTAGTCTGGCTTAGGAGAAATAACCTTGCTAAGGCTGTTCTTAAGGAGAAGTTTAAACTCCTTTATGGTAAGTTAGAGGCACCCCCAGACCCCTCCCAGCCAAGTCACAATTCTATTGCATATATATATTTCCTTTTACTGGGGTTCAAACAAAATGGATTTTGTGTTTCTATATTTTTGTCTATCTTCTTAAAGCCAAAAAAAGTCTGAATTCTCTGCCCTCATCTCGGATGTCCGCACGCGGTGGAACAGCCTGTTTCTAATGGTGGAGCGTTTCATGGAAATGTACCCCGTCATCCAGGCAGCTTCACTCGACCCACGACTGAAGAAGTCAATGGACAGAGACAAGTATGAGAATATTTAAATCCAAAGTATTTAAATTGAATCAGACTGATTCTGAGACAAAGCGACATGCATGTTTGTAATGTATTTTGCACTTGTTCTGATTTTATTTCTTCCCAGACTGGAGAGAGTTACCTCTGAGGACCTCCAGGAATGTGAAGAGTTCATAGAGTTCAGAGACCATGAAGACCCTCTACACCCTCTACACGCTCACTGTGTCTGCTGAGAAGAATGCCACTGCAGGACAGAGGAGGAGGCTACAGCCATGGATCCACGCTTCAAAACCAAAGCCCGTAGTGAAGCTGTATGGACTCGCCTGGCCACAGAAGCTGTACAGCTTCAACTTGATGCCATCAGCAGAATTGAGGTTTGTGTTTTGGCTAATGTGTTGTGTGTTATGTTTTGTTTTCATACATACAGTATTGTAATTCTGTATTTTATTTAAAGCTTGGAGATGGAGGGTCGACTGTCACCCAGGAGGAAAGAGAAAAAGGAGATGAGATTGAGTTGGACTGTGAAGACGAGGAGGAGGAGGAGGATGACAAGGACGAGGAGATGTTGGAGGAGGAAGAGGTGGAGTGGGAGCCTGCCGAAGCAACAGCTAATGTAAGAAGATGTGCATATTACATATACTAAAACGTATTGATCTGTTGGAGATAAATTATGCTTAATGAACTAATGTATGATTCATTTTCTATTTCCAGCCAATACCACGCCCAAGAAAGCGTTCAGCACTTGGGGAACTATTTGAAGAGGAGGACCAGGCCCTGCGTGAAGAAGCCTTGGTTATGGAGAGCTGTGGCCTCCCCGTGGAAGAGAGGGTCAAGAAGGAAGTCCTGGAGTACCAGAGTCTGCCTGGGGAATTATCTACGGTGGACCCTGTCATGTGGTGGTGGCACAGGAAAGGAAAACTGCCATTGCTCTCCAACTTGGCTGGTAAGTATCTGTGTGTCCAGGCATCCTCCACACCCTCTGAACGAGTATTTTCAACAGCAGGGGACACAATCAGTGTCGAACGGGCACGACTCCTTCCAGAGAAGGTAAATATGCTGGTCTTCCTGAAAAAAAAAAAAAAAAAAAAAACACTAAAAAACACTAAAGACTAGACTAACAGATTGAGTGTTGGGACCTTTTTTTAGTTTTCATTGCCTGGACACACAGATGTTTACTAGCCAGTTAGCTGCACTTTAGGTTTTATACACTTTATACATTTGTATTTATTTTCATTTCATATGTGTTTACACTGCCTCTTTTACTATAAGCTAAGTGCTACCTCATTTTAAGTTTTATACATTTGTCTCTTTATTATTTAATGTTTTTACACTGCCTTTTCTTTTACTGTGAGCTAAATGTAAATGGTACAATGTTTAAAAAAAGAGCATGTTTGAGTGACTCACTGCTGCTACTACCCAATTGTACCCAATTATAAATAAAAATGTTCTAAAACGTTAGAAATAAAAATGTTCTAAAACGTTAAATAAAAAGAACATTGTTGAAATGGAGAATTTTTCAGTTTTTTGTTTTTATTTATTATTCAACCTTAAACATTGCTATGATATGTAAAATGCAAAGAAGGTAATATGGTGTTTGGTTAAAAAAAAAGTATCGAAATAGGTATCGTTTCTGGTATCGTATCGATTCCCAGGTATCGAGTATCGTATCGTATCGGTTCAAAGGTGAAAGGTGTCCCTATGTGTCCCCTAGGGTAGGTACCCTCATAAAAACATGCAGTAACTTGGACTCCTCATGCAAGGGATCTATGAAAGAGGCATGAGGTCAGTCCACTGCCTCTCCAGGTTGGTGGAGGGTGTGTAGAGCCCAGGGCCACATTAGGAAATTGGCGCTGGGTGGAAAAAAATGGGTTGTGGAGATTAGAAAAGGTCACACAGTTCAAACCTTTCCGATGACGAAAGCTACTGCAGTACAGAGTAAAAGTGAAACAAAAATGACAAATCAAAGTGGTCATAAACAGACAATCACTCAGTCAGTCGCTCTCAGGCTAACGCCTTAGAATCAACAAAATAACACATAAGAGATTTAGATAAAGTGCTCCTCAAAGCATGTAGATCTTTACAAGGTCAGGTTATTATCCGTCAGCAGTGTTCAGAATTCACAAGTGTGTGTGTGTGTGTGTGTGTGTGTGTGTGTGTGTGTGTGTGTGTGTGTGTGTGTGTGTGTGTGTGTGTGTGTGTGTGTGTGTGTGTGTGTGTGTGTGTCGGGCGGAGTAGTTTGAGCCTTTGAGGGTGACCAGATGTCCCCGTTTCTGTGGGACAGTCACAGGGTGACCAGAAGTCCTTCTTTGCGTGGGACAGTCTCTCATTTCAAAGACTTTTCAATCCCACAAATTGACACCCTGTCCCACATTGTGACTGACAGACTACAGTGGTCAATTGTCCTAAAAGTCCCCCTTCTGTTTTCTGTTGTAAAGTTTTCTCACTGTCTCTTTTCATGCTAGATGTGTTTTAAGCCTGTTAAAATAACAGGATAAATACATACTAACATGAACAAATAACAAAATGATGGCTGGGCACTATGGACAAATATGGCATGAGGCATTTTTAATACCAACCGTAATGTGTTGCTACCCTACAATTAAATGGCCCTCTCAAGTAATACTTCTGTCTCTCAAATGAACAGTTTTGGTCGCCTTAAGTCTGATTGATCAATCTATTGTGAAAAAATATATATCTACCGGTCTGCCTGTTCTGATAAGAAATAAAATATGGCCTAATAATGACATAACTGCAGTAAATGGCCATTGAATATGTGATGACCGTGAAAATGCATTTATTGACTATAAGGGAATTTATAGTCATTTTTTACTGTGGCACACAAAATCATGGCACTTCATGTCAAAAAGGTTGTCTACCCCTGTCCCCTAGGGTAGGTACCCTCATAAAAACATGCAGTAACTTGGACTCCTCATGCAAGAGATCTATGAAAGAAGCATGAGGTCAGTCCACTGCCTCTCCAGGTTGGTTGGAGATTAGAAAAGGTCACACAGTTCAAAACTTTCCGATGAAGAAAGCTACTGCAGTACAGAGTAAAAGTGAAACAAAAATGACAAATCAAAGTGGTCATAAACAGACAATCACTCAGTCAGTCGCCCTCAGGCTAACAGCTTAGAATCAATGAAATAAGAGATAAGAGATTTAGATAAAGTGCTCCTCAAAGCATGTACATCTCTGCAAGGTCAGGTTATTATCGGTCAGCAGTGTTCAGAATTCTCAAATGGGTGTGTTAAAAAGAAGGGGGAAAAACAGAACAATGATATTAGAGTGGTGTTTCTTCCTGGGGAATATATGCATGCAAAGTTTCACAGCATTCGGACACAGCATTCATTTATGTGAACAAAATCCTGAAAATGTTAGCTGCTGGTCTAAGCTCTGTCTGTTCTCTCTGGTGCTGCTCACCCACTAAATGTAGAATATATAAAAGCACCATACAAACTACTTCCATCTGGAATTTGGTGCCTGTTTCCATTTGTACTCTGACAGGGGCTACAGACTGCAGTGCACATTCCGTGTTTCGGACGGTGTGTCACGTCACGTCCTGCATTTTTGAATGGGATTCAATGAGACTTCCGGCTTGTTCCGGTCTGAATTTCGGCCAGCAAGCAGTGGTGCCTGGGAGAATTGCGAGGCCTGGTGTGAAATGTGGGGCCGGGCCACAAAGAGAGAGAGAGAGAGAGACCTTCCCACTTCATAGAATTGACAATATTAAACTTGTTTTTTTTTTTTTATCTTTCTGGCTTTCCATGCTGCAAATTCTGGAAACGATGTCTTGATGATCATGTGTAGATCAATTTGGGTGGAAGGTCGGATTTGTTTGTCACATTGCATGCAACTGTGACAGGGAAACATGCAACTTCAGCTTAGTGCTGCTGCTGCTGTGACAGACATCATTTTCGGTTGCTTTTTTTCCTTTGCAACTCGCCACGCATAGACCATCCATGATCAGCACTGCTTTTTGATTTGACGCAGACACACAAGCCCACCAGATCACATGACATTATCATCTGCACAGCAGCTGGAATAGGGACGAACTGGAGTTGTAAATAGATTGTTCATTCATCACCTTTATTTATACTCGGAAAATGCAATTGAGGGCAAGCCCTCATTTTCAATGCAGCCGAGGTTACAATACACGAATACATAAAATACAAACAGTTCATATATACAAATAACAAGAACAGAGAGTTAGAAAAAATGGGTAACTGAACCCATGAAAATAGAACGATAAAAATAAATCAAGTAAAACACAAACAGTCATCATACAATATATTCTGGAGCAAACCCTTGAATTGCCCGAAAGATGGTAGGGAGGTCAATTTTAAAGAATTTTGGAGATCATTCCACGATGTTGGGCCACTGACAGAGAAGGCTGTCTGACCCAGCTCCGTTTTAGTGAGTGGAACCTTGAGTGTTAAATAGTCACTAGAGCGGGTTTGGTAGGTGCCATCATTTGGTACTAACATGGAGCATATATAAGTAGGGAGATGGCCAGCTAGGGCTTTATATAAAAATAAATGCCAGTGCTTATCACGTCGTACAGACAATGATGATAGACCTGAATTTGCATAAAGTGTACAGTGGTGTGTACCAAAGTTATCGCCTGTAACCCACCGCACGAACACGAAGGAGCAGCAGACCTATAAATAATGTCCCCATAATCCAGTACCGAGAGAAATGTAGTCTCGGTAACGGCTTTTTTACTAGAATTTGGAAAGCAAAGTTTATTACTATATAGAAAACCTAGTTTTTGTCTTAGTTTGGAGACAAGATCAGATATATGAAATTTAAAAGATAGTTTATCGTCAAGCCAGACACCAAGATATTTATACTCAGAGACCCTCTCAATTAACGAGCCACTAGCAGACGTTATGCTAACGCTGTCAAGATCAATATTCACAGCCCTAGAGAAGAGCATACATTTTGTTTTGCTTGTATTTAAAACAAGACGTAGCTCCACCAGGGCATCCTGGAGAGTATTGAATGCAAGCTGCAGGTTCTTAACGGCAGCTTCAATAGAATCCGCGACACAGTAGATAACGGTGTCATCTGCATACAAATGGGCTTGATTTTTTAAAGTAGAAACAATATTATTGATATATAAAGTAAAAAGTACGGGGCCTAGTACCGACCCCTGTGGGACCCCTGAAGAAACAGGCAAAAAAGTAGATTGAACATCACCAGCTTTTACGGACTGATGTCTGCTAAATAGATAATTATGAAAAAAATCTAATGTAGTGCTATTAAAGCCAATATTACATAATTTTTGCAGGAGAAGCTCATGGTTGACAGTGTCAAAAGCTTTTGATAAATCCACAAACAAGGCAACGCAGTGTTTGCGCTCATCCAAGGCAGATATAATATTGTTAGTTACAAGAGTAACAGCAGTAACTGTGCTATGATTGGATCGAAAGCCAGATTGATTTAAAGTTAAAATAGAAAAATTTGAAAGAAATGCCTTTAGCTGAGAGTTGATGAGCGTCTCCAGCATTTTAGCCAGACACGGCAGTTTTGAGATAGGACGGTAATTATCTAAAACTTGCTTATCGCCTCCCTTGTGCAAAGGAACTATATGCGCACATTTCCAAATATGAGGAAAACAACTGGTGGAAATACAAAGATTAAAAATATGAGTAATCTCCTTGACAATAAGGGGTGCAGCTAATCTTAAGAAATATGGCTCTAATTTGTCCTCCCCGGTTGAGCTCTTTTGATTTAAATGTAGTAATGCATCTAAGACTACAGTGAGAGAGAGGGGTTGGAGGGAGAAGTTCTCAGGTGTTGTTGTCGATGTGTTTGTAGTAGTATGATTTACAGCCTCAAGTTCAGGACCACTATATGTGTTGGAGAAAAGGTGACCAGCTTCTGCAAAGTGTGAATTAAACGTGGAGCATATTTCCAGGGGTCAGAGATTGAGCGGTTGTTACAAATAATGCGGGTGGGGAGCGTAACAGTGTTAGAATTTTGGAGAGAATTCACTGCTTTCCAGAATTTGCCTGCATTTCCTTGGGAGGAGGTAATTAACTGGAAATGGTAAACCGTAATGGCTTTCCTAAGGGATGAGGTGCAGATATTTCTGAGGTGACGGAAGTGAGTCCAGTGAACAGGATCACCAGAGCGCCTAGCTCGAGACCAGGCTGTTCACTTCATTGGGTCAGTCCAATCAATCAGTTCAGAGTTACAACTCTCTGTCTATATACTCTATAGCTCTGGGTACAGTGACTGGGTTTTTAAGGCTGTGAGCACGGTGGCGCCCTGTTGGGAAGGTCAGGTAGATGAGTAAACCTAGGCCTTATAAACACTTTATTGGTTTATGATGAAGCTGATTTGGGTGATGTCATATTCAAAAAACAATTCACAATTTCAATTCAAATATAGAAAAATATAGCTGACTGACAAGCTCAGTACATGCCGCGGTGTGATGCGTTTTGAGCTTGTATATTCACCGTTTGATGTGGACAGTCAATAAAAACTACTTGATAACAGTATTGTAGTTGTTTTGGCCTTGCATGAACTTAACCAGAGGCACTAGACATATTCAAAAAAGTAAAAATAAGTTATGGTTCATTGGTTAGTGTCATGGATACTAACTTGGATGAATCACTAAGGAGATGCATAAAAACCCTATTGAATTGTTCATCCTTTCCACAGTAGTTATTTACTTATTTCTCCTGTTCTCCTCTTTTTCTCTTCTTGGCCTATCCATGTGCAGTTGAATGTTGTCCCCGTGTCCCCTAGGGTAGATACCCTCACATGTTCTCCCCGCGTCCCCTAGGGTAGATACCCTCACATGTTCTCCCCGTGTCCCCTAGGGTAGATACCCTCACATGTTCTCCCCGTGTCTCCTAGGGTAGATACCCTCACATGTTCTCCCCGTGTCCCCTAGGGTAGATACCCTCACATGTTCTCCCCGTGTCCCCTAGGGTAGATACCCTCACATGTTCTCCCCGTGTCCCCTAGGGTAGATACCCTCACATGTTCTCCCCGTGTCCCCTAGGGTAGATACCCTCACATGTTCTCCCTGTGTCCCCTAGGGTAGATACCCTCACATGTTCTCCCTGTGTCCCCTAGGGTAGATACCCTCACATGTTCTCCCTGTGTCCCCTAGGGTAGATACCCTCACATGTTCTCCCTGTGTCCCCTAGGGTAGATACCCTCACATGTTCTCCCTGTGTCCCCTAGGGTAGGTACCCTCACATGTTCTCCCTGTGTCCCCTAGGGTAGATACCCTCACATGTTCTCCCTGTGTCCACTAGGGATATCCATGCCGCAGCAACCGAATTTGCTCTTTGGGACACTAAATAAAGTTGTATCTTGAAATGACATCATCGTACTGATAAGATATGCTTATTTGACTCCGTGTTCATGACAGGAAGAAAATGTCATTTTTAATTCCCCAAACTTCTCAGAGCAACTCCTGGGGCGATGCACCACACCTACAAACACTAATCTAGTGTTAGTAGTTAGTTGTTAGTAGTGATCTTATACCTACTGAGAGGTGGAGTTTTGAGACATTCAAGAGCTTGTCAACTATGTACACTGGGTTGTAGTGCCTTCATGTTGTGTGTACACACATTTCATGTGTGCATTAATGTTTCATTTTTCCCCTCAAATGAACAAACGCAAGACAACACTTTGCAGTGTAAATATGAAGGGCTTGATTTTTATTTATTTATTTATTCATTTATTTCGCAACCGCTATTTATTATGCCAACGCTGTTGAACTGGAGGTGCGGTCATGGGCATGTCTGTCACCTGTTATGACCTGGCTCTTAGGCCACAACAAAAGGAGGGAGTCACACGGTTGTTAAAAGTGTACACATAATTTATTTCCTTAAAACCAGTTAATTTAAATGTATCAAAAAGTCTTATGCCAAATAACAATACAAAGTATGAGGTGTGTTCATCAGTCAGATCAGTAGTTCAAGTGAGTGGATGTGTGGTAAGTGTGTGGGGTGTTGAACTGTGCAAACCAAAGTGCTACTGCTTTCTGATGAAGGAGAGAGAGAGACTGAGTGTGGCCACACCCAGCCTCTTATAGTGCACTCTGGGAACACTGGCCAGGTGCTCCCAATGCACCTGATGGGCAACTCAGAACCTGTGGGAAGCAAAGGTTACACTACACAACCACACAGGCCCTAGTAACTACAGGGGCCGTGACACACCTAAGTTCATTTACTGACAGCCATTTTCATTTGGTCAAATAAATTTGGGAAATGAAGAGTGGATTTTAAAACCACACGCTAACTTATACCATGTATGGAGTTTGTGGAGACACAGTGACAAATTGCTGACGTCTTGATTGATTCAGGCGATCCCAGACTAGTCAAATCTGGCCCAGAATAGTTTAGTTTTGTTTTGCTTTATAACCATAATATCAATTTGTGAAGACGTCCTGGACGCCAGTGATGTTCAAGACTAGACCAAACTAATAGACACATGCCTACCTGTATAAAAGCCCCCATGTGGTCACATGCCCCCCCCCCCTCAATGCGTGTCAAGTGTTTTGCATGCTACAGTATTAATATTTGCATTTGATAGGGTGACTTTTTATCTGTCTTATCCTTCTCTCTTTTAAGGGGATTCCCAGGAGTTCGGCGGTAAATTCCCGGTATGTAAACTTGGCCAAATTTGGGAAAAACTTAGTGAGTAGCCTATGTGCAAGTTCAATATAGAATAGACCTCTATCTGTAGCCTTTACTAAATAAATAAATACAGAGAAAGGGAGAGAGAGGGCGTGTCGGTCAGGGGGGCGAAAGATCACGCTAAAATAGACTAGCATAAAGAGCCGAGAGAGAGAGCGCGTTTAGGCAGGGGGGCGAGAGAGGGGGACTGATCTAAGATCCAAAGTCCAATAGATCAGAAGTACCATTAGCTCTGGAAATCCACTGTCAGCGTGGTCGGTTGGCCACCTTGTTTTAAGCCCCTCTATCAGCGTGGTCGGTTGGCCGCCTTGTTTTAAGCCCCTCTATCAGCGTGGTCGGTTGGCCGCCTTGTTTTAAGCCCCTCTATCAGCGTGGTCGGTTGGCCACCTTGTTTTAAGCCCCTCTATCAGCGTGGTCGGTTGGCCGCCTTGTTTTAAGCCTCATTGTCAGCGCTGCTGGTTGGCCACCTTGTTTTAAGCCTCACTGTCAGCGCTGCTGGTTGGCCACCTTGTTTTAAGCCCCACAGTCAGCGCTGCTGGTTGGCCGCCTTGTTTTAAGCCCCACAGTCAGCGCTGCTGGTTGGCCGCCTTGTTTTAAACCCCTGTGTCCACATAGCTCGTGCTTGTGAGCTGAGGTGAGGGTTGAGGATTAGAGACAGGGTTAGTGAATTCAGAACAATGGGAGGTCGGAATATTAACATGGCACCATCTCTCTCTCTCAGAGAGAGAGAGAGACAGAGAGAGAGAGCGTGCGCTATTGTTCGGTCGGGGGGAGGGGGCATCGGAATGGCGTTGTCTTTGGTAAGATGAGAAAACACCACCATTCCAAAATCAAATTATTTCGAAATGTGGGGGCTTCGGTATGGGGTTGTTTCTAAGTGGTGGTGTTTCAGAATGGCACACCGCCCCCTAAAGGACCATAAAACCAAGGCAAGTATTTACAAGAAATGGTCTGACTTATTGTAAATCCATATGTTACTCTCTGGCTCCTCCCACTGGAGGCATTGCTCACTGTAAGTTACTGTATAAAACAGTGAGCAGACAGTGAGCTGTGGTCCTTATGTGCTCCTTAGGGGACTAAACCTCATAACCTGTTTTTCTACTGTCTCTGTCTCTATAGACCTACATCAGACTGTCTTTCTACTGTCTCTGCCTCTACAGACCTACATCAGGACTTCAACACTGCAGCAGGTAAGACTTCACTTTTTCACTTCACTTTCAACGTTTTATTTTGGTTCATACTGTTGGCCTCCTTGTTTTAAGCTCCACTATCGGCACGGCCGGTTGTCCACCTTGTTTTAAGCCCCTGTGTCCACACAGCTCGTGCTGTGTTTTATTTGGTCTTAAGTTCATACAGAAAAAATAGATGTTACATTAATACTAATATTGTACATGCATACACACACATACCATTTGTTTATGAAATAGGAGTGTAAGGAGAACAAAACATGTAATGAAGTAGTAATAAAATAAATAAATAAGAACATAATTATGTCTTCTCTTTCTTATTACAGTATATATACTGTACATGTGTATATTTCCAGTTGTGTGTGTGTGTGTGTGTGTATATATATATATATATATATATATATATATATATATATATATATATATATATATATATATATATATATATATATATATATATATATATATATATATACATAACACCAGCTGCAGGTGTGCGCGATACGCGGCTCTCTTGATTATTTGTATCTTTTCTGTAAAATACAAATTGGATCTAAGTATTTCCCCACAACTCTACACAGCATGTTATATAAAGGACAATAGGGAACAGTAAATAGATATAAAGATTTTTGATTCAGGGTATCTTTTGCTCTGAATAATATTGCAATTATTGACATCTTCCTTTTGGCAAGATTTTTTTGTGACTTCCAACTTAACTTGTGGTCGATTAGTACACCAAGCTCTTTATATTCATATACTCAATTTTTACATTTTTTATCGCCAATATGACTTCATTTTCTATTTTTTGTTTTCCAAATAACTTGCTTAGATTTGCTTAGATTTAATGATAATTTGTTCAAGTCAAACCAATCCGTTAAGTATGTTTAGTTCCCTCTCCATTGTCTTCAGAAGCTCCTCGAGATTTTTCACTTGGGAAAACAAATTAGTGTTGTCCACAAAAAGTACATCATTTAGACACATTACAGATATCATTTAAATGTAAAATAAAGAGTTTGGCACGCAAAATTGAACCTTGTGGAACGCCATACTTTACCATCCATTTCTCTGATTTAACATTATTAATTTGTACATATTGATCCCTATCAAGGTAGCTATGAGTGTGCAGCCCATCTGATGCTGTAGTGTTCCAGCTTTTGTAGCAGTATTTCATGGTGGACTGTGTCAAAAGCTTTTTTCAGGTCAATAAAGACACCAACAGTAAATTCCTTATTGTCAATGGCATTTGCAAATTGTTCTGTCAAGTTCATTACAGCCATTGAGGTTGATCAGTTTGATCTGAAGCCGTACTGTTGTTCGCACAATAAGTTTTATTTTTCGGTGAAATTGTCAAGTCTATGTACAAATATTTTTTCTAGTATTCTCGAAAACTGGAAGCAGAGGAATGAGTTTGTAAATGAGTGTCTGTCACCAGGTTTAAATATTGGAATTACTTTTGCCATCGTCATACTGTTGGGGAATATGCCGGTTTCGAAAGATTGATTACATATATAGGTCAATGGCGGAGCAATACCATGTATAATAGTTTTAACTAGTCTCATGTCAATGCCCATACAGTCTGTGGACTGTTTTACATTTTTTTATGTCAATAATTTCATCTTTCCTAGTGAAAATTGAAGAGAGATTATTTTTCATAGTCTCTGATTTTTGACATCCCATTTTTTTGCTCCACAATTTCATTTGCTAATGGTTTTTGTCAATGGTTTCATTAATTATATTCTTGTCTTTAACAAAATGGTTTGGTATCTATTTTTTCAGCTCCCCTTTTTATTAAGCTGCTTAATACTTTCCATATTCCCTGTGCTCTTGTTCTGTTCCAATAAATTATGATAATCTGTCTGTCTCGTAATCCAGGGTTTATCTAGGAGGTGGCTCTTTCTGGTATGTTTCCTTAATGGGCAGTGTTTATCATACCAGGATGTGGTTGCTTGTCTGGTGTACCATACCGTAGCGATGATTGGCATAGTTCCGTAACCTGACAGACTGTTAGGCAGGGCAAATACCATAAAAACCTGATTAAAAGGTGTACCAAACTTTTCTCAGTTGTTTTTAACATGATTTTTAACGTAGAATCCAATTCTGCTTGATACATTTTTGTATCACGCATAGTTAACTCTCTCAGTGCCAGCCCTTTTTCATATTTTTGGAGTTCGACAGTGCCAGCGATTTTCATCTAAAAATCATATTTCATATTTCGGTGCATGTTTCCCGACGGACCATTTAGTGGACGGACACACACTTTTGGTTCCGGGTTAGTCCGGCCCTTGTTATGCTCTAGCAATGGTCGCCGCGGTCGCTGCTAGCTGCTGTTAGCATAGGGATCGTATTGAACCGGCGCCGGTAGGTTACGTCACGTACAGTAGCGTTAACGTCAGCGGCATCGGTTATTACTGTAAATCATAATGATAACGGGTGACGTAGATTCATTTCAACGGCACGAAAACGGTTAATTAGATAATTAGCATAATTAATAAGATTCATTCAGATACATTGCAGAAATGAATTCTACAGGACAAAACATATAATGATCAACTGAGAAAAGTTTGGTAAAGCCTTTTATGAATTTATTATAGATTTTTTCCAGTTATTTGTGCCAATGTGTCAAGTAAATTGACACATGGGAGGAAATAATAGGGGAAACGCTCTAACTATTCGATAAAAGGCTTTTTACAAAACTTTTCTCAGTTGATATTTATGTATTTTGTCCTGTAGAATCTATTTCTGCAATGCACATTTTTGTATTGTGCATAATTAATGAGATACAGTAATTACCATATTTGACACAGTGGTGGAATGAATGAATGAATGAATGAATGAATGAATGAATGAATGAATGAATGAATGATTTTATTTTCGTGTCTGGCTGCCTTTCGCAGCCCATCCCACATGAGATTATTCAGACACATTATACATCATCATTTCCAGTGTCAACACGCTGACATCAAAATAAAAGAAATAAATAAAGTTAATTGTCATATACAAATTACATATACAGGGTTCATCTATTGTACATAGGCATTGCATATGTGCAAAGTACATGTACAGTATATCATATATTATCTAACATGTAAGAGAGAGAGACCGAGAGGGAGACAAAGAGACCGAGAAGGAGACAGAGAGACCAAGAGGCAGAAGAGACCTAGAAGGAGACGGAGAAAGGGAGAGAGAGAGAGAGAGAGAAAGAGAGAGAGAGAGAGAGAGAGAGAGAGAGAGAGGGAGAGAGAGCGAGAGAGAGAAAGAGAGAGAGAGAGAGAGAGTGAGCGGGAGACAGGGAATCAGCGAGAGACAGAGAATCAGCGAGAGACAACCAGAGGAAGCACTGGATAGAGGGTATATACCGGTAATTTATAACTATACAAAATTAATTTAGTGTCACTTCTCCAGGGGCAGGTACCCGAGCATCTCCAACGCTATGCATATATTGTACGTTTCCTTCTATTCCATGCTTTGTGAATAAAGTTTGATATGGCAAAAGTATGGTTTTGAAATAGATGTTTTACTAGAGCACCGTCCAGTTGTAGATCTGCATTAACTTTTTCAAAAAGTATTTTTCTTAAGTCATGATAAAGGGGACAATACAATAGATAGTGGATTTCATCTTCTACTACATCGAGCTCACAATGTTTACATAATCTTTGGTCTAATTCTATTCCGGAATACCTTCCAGTTTCAACTTGTAGTGGTAGTATTCCTGAACGGAACTGAGCACAAAGCGATCGCTGGCTCTTAGATAGATCATACGTAACATATTTTTCGCATTCATATTCTATTTTAAACTGACAGTATGTTCGCAATTTGGGTTTGTCATTTATTTCTTCTGACCATTTAAGTTTATATTTTGCCATAGCCAACTCTTTAAATGCACGCACATCCACCTTCTGTCGGTGGGTGTAGAGATACCCAAGTCCCTGCTCCTGGAGAAGTTCAGACACCTCTTGAGCCCAGTACCCCCCTACTAGGATATCCCACCTGAAAATCTTATTTGCCATTCTATCCTCTGGTAGGTCAAGCATTCTATTCCATAGTTGCATTACATTCATTTTCCATCTCACTTCACACGGTATCCATCCCATATCTCCATTGACTGCCGCTATAGGAGCAAATTTATGTACACCAAGAAAATACCTGATAGCCCTATTATGTACATTTACACATTTGTTGAAGGACCTGAGTCCCCAGACTCCTGATGAATAATCCAGGATAGGACAAACACATGACTGGTATAACTGAGTATATGTAGCATATCCCATATATCTTAAAACCTTGGTCTTTCCAATAATACCACCTAAGGCCCTACTTGCGGAATCTGCCAGCACTGACGTCCCATGTAAGAATGACATATGTTCATCTAAGAAAAACCCAAGATATTTGTACTTATCTGTGAAATCAAGTTTGTTACAACCAAAATGGAATTGATTTACACTTCGTTTTCTACCTGGTTTCCTAAATTCCATAACCTCTGTCTTTTTAGGATTAATAGAAAGACGCCATCTTTTACACCATCCATCAGCACATGTCAACATTTCCTGTAGATCTTTTTCATTTTCTGCCATCAGAATTAAATCATCTGCGTAAAGCAAAACGCTAACTTTAGTTTCTCCACATGTTATCCCCCCTCCCAGCTGTTTTATTTCTTTTGCCAGGTCATTTATAAAAATAGCAAATAGAGTTGGGGAGAGCGAATCTCCTTGCTTCACTCCTGATGGAGTGGGAAACCATGAGGTATAATATTCATTTAACTTGACACATGCTACTGGTGCCTTATAGATGGATTGGATGGCAGAGTAAAATTTACCATTAACTCCTATTTTAAGAAGCCTATATAAAAGAAGATCTCTATCCACATAATCGAAGGCCTTCTGAAAATCTATAAAACATACAAAAGTTGATCTATTTTCCTGAATTCTGTTTCTAATTATAGTACATACTGTAAATATATGATCTATACAGGCTCTTTTCTTGCGAAAACCATTTTGTTCGTCTTCCAAAATATTATGGTGTTCCAAGAATGCCATTAGCCTACGATTTAAAAGAGATGAGTATAATTTATACACTGTACTAAGTAAACTAATACCCCTGTAATTTAATGGCACCCTTGGATCATCTTTTGAGGACTTAGGAATTGGATTTATAATGGACTTGAGCCAAGTAGAAGGTAGAATGCCCGAGTCAAAACAGCATTTAAATAAATTATAAAGAACATTGAACAGTTGGGGGGGTTTAAGTACCTCATTATACAGTTCTTCTACACCTAGAGCTTTCCCTCTTTTAGCCATATCAATTGTCTGTTGAACCTCTTCACTGCTCAAAACTCTATTCAGTTCACTATCACTGAGCTGTTCCTCCAAGTACGTCTTCTCTGAACATATCTCGGCATAAAAGCTTTCATCAAAACCTGTATTATTATTTGAAAAGAGGCCAGAGAATCCCTTCTCCCATTCCCCAAGTACTATATCTGTATCTGATGTTAATTCTTGATCTTGCCAAACTTCCATAGGGATTTTTTTATGACGTTTAGGGCCCAATTTGTTAATCTCACTCCAGAAACACTGAGGGTTATTAGACTGGGTGTGTTCTAGGTTTAATGATAGGCCTCTCTGGTACCTCCTTTTATAAAATTTGAGCTTCTTATCAAATAAATGCTGCTTGTTTTTAAATATAACTCTACATTTTATCTTTTGCTGTTTGTCGCCAGAATGTAAATATGCATTTTCAGCCTTGCGCATCTCAGACCATAAGACCCCTAGTTCTTCATTCCAATATGGTTTATGTGTTTTATGTGACTTGTATTGACCCTTCCTTTTACAAATATCATCCTTCCTTAGGTCTGAATGAATCAGTTGTAACAAAACATCATACCATTTGTCAAGTTCAGCCTGGCTTTGAGAAGAGACTTCTAGTTTACTGATTAAATTTTCCAATGCTACTGTGGACATATTAGAACTCAGGAAAGCCTCTGTAATATTTCTCTTGACCCTTCTTTTACTAGGTTGCGTGCTGGGTCGTGTAGCATCATCAAAAGTAGATTCTGCCATATCAACATAAAACTTCAAAAGTAACAAAGAGTGGTCTGGCAGTCGACAACGATCTCCTATTAAATCAAAACACCCAGCATTTTCTACCATTTCATTTGTTAATAGAACTCTAAACTCAAAACAATTGTCCAAACAGTCAAACGGGGTAATTATATAGTCCACTATAGCTTTGCCCTTTGAGGACACCGATGTGAAATTGTGTGTGTGTGGACAGATTCTGCCATTGATCAGGCACATGGAAATACTGTAAGAGAAAAACCTAACAAATACATGGGGAAATGGTTGTCAGAAACTGGTGGATAGAAGCAGGAGCAATCACAGAAGGATCAAGTGTACAAGCTGTAGAAGGCTGTCACTACTTCTGTGCAATTTGACTGCATAGACAGTAATTTGAGGCATTAAGATACTGAACCCTGACAATGGACTTGTTTGGAGCAGAATTCAGACATTCACTGGAATTGAGACTAGAATTCGAACGGCCTTCGGCCAGTCTCTCTCTAGCGCCACGCCATCCAGGTGGCCGGTGTATTCTACTGTACTTACAGTATGGTGTGTATATAGTACAATATTCTACAGTAAAGTATGCTACATTACGCTACAGTTTAGCACAATACAGCATGATACAGTACAGTAAGGCCTGATGCAGTACAGTACAGTACAGTACAGTACAGTACAGTACAGTACAGTACAGTACAGTACGGTACTGGTCTGACAACAGCCTAATAGAGCACACTAGAGTCCAGTAAAGCCCCCCAAGGGCATCTTAACCAGTTCCATCCCACTATAGTTCAGTAGTACCCCCTCCTCAGTCCGTTCTCACACCTGGCCGGACCAGGCAAGACTCGGGTGCACCAGGCTGTACCATATTAGACTCCACCGGGCTCCAACACACTAGTTAAGCTCTAGAAGCCTATGCTATAGGCTCTATCAGGGTTCACAAGGCAGTACTCTACCATGGTCTAGAAATATCCATTTAAAACTACTGGACGTGCACACAAAACTATTGTCTATGCACACAGTGTTTACTTGCAATGGTGTGAGTACATACAGGGCTGACAACAGCCCAGCACACCCCAACATACTCTATTAACGCAGTGGACACCTAGTCCAGCCCTTCCAGGTGTGATCCATTCTCTTACAGCATAGTACCCCCCCCTGGCCCTGTCAGTTCTATCACCAGGCAGGACTAGGACAGACTTGGGTGCCCTAGACCGCAATGCATTATACCCTAAAAGACTCAAACAGGTTGTTTTCAGCTGTAGCAAGCTGTGCCAGGCTCCAACAGGCTCTACTAGGCTGTAAAGGGCAATTCTGTATGGTGGACTAAAAATACTCAATAAAACTATTGGTCGTGCACACGGAACTACTGTGCACACAACGTTTAGTAGCAATGGTGTGGTTACGTACACGACTGACAACAGCGTAAAAGAGCCCACTATAGTCCAGTAGCTGTAGGAGGCTGTGCCAGGCTCCAACAGGCTCTACTAGGCTGTACAAGGCAAATCTGTATGGTGGACTAGAAATACTCAATAAAACTATTGGTCGTGCACACAGAAATGTTGCCCGCGCACACATATAGGGCTGACAACAGCCCAGCATACCCCAACATACTCTATTAACGCAGTGAACACCTAGTCCAGCCCTTCCTGATGTGATCCATTCTCTTACAACAATTCGACTGGAGAGCCCTGAGCGGGGGGTGTGGCGTGCCTCCTCCTCCCCAACACCAACACCGCGGCCACTACCAGCTGCGTTGCTGGTGTAGCAGAGGATATATGGCAGTGGGGTAACAGCGATAACTGTGGCCTGTGAATTGTGTAACATTCAGTTGGACGTTCCCATATAAACTTAATGGGGAAATTTTCATGCACAAATAAATTCATTATTAATCAAGGATGTGTTCATTTGAAAAAATGAACACCGGTCCGTTCGCCAGTCTGTTCCTAATATTATGCTCAATGACTGTGTGAAAAATCAGAGTGATTGATGCAGTCAGCGAGGAGTTGCGCCTGTTTCAGACATCCAGACAGACATTTCCTTAGTTATAGTATGGATGATCTAATTAAAAGAAGAGTTCATGAAAAACATAAAAACAATGTAATTATTATTTTCACGATGAAATGTGTTACATATAGGGGCTTTAAGTCTGTGCTCCCCAACATCTTTCTCCTGTATTAACTTTATACAGCTCACCCTAACATCCTCTCTCCTGTATTAAGTCTATGTTGCACGCCGCAACATGCTCTCTCTCATGTATTATGTCTACTGTATGCCACACGCCCTAACATTCTCTCTTTCCTGTATGAAGTCTTTGTCACACATCCCAACGTCCTCTCTTAACTCTCTCAGTGCCAGCCCTTTTTCATATTTTTGGAGTTCGACAGTGCCAGCGATTTTCATCTAAAAATCATATTTCATATTTCGGTGCATGTTTCCCGACGGACCATTTAGTAGACGGACACACACTTTTGGTTCCGGGTTAGACCGGCCCTTGTTATGCTCTAGCAATGGTCGCCGCGGTCGCTGCTAGCTGCTGTTAGCTTGGGGATCGGATTAAACCGGCGCCGGTAGGTTACGTCACGTACAGTAGCGTTAACATCAGCGGCATCGGTTATTACTGTAAATCATAATGATAACGGGTGACGTAGATTCATTTCAATGGCACGAAAACGGTTAAGTATATGCGCTCATCCCAGCATCTCTCTCTCTCTCTCTCTCTCTCTCTCTCTCTCTCTCTCTCTCTCTCTCTCTCTCTCTCTCTGGTATTAGCTCTATGCTTCTACACCAGCTTTCATTTTTTTAATGCACTGTGGCTGAAAGGAAATCCAAAACAAAACAAACGCAAACACTTGGCAAGTGGCAGGCACACAGTAAAATGACATAGAAATGTCTGTCTAGTTGGATTTATCATTTTACATGCGTGTGCAACTCTCACTCTTTCTCTCTGTGTCCCACGTTTGTGGCCACGCCAACCGTGCATCTGAGGGTCAATCATGACTATGGCCTCCTGAAATTCCTGCCATGGTGTCCACATTCTAATGAAGTCAAGCAAGTCTTAATCTCCTTTCTGTTTATTCTATTTCCAGTTCTCTTGTAAACAGCGGTCTCCATCATGACACAAATGTAAGTATTTAGATTGGTATGAATGGGGAATGCAAAACAGCACTGCAGTTAAATCAAACATCAGCTGAACTGCAGTTGTTGTTGTTGTTGTTGTTGTTGTCTAACAGAATGGGTGTAAGGGAACAACTATCAAAGTTCAACATTGCCTTCAAGGCAAATCCAGCAACAACTGGCAGAAGAACCCAATACCTCATACAACCTGAAAAGATTTACCTGGATGCAGAGAATGCGGAGGATTCCAAACTCAGGAAGTTTACCATTGGAACAAAAGATCCAGAGAAGCCAAATAAAAGTGTTCTCCTGATTGGAGAGACAGGAGCAGGGAAGTCTACTTTGATCGATGCCATGTTGAATCATGTAATGGGCACACCGTATGAGAGCAAAGAATGGTGTACGATTGTAGATCCAACAGAACCAACAGAGACAACATGCAGCCAAACTGAAAAAATCACAGTTTACGAAATATGTGCCTTTCATAATGAAAAATTCCCCTACTCTTTGACCATTGTTGACACACCTGGGTTTGGAGACACCAGAGGTGTGGTTCGAGACCTTCAACTTCCAGGGATTTTGCAAATGTTGTTCACAGATGAAGTGACAGAAATTGCTGCTGTGGCCTTGGTGCTGAAAGAGAGTACAAATCGTCTTGATGACAGACAGAAATACATATTTAACTCAGCTGTGTCTCTCTTTGGTAAAAACATTGAGAACAACATTGTAGCTCTGATTACTCATTCTGGTGGAATGCCAAATGATACTCCTCTGAAAGCTCTTGCAAAAGCTGGAATAAAGGTTGCAACAAATGAGAAGAAAAAGCCAATCTGCTTTCAGTTCCAGAACAGCCAGACCGAAGTCGAGGACGAAGATACTGCATTTGCAATGCAATTTGCTTGGTCCGTATCCAACAAGGGTATGAAGGGATTTTTTGATTTCCTGAAGAATGTAGAGTCTCAAGATATGGCGCAGTCAGCAGCCGTTCTAAGGAAACGAATGAAATTGGGAGCACATGCAGAGTCATTCAGTGACCGGATCAATGTGATTAATCTTCAGCAGAGGGGAATCAACCAAACTAAAGAAGCTCTGAAGCAACTTGAGTCTGGCCAACAAGTGACAAAAACAATTGAGGAACCCTACAAAGACCTGAGTGAAAGTGATTCCTGGTGGACAAAGGTCGCTCGCTGTACAACCTGCCAAGAGAATTGTCATCGCGAATGCAACTGCTGGTTCTACTGCAAAGTAGTAGGCACCAACTGCACCTCATGCAAGGGCAAGTGCCAGAAATCCTACCATGTGAGAGATAAGCAATATTATGTTACCAGGACAAAGAAGGTTACAGTGCCAGATGTGGAGAAGCAATTTGAAATTAAAGGAAAGGAGGGAGAATTGAAGCGAGAACTCGAAAAAAAAGAGGAAGAATTAGCAAGAACAAAAGGAAAAGAGATTGACGAAATCTACCAATGCATTGTCGAACTGGATGGGATTGCTCTGAAAGGCAACTCGATCTACACCTACAAACATCTGGCATTTCTGATCGAGAAACTCACAGAGCTAGGAGTTGAGACAAACAACGAGAAGATTCAAAAACTTACTGAAGTGAAAACTCGCATTGAAAATGAAGAAGGTGACGGAATTCGTTACATGTTGGCCAGCCTCGGTAGCAAGGCTTTAAATATGGGTCAGCAGGCTGCAGGTTTCTTTAAAGGATTGTTTGGAAAAAAATAAAAAAAAAACATTGCTAGGACCTACTGATTCAGGATACACATATATCATCTTTAGCTAAAAGATATCATATCGGATCGTTCTCAATATATTTCAGATTATTTAATTGGCTGTCACCATCAGAACTAAATAAATAAATGAATTAAAACATAATCATGAGTTCAAAAGTGGCTAGTACCACTGGAAAAAAATGCCAAATCAAATAAGATAATATATGACATGATAAAAGCATACTAAAAACACTCAAATACAAAAGCTCATAATTGTCCATCCCTGATCTTCTCTGTCTTCTGGCCATCTTAAGTGCCATCTTGTGTTTAGTTGTTGAGGTCATCCATGTGGAGCCACATGAGCTAGTATTGTGTAGAACTGCCCAGTTGAGGTAGCCGGCGGGTGTTGGAGAGACCAGCACCACTTTGTTGTTTTGTGTGATAGCCCTGGGGTGGCCCACGGCGTGCCCGGGTGCATCACTGAAGATACACAGTGAAAGGAAGGTAGTATCTGTGCAGGTAGCTGTAGGGAACTGGGTTAGTTCTACAGAGGTTAGGATATGGTCATCATCTGGGTTTAAGACTAGAACGTGGCTGACCATAATGACCTGTGAGGTGGATGTTCATGTGTGATTGAGCTGTTGTTAAGATGTTAGGTCTTTGTGTGATACCTGCAAATTAAATGATTCACTACCCCTTGCAATTTGTATTCCTATACTTTTTACTCCTTGTAATTTGTTGCTTTTTTTTTTTTTTTTTTTTTTTTTTTCTTTTTGCCTCTTGTGATTTGTATTGCTATACCATTTGTATTGTCTAGACGTGCTATTGTGGTGTGTTTTTATTTTTACTTTGTTTTAGGGTGATTTAGGGCTAGTTTGGAAATGCTCCCTTAACACACTGGGGTGTCCAACTGTGCTCTGTTGTCTGTTTGTTTATTCAGGGCATTCAGTGTTTGGTCGTTGGAGAATAATGGTTATTACACACCGGCGAAAAAGCAAAACGACTCGAAAAAGCGAACAAAAAAAGGCGAAATATTTGCCGGCGAATTTAGTCGCGGCCTCCTGTACACACCAAAAAGCGAAGCGTATAAAACGATTAAATTCGCCTTTCCTCTCCCCCTCCCCTCCTGGCGTATAAAACGATTAAATTCACCTTTCCTCTCCCTCTCCCCTCCTTCTACTACCCTCCTCCCTGCATTTTAGCCTATATATTTTAACCATGGAAAGACGCACGCAGGAACCGATCGAATTGTTGGTCATAAAAGTTTTTTTTGTATCATCAGTTATGACCAGAGATGCACACGATTGAGTTAATTAATTAATTAATCTGACGGCGCTAAAAAGGCTGAAATAGCCTACAAGTTGATCATCTTACTCAACCAAATTAAAAAAAGGTTTTCAACCTTTTTGACTCCAGGGACCACCATTTGTTCAGCATTTGAGCCACGGACCACCATTTGATGACATTTTAGCCTCAAAGACCTAAAACTAAAGAATTCCAGGCTGTATTTTGCCAACAAAACAGTGTAAACTTCTTAATTAAGTGGTGCTAATTCAGATGATGAATAGTATGAAAATGAAACCAAATGGACCCGCAAGGGTCCATTTGGTTTCATTTTTACATTCTCAAGAGTTACATCTGGTTAACCAACTTTCCATCATTTAGCCTGAGGACCACCTGGAACCTTCTCAATCTCAAGGACCACTGGTGGTCCCCGGACCACCTGTTGAAAACTCCTGATCTATCTGATCCTTATACAGATTAGCCTCATCTCGGCGCTGTGCTCTTTTGTCTATAGCCTATTAAGTAGATCAGTGGTTTTCAACCATTTTCATACCAGGGCCCACTATTTATTCAACATTTGAGCCACGGACCACCACTCAAGGACATTTGCTCCACAGACCCTAAAATTGAAGATTTCTTTTGCTTTTGTCCACAATACCAGGCCATTCTATGGCCATTCTTCAACATTCTCTAGTTGTGTAGACTTGGGCTAATTCACATTATGAGAGCGTAAACATGAAACCAAATGGACCCGGTCCATTTGGTTTCGTTTTTACGAGCTCAAAGAGTTTTCTCTGGTTAACCAACTTTCCATCATTTACCTGCAGGGGGCCACCGGGAACTCTCTCAAGAACGGTGGATTTTCAACAGGTGGTCCCCGGACCACCTGTTGAAAATCCCCGAAGTAGATCAATCAAATAGATAGATCAATCAGTGACAAATGCGCAGCAGCTTTCCTTGCTCGCACCACAGCCGATTTCAATTTCGAGGGAATGCACAACGCCAGGACTACTCACTTGGTAAAGTTCCCAATTCTCGTGGTCTCATTTCAATGACGGGCGCCATGGATATGCCCTGGCGCAACATGGAACAGTGAACACTGTGGTTTAATAACGAGGGCGCGTGCACACACACACACACACACACACACACACACACACACACACACACACACACACACACACACACACACACACACACACACACACACACAGAGAGAGAGAAAGAGAAAGATGCGCTGCAGTTTATGGTTTCAACACGGCAGCGCAGTTTAGGCTGCATTCTGATTGGTCAACGGGTATTAGTCGCCTGCGACTAGCTGAAAAATTCGACACCAAAGCGAAAAAACAAAAAGCGAAAATAGTCGCATTTACGCTATTTCGCTAATTCGCCGTGGTGTGTAAGCTTACATTGACTCCAATATGTTAAAAAAAAAAGCGAAATATTCGCGCGGAAAAAAAAAAATGTGTCGCTTTTTCGCCGGTGTGTAATGAGCATGAGGAACACTGAAAACATTCGTTGATGTTCTCCGCCCACTGCACTAAACAAACATGGACACATTTTTGCTGTGGACATTCGAATGCCCCCTAGTTTTGGTGACCATTTCTGGAAAGCTCATTTTCTACTTGTTCTTTGCAAGTGAGAATTATCCAGTCCATATTTCCTCTCACTTGTTCTGTTTAATATAATAACTTAAAGGTAGGGTAAGTGATTTGAAATTCATCCTGTAGTTCCAGCCTGGTGCACTAGGGGCGCCAAACAGTAGCTACACTATGTGAGCCTGCTGCTCGATCCTGATTGGAGGAGAATTCGCCACCACCTGGGGAACTTTTATTAGCTCCTCTGCTAACGTGGGGGAGGGGGAAACTCCATATATGGTTTCCACACCTTATAATAGAGCATTTTAACAGAAAAAAATATTTTTTGGGTGATATCTGACAAAAGTGAAATCACTTCCCCTACCTTTAATATGTTTATTTTAACATGATATATATTCTATGTACCACTACATCTGTTGTTTTTATCTGTTATGTTTTTATCTTTATTAATTGTTTTGAATCTGTCCTTTTCAGTGGTCCTGGGTGGCTGCTTTGGGTTTTCTCAACCATTTATGCTGTTCTGTACAGACTACATTTCTTTTATGTTTACAATTTAGGCAATTTAAGACACTCTTAATCCACCAGAACAACATACATTAAGGAATGAACAAAAAAAAGGATACACACGCACACACACACACACACACACACACACACACACACACACACACACACACACACACACACACACACACACACACACACACACACACACACACACACACACACACACACCAATGTGAATCATACACAAGCTAAGAAGTGCTATATTTGTTTTCACCATGTAATCATGTGAAAAATCTAGTTATACTAAAACTTTGTGTTGACTGATTGTCCTGAACACACAACACACACACACACACACACACACACACACACACACACACACACACACACACACACACACACACACACACACACACACACACACACACACACACACACACACACACACACAGTTTTTAATAATCATGTTTTAACCTCAAGGCTCCCATGCGGCTGTTCTGTTCCATGGTCCACTGATCCACTGCCCCCTTGCTCTGGATCAGGACCACTCCTCCACCAGGTCACCAGTCAGTTCTGTTCATCCCTGCCTCTAACCAACAGTTCTCCTTCTGACCTCACCTCACCCTCATCAGCTCTCCTTCTGACCTCACCCTCATCAGCTCTCCTTCTGACCTCACCCTCATCAGCTCTCCTTCTGACCTCACCCTCATCAGCTCTCCTTCTGACCTCACCCTCATCAGCTCTCTCCTCATCCTACTCCCTCTCTACCCTCTCCTTTTTTACTGCTCCCTGACAGAGTTCATCGTGACCCTGGAGACACAGTGGATCCCCCAAGACTCTACCATCGGCTCAAATGAACAGATGACCAGCTGGGTCATCCGACCCGTCGTCACTGATGAATATATTGATCTTGTTTACACACCATCTCCAGTTGGCCATACACCATCACCATGCCATATTTGTCCGGGTCAGATCACTTTTCTCTGACCTACTTTTTGTATGGCCTATTCACTGTTTGTTGTTTTGTGTTCAGTTTATAATTTTGGTGCTGGTGTAATCTTCTCCATACTGAAAAACTATGGACAAAGCTTCAGAAGAGTATTGAACCTTTCAGAAACTTGGATTATTTCTGTAAATTTGTATTATGCAAATTTCATTCACTGTTCTTGTAGAATTGATTTATCTTCACTAAACTTTAAAATTGATGTATTTGGTTGTTGTCTTTCTTTCTTGCATCCTCCAATTACTAATTTGGGAGTCTTGCTACTATGGTTTAAAACTGGAACATTTTATGGGGTTTCATTCCATTTACTGTAGGGTATTTTAAAAAGGTCATTACTGATTTTAAAGGTAAAACATCTTACCACATTTAAACATCCTTCATTGTGCATTTTCTTAAAGTGACAGTACTGTATTTGGTTCAACTGTGTTTTCTGAAAAATGGTTCTTACGGTCCTACACACAGTTCTATATTGCTGTAATTATTAAGGTGATTCCCTTAGGTTTACATTTTTCTGTTATTCTGGACATAGAATAACATAAGGTCCTGATTCAGACTTATACATTATTCACTTATAGAATAAAATCACAATGGGTAAATCAGAACCATCAGTCATGCTTGGTTAACTTATATTATGGACTCTTCCGTGTTGGTGACGTTATCTTTAAAGTAATAGTTATAGTTACTTCTCTGAAAAACATTACTTATTACTTTTTTCTGTATTAATTGTAAGGAACCTCAAAAACGAGATAGTGTATCTCAAGGGGTAAATTTCAATCTGAAACATTCAGTTGTTTTCAAGGGGAAAAAATACATTTTCCTAATGACACTGGTCCAATTGTTGCTTGCCAATACAGAGGTGAAAAGATACTGATGTTGTGCCAATGCATAGTCAGACCAAAACGAATCACCCTTTTACCCTGTGTTGACCAATCATCATCATTATGAGGAAGACACTTTCTCTTTCTCCTGTGAAGTGTGTTTCACTCTGGGAGTGCACTCAGTGCACTTTTCAGCATGATGTAGGCAGGCATTGGGCATTGAACACAGTAACTGTAATGTTGTTACTAAATAGGAAAATGTAAAGAATGACTTTAAAAGTTACTGTTTCATGCTGAGGCCAGAAGAGCCTTTAAAGCCTGGGTTAGTTCAGGAAGGCAAAGACATTATCCCTTATTTGAACAAAAGAAACGCTCTAATGCAACATTTAAATATATCCATGCGTTACATAAAAAAATAATGAAAATACTATGAGGGCTGACTCTTGCAAATAAGCTACAGCATCAAAATGAAAATGATTTCTGGGAAGAAATTAAAGTATTAAATAAATGTAAAACATCTTTGCCTAGAAATATTGACAATGCTACTGGCTCAGATGAGATTGTTCAATTGTGGCAAAAACACTATTATGATTTATTCAACTGTGTACAAAGCCACTCTTTAGTAGTGAGGAAAATTGAAAACAGTGATGATATTACTATCTCCCCACAAGAAATATGTGGTGCAGTCTGCACACTGAAAGACAATAGCATGTGGCATGGACCAAATATCGGCCAAGCATCTAAAATTTTAGATTTATATAATAGGCATAACTCCACTATTTTACTAAGGCCTTTGCGTCGTGTCAATCATGAAAAAAATGTTCATTAAGCTACAGAACAGTGGCGTTCCTTCCTTTCTAATAAGAATCTTGGCCTTTTGGTACGCACATCAAACAATGCGCATTAGATGGAGAAACCGTGTTTCATCCCATTTCACAGGGAAGCATCTTATCCCCTCTGCTTTTTAACTTATACATGGGTGATCTTTCCCAGTTGAACAGCTGTGCCTGTGATACAAGGTGTCGGGTTGGCAACAAAGTCATCAACCACCTGATGTATGCAGATGACCTGGTCATCCTGTGCCCGTATAGTGTTGACCTCCAGCAATACTGGGGGTCTGCTCACAATATGGCCCAGAATATGATTTGATTTATAATGCTAAAAAGAATCTTATATGCACAAGCAAACATGATGCACTCTTGCATGCTCCCCTTCACCCCTGCAGGTCTCATTACTAGCCCATATTTGCTACTGTTTTTAAGGTCTTAGACTACTGCTATTTTAAAGTAATTCTGTGCAATAAAATGTTTTTATTTGAGTATATGAACGTAAAATAAACCATTGTAATCTTGGGGGAAATCCTTGTTGCTGCACCTTCCTTTCAGTCATTGAACCTGTTCAGTTGGGTATATTTTTAAGTACCCTATTGGCCTGAATATAAGACTACATTTTTTCCCAATGGAAATATCCCAAAAATGGAGTCGTCTTATGTTCAGGGGCTATACTATGTGACATTCAATGTTCTTTTTTCTGTAAATGGCTCTTGAAAAATTTGGGTCGTCTTATAACCGAGTCGTCTTATATTCGGGACAATACGGTATATATTATTTTGCTATACTTTTAACACTTGAATTCAAACTCTGGGTCTCGGCCTGGTTACAATTACATCTTTTAAATTATTTATTTCATTTTTACTTATAAGAATCATTCAATCTATTCTATGCTGTTGTGTGTCTTATAAAAGCAGCAACTGTCATGGTTGTCATACCTCTTATGGTCAGTAGATGGTGACATTGCTATGTGACATTGGACCAACTAAGCCTAGCAAGTTCAGTCCTGAGCCATCTAGTGTCAGAGTTGCCAACATTGAGGGGTCAGAAAACCGAGCGCTTGAGCTGCAGTTCATGGTTCATGCAGCCTGAAAAGGGACAAACTGGAGTCGGAAATACATTGTTTCCAACGATGGCGGCGCATATAAGGTCTATTTGAGTCTCGTGTGCAACATGACAACTGTTAAAACGTATTGTAGGCTACATTAACAACTAAAGTCTGTTCTAACACTACAAAACGATCTAAAACAAAGAGGTTAAAGGTAGGGGAAGTGATTTCACTTTTGTCAGATATCACCCAAAAAATATTTTTTTTCTGTTAAAATGCTCTATTATAAGGTGTGGAAACCACATATGGAGTTTCCCCCTCCTCCACGTTAGCAGAGGAGCTAATAAAAGTTCCCCAGGTCACCACAATTCTCCTCCAATCAGGATCGAGCAGCAGGTTCACATAGTGTAGCTACTTTTGGGGGCCCCTAGTGCACCAGGCTGGTACTACACCATGAATTTATAATCACTTCCCCTACCTTTAAAGATAATTTAAACTGGGCTGTTGCCCTGAGTTCAGGTACTTATTTGTTTGTCCTCATTAGAAGTCTATGTAGAAGAGCCTCCATTGGACTGACCTCATGAAGTGAACGGAGTTGACGTAACTCTGTCTATACTCCAAGGCGCTGGTTCGCCAGAGCCGCTGCTCTGATTGGTGCATCACAGTTTCCATAGAGACACGAGGCAAGCAGCCAATCGGTAGCGTGACCGTCGTCCCTCCAGGCTATGGGGGATTGTGTGTTCCCTCCGGGCTATGGGATGGCTTGTCTTGTGTCAACTTCCGCAGCAGCAGCAGCAGCAGCAGCAGCAGCAGCAGCAGCAGCAGCAGCAGCAGCAGCAGCAGCAGCAGCAGCAGCAGCAGCAGCAGCAGCAGCAGCAGCAGCAGCAGCAGCAGCAGCAGCAGCAGCAGCAGCAGCAGCAGCAGCAGCAGCAGCAGCAGCAGCAGCAGCAGCAGCAGCAGCAGGTCAAACACTGCGTAGAATTATTATAATATAAATATAATAACAGGTGAGTGTAACTAATCTGTAATGCTGTTGATTAAACTGTAATGCTGTTGATACATGTTGTCTCTGCTGTACAAACCATATGCACGAATTCAAAACTACTAAAGTCCTACAGAGAAGTGAGTTAAAGTCCATGTAAATATAGTTGTTTACTGTATAATAGGCTACTACTATAGCAGTGGTTTTCAACCTGTTTCCATACCAGGGCCCACTATTTATTCAGCATTTGAGCCACGGACCACCATTTGAATACACTTTCACCCCACAGACCCCAAAACTAAATATTTATTTTTGCTTTTGTCCACAATTCCAGGCTGGAATCCAGACAGATCAAAATGACCATTAATCTTCTACATTCTCTAGTTGTGTAGACTTGGGCTAATTCACATGATGAATATTTAAGAGTTACATCTGGTTAATGATTTGAACTTTTCATAATTTACCTGGGGACCACCTGGAACCCGCTCAAGGACCACACTGGTGGTCCCTGGACCATTGGTTGAAAACCACTGGTATAATAATTAATACTACTATAGTGTAGCAGTAGCTACAGGTCTGTGAATGTCATGATTATTGTTCTATAACAGCATTAAATCCTCAACTCTGGAAGTGGAAGAGCTTGTTTCTCAAGAAATGTTTTTTTTGTTAGTATTTATTAACAGTATGTAGAATAGTGGACATTTAAAGCACAATACAAATGGAACAGAGTAGATTTTATTTGTTTCTTCTCATTGCATAGCTACAAAAATCACTGCAAGAGAAGGCAGCCATGTCAGATGTGTACTGTTACTTGTCAGACAGCTTTCTAAAGAAAGAAAGAAAGAAAGAAAGAAAGAAAGAAAGAAAGAAAGAAAGAAAGAAAGAAAGAAAGAAAGAAAGAAAGAAAGAAAGCAAACTATTAACAGTCCAACAGTTAGAGTTACAGTACAAGTCAAGTACATACTGCAACAGAACTGATAACAGATTGGAGTATTACAGTACAACCAAGTACAAACTGTACAAACTGTGATTGGACATACTAGTTAAGAATACACTTGTTTACAATAGGGTTCACCTTGTTCATTTCATCAAGACATTAAGAGTCGTACAACATAGTTACTTCTGTAAACCCAGAATCAACAATTCATGGAGGAGGTAAAATCATAGTGGAGGTAAAAAGGAAAAGAGAAATATACAAAGAGGGGGAATTGGGTTGGTGGGTGGGGAAATATTGTTTTAGGAAGGTCGGTTTCGAATTGCAGAGAGTGGTTTTGAAGGAGTATTGTTGATTGTGAATGGGCTAATATATGGGAATAATAAATGTATTTCATTGCTTTGTAGTGACTCAGGATTCAGGTGGACTCGTTGGGGGAAGAGTCCTGAGTCTCTTGGTCCAAGACAGAGTCAAATTTAGGGGCGAGTTTGAGGAAGAGACAGAGTAGAAATGCTTAAAGGAGAATTCCACACCAAAACACATTGGGCCTCAATCTACCTTGATTCCTGTGACATGATACATAATGTCCTTGATTTTTGTTACAGATGTCCCATTTTCTACATCTCACCATGAGGTCCCCGTCCCCACGACGACGTTGGGAACAGTTAACATGGCCGCAGGTTGTCTTTATTCTACTGAGGGTATTTCTGTAACTCCATTTTTTTTTACACGCACATCACATTTTAATAGTATACTGATAAACACGCTTGAATTTTACGTCACTCTGGGGGAGCCTTTACTTGTAATCCCAGATTCCCAGAGGTGATCTATTCCTCCTCCTCTCCTCCCCTCACTTTTGCTCACTCATATGTGGGTAGGCCTATGCCTGGAAAAGACAGGCATCCCCAAATAATTAGTTGTGGCGCACACGCCAGTAGAAACTCCTGTCCCACGGATGCCACCTGAGTTTTTAAAAGTCATATAGGGTCCAATTATCTTGTAGTGTGTGGCTTGATATGATGTGTGGAAAAAAAAAAAGTTTGGAGCAAAGACAACCTGCGGCCATGTTAACTGTTCCCAACGTCGTCGTGGGGACGGGGACCTGATGGTGGAATGTAGAAAATGGGACATCTGTGACAAAAATCAAGGACATTATGTATCATGTCACAGGAATCAAGGTAGATTGAGGTCCAATGTGTTTTGGTGTGGAATTCCCCCACCTTTTCAGACAGGCCTTCAGGGCATAGTGCCTTGTTGATGAAAATGTGGACTCGAGACGACTCAGAGATCTAGGGATCTACTACAAGTCACTAATTGTGTGCATCATGTCTTTAGACCAGGACAGAGCATGAGGAACCAGGACCCAGAGAGGACCTTCCAGTACCAGGACAGTCTGCCAGCACTCCCTGTCCCCTCTCTGGACAGAACTCTGTCCAAGTACCTGGACGCAGGTAGGAACCTGTCCCCTATGTCCTAGTACCTGGACACAGGTAGGAACCTGTCCCCTATGTCCTAGTACCTGGACACAGGTAGGAACCTGTCCCCTATGTCCTAGTACCTGGACACAGGTAGGAACCTGTCCCCTATGTCCTAGTACCTGGACACAGGTAGGAACCTGTCCTATGTCCTAGTACCTGGACACAGGTAGGAACCTGTCCTATGTCCTAGTACCTGGACACAGGTAGGAACCTGTCCTATGTCCTAGTACCTGGACACAGGTAGGAACCTGTCCCCTATGTCCTAGTACCTGGACACAGGTAGGACACTTTCCTATGTCCTAGTACCTGGACACAGGTAGGAACCTGTCCCCTATGTCCTAGTACCTGGACACAGGTAGGAACCTGTCCCCTATGTCCTAGTACCTGGACACAGGTAGGAACCTGTCCTATGTCCTAGTACCTGGACACAGGTAGGAACCTGTCCCCTATGTCAGGGGTCGGCAACCCTAGGCACGTGTGCCAACGATATTAATCAATATTAAAATTACTGCATTCCTCTTGAATGTGAACGTTGTAAAATAAAGATTATACTGCAGTATTCGCGGTATAATTCAGGTAGTTTTAGAACTAGGTGCTGCAACTCACTTATAATGCTCTGTCTGTGAGCTTGTAGATTGTATATTTATCGCGCAGCGCACAGCTGTTAACATTGCATCATACAGTATGCGCAGGGCGCCGAGTGTGGGACTATTACACGTTGTCTCTGTAGCTTAGCTCCATATAAGATATAAAGATGGCTAAAAAGGCACGGTGGTGTTACCATGTGCGTGTGTGCGTGCACAGCTGCGCCTGCGTGTGCGACTGTGCGTACCACACGTCTCAATGAGACTGACCGTTCTAATGTGAAAGTACTAGTGTGCAGTGTGCTGAGTTGTTCTGATGGCGAAATATTAATATTGCAATCAATGTAAGACCGTTCTATTGATGTGTTTTTTCCCCATCAATAGAAAAGTCCTAGATTCATTGTTGCACTAGGTCTGATTGATTGATCAATCTAATGTGAAAGAAAATTATCTACCAGCCTGGCTGTTCTGATAAGAAATAAAATATGGCATAAGCATGACATATACTGTAACTGCAGAAAATGGCCATTAACAATGTGGAAACCGTGAAAATGCACTATTTATTGACTATAAGAGAATTTATTGTAATATTTTGCGATGGCACTCAGTAGTATCAAGGGAAAAAAATCGTGGTATTCCATGTCAAAAAGGTTGCCTCCCCCTGCCCTATGTCCACTGCATGGGGCCAGTGTTGGGCAGTAACTATTATTGTAATATTACTTTTTCCAGCAAAAGTCAAGTAAAGATATTACTCTGCACGCCTCAGTGCTTATTACTTTTGAGCTTGTTGTTGCATGATGTGAAAACAACAGATTTATAAGCTATCAACACATAACAACAGTAATACTGTAGTTTGTAGATCCTAATCCAACACAGCATTCTGCACACATGACATTCTCTATCTATTCCTTTGTGGGTGGGAGGGGGGGGCTGGGAAAGTAAGATTATAATATGTAATATATTATTATTTGATCCTAGTAATAAGTAATGCAATATTATTACTTTTTCTAAGGAATAAGTATTAATGCCCAACACAGCTGGAGCCAGGGAGGAACTCCTTATGTAAATAATAATAAGAATGAATGAAGTTTTAAATGCGTCCTCACCCATGTGTAATGAATTAAGTTTTAAATGCGTCCTCACCCATGTGTAATGAATTAAGTTTTAAATGCGTCCTCACCCATGTGTAATGAATTAAGTTTTAAATGCGTCCTCACCCATGTGTAATGAATTAAGTTTTAAATGCGTCCTCACCCATGTGTAATGAATTAAGTTTTAAATGCGTCCTCACCCATGTGTAATGAATTAAGTTTTAAATGCGTCCTCACCCATGTGTAATGAATTAAGTTTTAAATGCGTCCTCACCCATGTGTAATGAATTAAGTTTTAAATGCGTCCTCACCCATGTGTAATGAATTAAGTTTTAAATGCGTCCTCACCCATGTGTAATGAATTAAGTTTTAAATGCGTCCTCACCCATGTGTAATGAATTAAGTTTTAAATGCGTCCTCACCCATGTGTAATGAATTAAGTTTTAAATGCGTCCTCACCCATGTGTAATGAATTAAGTTTTAAATGCGTCCTCACCCATGTGTAATGAATTAAGTTTTAAATGCGTCCTCACCCATGTGTAATGAATTAAGTTTTAAATGCGTCCTCACCCATGTGTAATGAATTAAGTTTTAAATGCGTCCTCACCCATGTGTTTTCCCCTCCAGTGCGACCCTTTGCCTCAGAGGAGGCGCAGCGCGGTGCGGTGGCCACAGTGAGGCGCTTCAGAGAGGGTGTGGGGGAACAGCTGCAGCAGAAACTGCAGCACAGAGCCCAGAGCTGCAGGAACTGGGTAGGACTGGGTTTGTTAACCATAGAACCAAAGTTTGTTAACCATAGAGAGTGTAAACATGAAACCAAATGGACCCTTGCGGGTCCATTTGGTTTCATGTTTACACTCTCAAGAGTTAAAGGTAGCGGAATTGATTTCACTTTTGTCAGATATCACCCCAAAAAATTTTTTTCTGTTAAAATGCTCTATTACAACCCCAATTCCGTTGAAATTGGGACGTTGTGTAAAATGTAAATAAAAACAGAATGCATTGATTTGCAAATCGTTTTCAACCTCTATTCAGTTGAATACAACACAAAGACAATATAATTAATGTTCAAACTGATAAACTTTATTGTTTTTTGAAATTATACAATCTTTTGTAAATTGATCCCTGCAACACGTACCAAAAAAGTTGGGACGGGGGCAACAAAAGATTGGGAAAGGTCATGAATGCACAAATAACGCCTGTTTGGAACATTCCACAGGTAAACAGGTTAATTTTAAACAGTTTAATATCGTTATTGAGTATAACAGGACCATCCCAGTCGCTCACAATCAAAGATGGGGCGAGGTTCACCACTTTGTGAACAATTCTGTGAGAAAATCATCCAACGGTTTAAAAACAATGTTTCTCAACATTCAATTGCAAGGAATTTGGTGATTTCATCATCTACAGTTCATAATATAATCAAAACGTTCAAAGAATCTGAAGAACTTGCTATACTAAAGCGTCAAGGCCGAAAACCAACACCAAACACTTGTGACCTTTGATCCCTCAGGTGGCTCTGCATTAAAAACTGACATCATTGTGTAAGGGATATTATTGTGTGGACTCAGGAACACTCAGAAAACCATTGTCAGTTTACATAATTTGTCGCTACACCTGCAATTGCAAGTTAAAAATCTACCATCGAAAAGCAAAGCCATACATCAGAAAGGTTGGTTTGAAAAACAACCAGAAATGCCTTCTCTGGGTCCACTATCATTAGAAATGTGGACTCATCAGACCACAGCCCACTTTTCCACTTTGTGTATAACCATTTTAAATGATATTGTACCCAGAGAAGGCATTTCTGGTTGTTTTTCTAGTTGTTTTTTCAAACCAACCTTTCTGATGTATGGCTTTGCTTTGCATGGTAGAGTTTTAACTTGCAATCGCAGGTGTAGCGTCAAATTCTGTAAACTGACAATGGTTTTCTGAGTGTTCCTGAGTCCACACAGTAATATCCTTTACACAATGATGTCAGTTTTTAATGCAGAGCCACCTGAGGGATCAAAGGTCACAAGCGCTAGATGTTGGTTTTCGGCCTTGACGCTTTAGTATCGCACGTTCTTCAGATTCTTTGAATGTTTTGATTATATTATGGACTGTAGATGATGAAATCACCAAATTCCTTGCAATTGAATGTTGAGAAACATTGTTTTTAAATCGTTATATGATTTTCTCAAAGAATTGTTCACAAAGTGGTGAACCTCGCCCCATCTTTGATTGTGAGCGACTGGATGGTCCTGTTATACTCAATAACAATATTAAACTGTTTAAAATCAACCTGTTTACCTGTGGAATGTTCCAAACAGGCGTTATTTGTGCATTCATGACCTTTCCCAGTCTTTTGTTGCCTCCGTCCCAACTTTTTTGGTACGTGTTGCAGGGATCAATTTACAAAAGATTGTATAATTTCAAAAAAACAATAAAGTTTATCAGTTTGAACATTAAATATATTGTCTTTGTGGTGTATTCAACTGAATAGAGGTTGAAAACGATTTGCAAATCAATGCATTCTGTTTTTATTTACATTTTACACAACGTCCCAACTTCAACGGAATTGGGGTTGTATAAGGTGTGCAGACCATATATGGAGTTTCCCCCTCCCCCACGTTAGCAGAGGAGCTAATAAAAGTTCCCCAGGTGGAGGGTGAATTCTCCTCCAATCAGGATGGAGCAGCAGGTTCACATAGTGTAGCTACTCTTGGGCGCCCCTAGTGCACCAGGCTGGTACTACACCATGAATTTCAAATCACTTACCCTACCTTTAAAATATTCATCATGTGAATCAGCCCAAGTCTACACAACTAGAGAATGTAGAAGATTAATGGTCATTTTGATCTGTATGTTTGACTGTTTTGTTTCCCCAATTCCAGCCTGGAATTGTGGACAAAAGCAAAATAAATCTTTAGTTTTGGGGTCTGTGGGGCTAGAATGTCAGCAAATGGTGGTCTGTGGACCAAATACTGAATAAATAGTGGGGCTTGGTATGAAAAACATTGAAAACCACTGTCTTAAACCACAATTACTATAGTCCAGTGGTTTTCAGATTTTTTTCATATCAAGCTCCACTATTTATTCGTCATATGAGAAAGCACAGCACATACCTGTATAGAGAAAACGTAGAATATTCTATCGTTGGATAGGATTTTGTTTATAATAACTTGTTCACAATAACCATAAATGGTCTAGTACTTGGGGTATTTCATGGTTCCGAATCCATTTCAAGCATTAGTTTTGCACAAAAACACTCCTTGGGCTAAAACAGCCATAGACATCATAGAATGAGGTCAGCACATTTGGGCAAGTGTCTATGGCTGTATTTAGCCCCAGGAGTCGACATTTGTTCGAACCTCCGAGGGCTATCAGAAGGAATAATCGATTGGCATCTCTGGCCAATATTTGCAGCCCTACTAACGTGTTCAGTGTTGTTGACTTTGGTAGAGATACCATCAGTGAATTGACCATCTTGCTGTGTGTTTCCTCAGCTGGAGGAGTGGTGGCTGGACGCAGCCTATCTGTCTCTGCGGTCAGCCTCTCAGATCAGCATTAACTTCGGGGGTCCTGCTCCGTTCCTGGAGCACTGCTGGACCCCCGCCGAGGGAACCCAACTCTACAGGAGCAGCATCAACACCTGGTACACCCTGCAGTACTGGGAAAGGATACGCACGTAAGATACACACACACACACACACACACACACACACACACACACACACACACACACACACACACACACACACACACACACACACACACACACACACACACACACACCCACCCTGCAGTACTGGGACCTGATACGCACGTAAGACACACACACACACACACACACACACACACACACACACACACACACACACACACACACACACACACACACACACACACACACACACCCTGCAGTACATCCCTAATAACATTTACGGCTTCTGAACTAAATAGTTAAATACTTTATATATTATAGTAGTTTATAGTATTATAGTAATAGTAAATAGTTTCCCAGGGTATACTTTATTTGGAGGAGTCTGTCTCCTAACTATTTTTCTTACTTTTGCACTTCTGTATTTTAGACATGTAAAATGGCAGGTGTGACTGTCCTTTTCCCCCTTTTTATGCCTATGTTTTCAGGTCGCTGTAGAATGTGTATATTCTGCCATAGAGAGGCAGAGCGCTGCCAACAAGGCAGCTTGCCAACAAGAAAGCTTGACCTGCTCTTTGCATTGGCATTGGACATTGAACAAACGCGGGTGGGGTTTTTATGGTGGTGTCATGTGGTAAATATAACTGATCTACAAGCTCACCACACGCTTTAACTTTTAACTCGGCTCTCGTCCCCACGCAGCACCGTCGTGTGGTAAAGCTAGACTGCTTCAGTCTGTATAACAGGATCTAACGAACTACAGTGTTAAGTTCATAAACAATAATCTAGCATACACTGAGGAATGCTCAAGATGTTTCAACATCAGATGAGTAGTGGAGTTCAAAACGGCATCAGCACCTTTACCTCTTTGTGTGTGTGTGTGTGTGTGTGTGTGTGTGTGTGTGGGTGTGTGGGTGTGCGTGTGCGTGTGCGTGTGTGTGTGTAGGGAGAGACTGCCTCTCAGAAGACTGGTAATAACATAGTGTTTGACATGGATCAGTACAGAATGCTGTTCTGCACCTGCAAAGTACCAGGACTGACCAAGGATACACTGATCAACTACTTTAAGACTGGTAAGAGACGCACGCGCACGCGCGCGCGCGCACACACACACACACACACACACACACACACACACACACACACACACACACACACACACACACACACACGTGCACACACCTCAACAAAACGACAACTACAAATAGAGAGGGCAGAATGACAAGAAAGGACAAGATAAGCAAAAGTAAAACAAAATGTACAACACTACTATTTTCCATGGCTATTAACACAGCATCATGTAGGTTATGACCATAAGCAATTATTCAGGCATCGCCTGGGAAGATCATGGGCCTATCTTCTCCCCCCTTGACCCCCCCAAGCCATTTTTGAGCAGACGGTAATAAGGCAAGCTAAGAATGTAACCTCTGACCCCTCACATGTTCTTTACTCAGAATATGAACTAATGAGATCAGGTAGAAGGTATAGGACACCACAGTGCAGACACAACCGTTTTAAACATTCATTTGTACCTCTTTCTATAAAACTGTTAAATAGGTAGTCATTTCCCTTACAAAGGGGTAAGCACTTAGGGTGTATATGTTATTTGTTCTTGTGTTGTGTTGTCTTTTGGTTTGTTTTTTGTCTATTGTCCTATGTATGCAGCTGTGGTCCTGTCTTCAAGACAAGTTTCTCCTTCGGGAGACCAATAAAACGAAACTTGAACTTGAACCATGGATCACATCAAGGTCCTGCAACATGACAGAGAATCACGTCCTACTTCAAATCAAATACTGGAAGATGAGTTAGTTAAAAGAGGCAACTTTTTGGCCAAAAATCTAAATATATAGATAGCGATTTTTTATTTTTATTTTTTGTAATTTTCCCCTCTATGTTGCCCCTAATTTGATTCTGCAGCTGTTTCCCTGCAGACAGACACTTGCCTTGTCCTGTAGACGGTCCAGAACTTTGTTGTTGTCAACAAATCATAAAAACAAAACATTCGTTGGACTCAGGACAAGCGTGGCTAATGTGAGAGGAGGAGGGGGCTGTGTGGGGTGAGGCAGCATTTTAGCCAATCACAGCACAGCAGTCTCCAGCAGTTTTATTATGAGCCAATATAGTGGAGGTGAGGTGGAGTTAGATTCTGTTTATTTAGCCAAAGGTTGGCTAAATACTGTAGTATCTCGGCTGTTATGGGCAGTCTGTCTGTCTGTCTGTCTGTCTGTCTGGAGAAGGCCATGCTTCGTCTATCCTTAGAAGGGGAAAAAAACATCCTGTTTCTGTAGTACCATGTGATAGTATACCATCAATGTCTTCTCCTTCTCTGTATGTTAAGCATGTGCTGCAGATTTATCTGGTTGATCTGTGATATGTAACCTCTTCTGATCAGTATTTGGATCTATTATGACTGTGCCTCTTGTGAGGATCCAAATAAAAGAATTTGTGTGTGTGTGGTGTGTGTGTGTGTGTGTGTGTGTGTGTGTGTGTGTGTGTGTGTGTGTGTGTGTGTGTGTGTGTGTGTGTGTGTGTGTGTGTGTGTGTGTGTGTGTGTGTGTGCGTCTGTGTGTGTTCCAGACAGTGAAGGTGTGTGTCCCTCTCATGTGGTGGTCATGTGTAGAGGTCGTATCTTCACCTTCAATGTGTGTGTGTGTGTGTGTGTGTGTGTGTGTGTGTGTGTGTGTGTGTGTGTGTGTGTGTGTGTGTGTGTGTGTTCCAGACAGTGAAGGTGTGTGTCCCTCTCATGTGGTGGTCATGTGTAGAGGTCGTATCTTCACCTTCGATGCTCTCTGTGTGTGTGTGTGTGTGTGTGTTGTGTGTGTGTGTGTGTGTGTGTGTGTGTGTGTGTGTGTGTGTGTGTGTGTTCCAGACAGTGAAGGTGTGTGTCCCTCTCATGTGGTGGTCATGTGTAGAGGTCGTATCTTCACCTTCAACGCTCTCTGTGAAGGTCACATCCTCACTCCACCAGAAATACAACGGTAAGAAGTTCTTGTTCATATATTGTGTTTGGATGGAGGGGTGTAGTGGAGGGGGGACGTGGGGGGACGCAGGGGGACGGCGTCCCCCCACTTCTCTAAAATATTTTTGGGGCAAAAGGAGAAAAGAACATTAGCATGGTGAAATGCATCTTAATGACATCATCAAGATGTGTTTCACCATGTTAATGAGTTTCCTTTTTTCTGAGTGTACAAATGGAACCAAATGGACCGCTGGGGTCCATTTGGTTCACATTTGTACACTCTCAGAAAAACTTCTAAAAGTAGCACTACAACACTGGTCCGATGTACTGTATCCTGATGTTGTACAACTCTTAATTTCTGATACCGATTTTAACCGATACCGATATACAGTATGCAGGCTTTTGTTGTGGTCAAAAAATACATAATGTGAGCATTCAGTGATTTGGGTGTTTTGGAAAAAAAACCCTAACAGACCAACATCATGTGCACCAAGGCCTGCCCACACTCCTTCATAATTAGTTCCCCCTGTATATGTTTTCCCCCAATTGTGTCGCAATATACTGTACATATCCGGCCTTTTATTTATTTATTTATTTTTTTAAACAGTAAAATAGTCATATTTTTATAATATTTTTCCCCATACCGATATGTTCCTATATTGATTTTTAAAGCCTTCATCGACCGATAATATCTATATGGCCGATATATCTGCCTATCCCTAATTGTGTTCATGTTCACGTAACTCCAAGAAGCGTTCACTTTTAACCCTCTTCTCTTGTGTAGAATCATAGAAGGTAGGAGACTTCAGGTGAATTCCAGACATGTTTAGTAATAGACACAAAATCCTAAACACATGTCCCACATCCATTAAAATACTAGTAGTATTTTAGACTTTCGTTAGCATTGCTGCATTTTCAAGGCCTTTTTTTCCTGGCCCAGTCGGCCAGTCATTATGAGCCTCAGCTGTGTGGTGCTCAAAGGAGCTTTCCACCCCTGGATTGACAGCTCATTGTAGGGTTTTTGGTGCTCCTGAGCACCACTTATGTGCACCCCTGATTATGATCCATGGATGGTACAACGTCATGATGAAATATTAAAGAAGAGTAGCTCAAAGTTTTATCGCTGTAATTCAATATTATTTTGATGAGAAGTGTTTTTTTTATAATGGAATGTTTTACATCGGGTAAAATATATGGAGTTTAGTGTGATGATTTGACAAAAAGCATTTGTAGTTATTGTCAAAATGCACATGTAAGAGTTTATTCATCCTCTCTCTCTCTTTCCTCTCTCTCTCTCTCTCTCTCTCTCACTCTCTCTCTGTGTGCGTGTGTACAGACAGTTGTCCTATGTACATCAGTACTGTTCCAGGTGTTCAGAGGGAGACGGAGTGGCGGTGCTCACCTCACTGGACAGGACACTGTGGGCCAAGGTCAACCTCACTGTGGACACATCATTAACATAATTACATAACATTAACATAATTATTACATTAACATCTGATGTCAGGCTTTTTTAACTTCAACACCTTCAAGCATATGTTAGTCCCATTTGATTCATTCATTGATCAGTAAAACTAGCAAATGGCTCTCTGAAAGAGGGCTGTAGTTGGGTGGTCCTACAGTTTAAAATGAGGACCATTTTTGAGAGGTGCTAACCTCTTTTATATGCATGAATGAATTACTTTATAAATAACGGAATGTTACATCACAAAGCGTACGATGATGAGAGGAACACTCTATCATATCACTTCACACAGGTGTGTTTTTTGTTTATTTTTATTTCTTTGTTTTTTAAGCACAGCTAGCCACTACTATATACAGCTTCCACACCAAATATTCCAAATATTGAGACATGTCCACACATGTCCATACATGTATTGATCTGTCTCTACAGATCAGACAGTATCTGATCAGTATTGATCTCTCTACAGATCAGACAGTATCTGATCAGTATTGATCTGTCTCTACAGATCAGACAGTATCTGATCAGTATTGATCTGTCTACAGATCAGACAGTATCTGATCAGTATTGATCTGTCTCTACAGATCAGACAGTATCTGATCAGTATTGATCTCTCTACAGATCAGACAGTATCTGATCAGTATTGATCTCTCTACAGATCAGACAGTATCTGATCAGTATTGATCTGTCTCTCTACAGATCAGACAGTATCTGATCAGTATTGATCTGTCTCTACAGATCAGACAGTATCTGATCAGTATTGATCTGTCTCTACAGATCAGACAGTATCTGATCAGTATTGATCTCTCTACAGATCAGACAGTATCTGATCAGTATTGATCTCTCTACAGATCAGACAGTATCTGATCAGTATTGATCTGTCTCTACAGATCAGACAGTATCTGATCAGTATTGATCTGTCTACAGATCAGACAGTATCTGATCAGTATTGATCTCTCTACAGATCAGACAGTATCTGATCAGTATTGATCTGTCTCTCTACAGATCAGACAGTATCTGATCAGTATTGATCTCTCTACAGACCAGACAGTATCTGATCAGTATTGATCTCTCTACAGATCAGACAGTATCTGATCAGTATTGATCTCTCTACAGATCAGACAGTATCTGATCAGTATTGATCTCTCTACAGATCAGACAGTATCTGATCAGTATTGATCTGTCTACAGATCAGACAGTATCTGATCAGTATTGATCTGTCTCTCTACAGATCAGACAGTATCTGATCAGTATTGATCTGTCTACAGATCAGACAGTATCTGATCAGTATTGATCTCTCTACAGATCAGACAGTATCTGATCAGTATTGATCTCTCTACAGATCAGACAGTATCTGATCAGTATTGATCTGTCTACAGATCAGACAGTATCTGATCAGTATTGATCTCTCTACAGATCAGACAGTGTCTGATCTGTATTGATCTCTCTACAGATCAGACAGTATCTGATCAGTATTGATCTCTCTACAGATCAGACAGTATCTGATCAGTATTGATCTCTCTACAGATCAGACAGTATCTGATCAGTATTGATCCCACCAATGAGAATCTTCTGGAGACCATTCAGAGCAGCCTGTTCGTCATCTCTCTGGACCAATCGCAGCCCTCCGCCACCCCACTGGACTACACACAGGTACACACACACGTGCGCGCGCACACGCACACACGCACACACACACACGGACGCGGATGCACACGCACGCACGCACACACACGCGCACACGCACATGCACACGCACACACACACACACACACACACACACACACACACACACACACACACACACACACACACACATGCGTGCACACGCACACACGCACACACAGACACACACACACACAGACACACACACACACACACACACACACACACATGCGTGCACACGCACACACACACAGACACACACACACACACACACACACACACACACACACACACACACACACACACACACACACACCAATCCCCATAATGCTTTGATGCACTGCTCACTGTTGTGGACCGACTCTTTGGAAAGTCTATGATGGAAAATGAACGTCATGAAAGGGACTGCAGTGCACAGCTCTGTCACATATTGATTTTCCATATCAGAAAACAAACTAAAAGCTAATGCCTTATAAGGACAATACAGTGGAGGTGATGATTGAAAGGGGTGTTGAAAGAAACCCATTCAGGGCTTGACACTAACACTTGCCCGCTTGCCCGGGGCAAGTAAAAAAAATGTGGGGCAAGTGAAGACTGCTACCTGGTTGCCCGATCGGGCAAGTGTGCAACTTAGTGCACTATAACACAACACAAGATAAATTTGTCTTGAAGGCAGTCATTGCACTCTGCCTCTGTGTCTTTCCCTGCTTTCTAGCTGTCCACAATTCCAGGCTGGATTTGGGAAACAAAACAGGCAAATTAAAGGTGCAGTATGTAGGATTGTGGCCAGAACTGGTACTGCAATCACTTTCAAAATACTGTTGAGCAGTGTGTCCCCTCCCCCTTCCCCCCGACTAGAGGTTGCCAGCTAGGCTGCAGGATCAAGCAGGAACGTAGACTGCAGGAGCTTCCATGGCAAGTGATGAATCCTACACAGTAATGGTTGTTACACATTGGCGAAAAAGCGAAACGACTCGAAAAAGCGACCAAAAAAGGCGAAATATTTGCCGGCGAATTTAGTGGCGGGTGCCTGTACACATCTAAGTGCGACTCGAATAAAACGATTAAATTCGCTTTTCCACTACTCCTCCTCCCCTCCTTCTACTGCTCTCCTCTCTGCTGCGTTGTCATTGATATATTTTATTCACACCATGGAAGGACGCACGCAGGAGCCGATCGAAATGTTGGTCATAAAACTTTTTTGTATCATGAGTCATGACCGGAGAATGCCCACGATCGAGTTCATTAATTAATTAATCCGACGGGCTAAGCGCTAAAAGGCTGAAATACAAGTTGATCGTCTATTCAGCCAAATTAAAAATGCCATATCATCTATCTGATCATATCCCTCTACAGATTAGCCTAATCTAGTCGCCGTGCTCTTTTGTCTATAGCCTATAAGTAGACCAGTGGTTTTCAACCATTTTCATACCAGGGCCCACTATTTATTCAGCATTTGAGCCACGGACCACCACTCGAGGACATTTGCTCCACAGGCCCTAAAATTGAAGATTTCTTTTGCTTTTGTCCACAATACCAGGCCATTCTATTTCTATGACCATTCTTCAACATTCTCTAGTTGTGTAGACTTGGGCTAATTCACATTATGAATATTTTAACTCTTCAGAGTGTAAACATGAAACCAAATGGACCCGCAAGGGTCCATTTGGTTTCATTTTTACGAGCTCAAAGAGTTTCATCATCCGGTTTAACCAACTTTCCATCATTTACCTGGGGACCACCGGGAACTCTCAAGAACCACTGGCGGTCCCCGGACCACCTGTTGAAAATCCCCGACGTACATCAATCAAATAGATAGATCAAGCAGTGACAAATTAATGCGCAGCAGCTTTCCCCGCTGTCTATAGGCACCACAGCGAATTTCAAGAGAAAATGCCAGGACTGGTAAAGTTCCCAACTTCTCGTGGCTTCATTTCAATGACTTGTATATCCATTTGGGGGTCCGCGGCCCGCAAGATGAGAACATCTCGGGAAGTTACGAGCGTCCTAATTAAATTAAGCATGAGAGCGCGGGTCGCTCCCCCCTCCAGACCCCTTGCCCTAGACAGAAAGCTGTAGCCTATAGTTCTATGCAAAAACTGTCTACCAAACTGCCTACCTTATTATGAGATATTAAGACATAAGATTCGGGCTCGAAGTTTGGCCATGGATTGATGCGCAATACAATATCGCATCACATAATCGGCAAGATTGTTTCCACCTGTAGCCTACCGTTGTGTTTGCAGGGACAGCGCTAAACGTTTTATTTTCCTGTAAATTTGCAGTAGTTGAGAGAAATGCACAGACAGTGTTCCAAAACCAAATCAGAGCTAGGTTGTGACATTACATCTTTCCCATCCAATGCGTTATACGCTCTGGATATGGCGACGTGCAATATGGAACAGTGGACACTGTGGTTTAATAACAAGCGCGCGCGCACACACACACACACACACACACACACACACACACACACACACACACACACACACACACACACACACACACACACACACAAAAAAGCAAAATAAATCTTCAGTTTTAGGGTCTGTGGAGCAAATGTCCTCGAGTGGTGGTCTGTGGCTCAAATGCTGAATAAATAGTGGGCCCTGGTATGAAAATGGTTGAAAACCACTGATCTAGGCTACTCTATAGATAAAAGAGCACGGCGCCTAGATTAGGCTAATCTATGATATGATCAGATGGATGATATGGCATTTTTAATTTGGCTGAGTAGATGATCAAGTTGTATTTCAGCCATTTTAGCGCCGTCGGATTAATTAATTAATGAACTCGATCGTGGGCATTCTCCGGTCATGACTCATGATACAAAAAAGTTTTATGACCAACATTTCGATCGGCTCCTGCGTGCGTCCTTCCATGGTGTGAATAAAATATATCAATGACAACGCAGCAGAGAGGAGAGCAGTAGAAGGAGGGAGGAGGAGTGGTGGAAAAGCGAATTTAATCGTTTTATTCGAGCCGCACTTAGATGTGTACAGGCAGCCGCGACTAAATTCGCCGGCAAATAATAGTTTTATTTCGGACCTTGTCACGACGTAATTCCAATTCATAACGAGGTCTTTTAGGTTTCGGAAGGTTAGACATTTCTTTATCTCAAGTTCAACACGTTAGTAGCAGCTGCTGCGGTAACTAGAGCTGAGCTGGCAACCTGGATGCCGAAACTCTTCTGACTTCGTGATTGGGAGATAAGTGGAGGGTGGCGCTTCGGCCAAAACAAAAAATGACAACAACAACATCAGTTGAGGGCTGCAACTCCACTTTTTAAACGGGATTATCCTGACTTGCATACTGTTGTCAGTGACACAAGTATTGGAAATGAACATGATTTTTAAATGTCTGTTGACATATCAGGGCCATTTTATGATTCGTTTTATTACAATTCTTACATACTGCACCTTTAACATACAGATCAAAATGACCTAATCTTCTACATTCTCTAGTTGTGTAGACCTGGGCTAATTAAGATGATGAATTTTAACTCTTGAGAGTGTAAAAATGAAACCAAATGGACCCGCAAGGGTCCATTTGGTTTCATTTTTACGTCCTCAAGAGTTACATCTGGTTAACCAACTTAACTGGGGACCACCTGGAACCCTCTCAGGGACCACTGGTGGTCCCCGGACCACCTGTTGAAAACCCCTGGTTTAAAGCACCCAAGTAGGAAGTAAACTTACATGCAAAATTTACAATATATTTTTGGGGGGCAAGTGACCATGACCTGAGGGCAAGTAGAACCTGACTTGCACTTGCCCGATGGGCAAGTGCCTCGGAGACCTTAGTGTCAACCCCTGTTCTGTTTCTCCCCAGATAATCCACCAGGCTCTGACAGGAGACCCGACCATCCGCTGGGGAGACAAGTCCTACAACAGCCTCTGTTTCTCCAACGGTACCTTTGGATGCAACTGTGATGTGAGTTTCATATATATGTGTGTGTGTGTGTGTGTGTGTGTGTGTGTGTGTGTGTGTGTGTCAAGTCAAGCTTATTTATATAGCACATTTCACATGACAAGCAAGGACTCAATGTGCTTTAAAAGAAAAATAAAACAAAGCAAAGTAATTATAAACAAACAATAATAATCATGAATAAGATGCATAAAGTGTGTGTGTGTGTGTGTGTGTGTGTGTGTGTGTGTGTGTGTGTGTGTGTGTGTGTGTGTGTGTGTTGTGTGTGTGTGTGTGTGTGTGTGTGTGTGTGTGTGTCTTGAAGCGGAGTATTTTGAGGGTGACCAGATGTCCCCGTTTCTGTGGGACAGTCACAGGGTGACCAGAAGTCCTTCTTTGCGTGGGACAGTCTCTCATTTTAAAGACTTTTCAGTCATCACGCAAATTGAGACCCTGTCCCACATGGTGACTGACAGACTACAGTGGCCAATTGTCCTAAAAGTCCTCCTTCTGTTTTCTGTTGTAAAGTTTTCTCACTGTCTCTCTTAATGCTAGATGTGTTTTAAGCCTGTTGAAATAACAGGTGAAATACATACTAACATGAATAAATAACAAATTCATGGCTAGGGGGGACTACTTATGGACAAATGAGGCATGAGGCATTTTTAATGCCAACTGAAATGTGTTTGCTACCCTGCAATTAAATGTCCCTCTCAAGTAATACTTCTGTCCCTCAAATGAACAG
>CM076967.1:55204461-55264461 GCA_039105355.1 Benthosema pterotum
TTCAAGAAGGAAGCTGATCTGTTCTCTTCATCGACAACAATAACATCTGGTGTATTAGCAGAGAGATGTGCAAAGATTTCGGGATTTTCAGTACAGAGTTGAAACGTAGATGGTTTGACACAGGAATGTTTGTACATTCTCACAGATAGTGCAAAATGTTTAGATATGTCCTTTGTTATGAGATCAACTATTCTGTCGTGGCGTGCTATAGTATGTAAAGCCCTTTATAGGCATAACAGCCGTTCAGAATGTGTGACATGGTTTCTGTAACAGACCCTGTGGTGTGATGCAAACTGAGGTGCATGGGTGGAGGGGAACCAGTGGGAGAGGTTGAGTTTAGTGGGAAGGATCTGTAACCTGGTTTTGACTGTAAAGGTGATAATCCTCTCTCCTCTCCTCTCCTCTCCTCTCCTCTCCTCTCCTCTCCTCTCCTCTCCTCTCCTCTCCTCTCCTCTCCTCTCCTCTCCTCTCCTCTCCTCTCCTCTCCTCTATTCTCCTCTATTCTCCTCTATTCTCCTCTCCTCTCCTCTCCTCTCCTCTCCTCTCCTCTCCTCTCCTCTCCTCTCCTCTCCTCTCCTCTCCTCAGCCCTGGCAGCTGCTATGAGACAGCCATGACCCGCAGGTTCTACCATGGGAGAACAGAGACCATGAGACCCTGCACTGTGGAGGCTGTGGCCTGGTGTAGCGCCATGCTGGATCCCAGCTGCTCTGTGAGTCTGTTAGTAACCAAATGAACCCTTCTATAGCGCCATGCTGGACCCCAGCTGCTCTGTGAGTCTGGTATTAACCAAATGAACCCTTCTATAGCACCATGCTGGACCCCAGCTGCTCTGTGAGTCTGGTAGTAACCTAATGAACCCTTCTATAGCACCATGCAAGTTCAAGTTCATTTTATTTGTCTCCCTCGGGAGAAATTAGTCTTGGAGACAGAGACCAGATCTGCATACATGTAACATAGCACGGTACAAAAAAACAAACAAACAAAAAAAAACATTACAAGGACAGAAAGAAAACGGGACAATATTGCACACATCCCTTACTAAGTGCTCTAGTTGGTATAGTGCATCTGTCAACCTCTGATTTAGCATTTTGATTGACAATGGTACAAATGATGCACCCTGCTTTGTGAGTAGGGTCTCACAAAGCAGGGGGAAAAGTCTTAAAACATTTCTATTTTCAACAGCTTTCGCTGCAATCTGCTGTCCTGATGTTTGTATTTTGTTTGTGTGTAGTGTAGGGCTGTATACCGAAGCTCGGGATTCGAACCATTCGCTCGCTAAGGTCGCCACGCGAACGAATATTAATGATCCCGAACCATTCGCATTTATTTATTTATTTAACTTTTCCCCCCATCTAGTAGATGTGCGACATCGAGGGGTCAGAAACTCGCTGTGAAACGCGCTGTTACTGCAGTTGGAAATGCATTGTTTTCACTGAAGATGTCCCATTCTCAATAGAAGTCTATGTAGGCGATCCGCCATTAGACTGGCTCTAGGAAGTGAACGGAGTTTGCGCAACTCCGTCTGTACTCTATAGAGCTGCACGCTGACTGGTTGGTTTTACGTTTATGGTATGGTATTTACCTAGACAGCAGCAGGCTAGCCAGCAGCAGCAGGCAGTTTAGACAATAGACACGTAGTCGTGCATAGCAAACAAATAATTAAACGAGCCGACGGACAGCATGTTTTGGCAATCAAAACAGCGTGTTACCCGTGGCTGTGTCGGATCAGTCTCATCAGAAAGGAGAGAAAGCAGAGCGGTGTCATGACTGGTGTATTCACAGATGTCAATCACATCTCAGGGCAGTATAAAACTTATCTACCGATGGCAACATCCACGATTTTAAGAATTAGTGGACGCGCGCCGCGGGGGGGGGGGGGGTCGCAGCATATATATATATATTTTTTTTTGCGAAGCTTCGAGCCTCGGCCTGAAATTGCTCTCCGAGGCTCGAATGGCAATTTTAACGCGACTATACAGCTATAGTGTAGTGTTATTGTTTCTATTGTATCTCCTCTTTTTTGCATGCATGTAAAGCACTTTGTGAGATTTCTCTGTGAAAGGTGCTATATAAATAAAATTTACTTACTTACTAGGGTCCAGTACCGATTCCGGTTCTTAACGGTTCCCTATTTCGGTTCCATATTGTGACTGACTGGCAGGCATCAGTGTTCAGATCTACTAGTTCTGTTATAAACAAACCAAAAACTGACCCACTCCATTATAACTAGCAATACATTTTATTTAGATATGATATGGACCATGATGCCATTGTTCAACTATGTAGCAGATGTAACATATTGGCCTCAATATAAGACTATATCTGATGTTTTGTTTTGTTTTTCAGATGGACGTGAGAAGGAGAGCTCTGCTGCAGGCTGTCAACAAACACAACCGACTGATGACTGAAGCAAGAAATGGACAGGGTCAGTTTATATGTTACTGTAGTTATAATGGGCTGGCGGAGTGGCACGCTGTGAGCTTGAGGATCTGCTATTTTTGAAAAATTGTTAAAATGTGGCAAAAATCTTTGAATATACTGTATTATTTCTAGGGGTGGGACTTGATAAAAAAAATTGATCTAATTAATTTGAAGCTTTGTAATTAATTAACCTCAATTAATCACATACTAATATTTCATCCGAGAAGCATTTTTTGTGTGTCAATTAAAACAGGTTGGTACTGTCTGAGTCAAAACTGTGTCCAGTTATGTTTCGTGTGAGGGTTAGACATAGCGTTAGTAATTTCAGACCAATGTGAGGATAAAACAGTGGGAGTTTGGATCAATGGCAGCTCTAATGGTTACCCTGATTGGCTTCTTCTTCCATTGTGTGCACCGGTACCCCTGAAATTTGTCCACACTGCAAAAAACTCTGAACTAAGCAAGTCTTCTAATCTTAAATCTAGACTTTAAGTATGATTGCTCTTGTTTTAAGAAGGATATACTAACCAAGAGCAAGTTTTATAAGATTATCAACCTTGTTTTTAGAATATATTTCTAATTACAAGAATTCTTACCAAGTAAAATTCACTTACCCCACGGACGATTATTTTGCTTGTTTCTAGTACTATTACACTCAAATATATATATATATATTTTCTTATATGTAGGACAGCATTTTTTGCAGTGCAGTGAAAAAGGATCTGTGGTGCAAAATCTATGTGCGATTAAAATGAGTTAAGTTTTTTAATTGCGTTATTTTTCTGTAATTAATTCATCGCAATTAATCAGTTAAAGTCCCAGCCCTAATTATTTCAGAAGCAAACATTTTTAACTCAAATCTTTGCTTCTGGGGGATCCCCAGAACAACATGTTTTCAGATGATGGTCTGCAGCAAAATATAGATAATTCTGGTGGTCCTTGGCATGACATATGTTGAGCATCACTGACACAGAAACAGATTTTTCAGAACTCACTATGAATGTAGTGTCAGAAACTAAAATGTGGCGTCAAAAACTAGAATCTAGTGTGAGAAATTAGAATCTCATGCCAGAAACTAGAATCTAGTGCCAACTTAAGACAAAATGGTTTGTCATGGTGGTGTTATAATCTTTTGGTTAATGTCTCCAGGTTTTGACAGACACCTGCTTGGCCTGTCCCTGATTGCCAAGGAGGAGGGACTTCCTGTTCCAGATCTGTTCCTGGACCCACTGTATGTCCAGAGGTATGTGGAGGAGGAATTTACTAAAATACTGACCTTAAGTAACATTTTGAGGTACTTTTACCTATTTCCTTGTTTCCTGTAGAGTATCTATAATTCAGAGAGAGTAACGTCCCCATTGTCCCCATTGACTCCAATGCTGCTGAACAAAGACATATATTAGCTGAAAAGCACACGTGACGCCTAGAAAGGAGGGATGGATTTTAGGACATTTTAACCCATTAACAGACCTCTCGTCGCTCTAGTGAATAATGATATGTCATATAACTGCCTTTAGTTAATGTATATTATAAGAAACCAGGCTGTGCTGTGATGCAGTGGTAAACTACTGTATGTAGGTCTATGTTTGTAACTTACAGAGCTCCAGCCAGTGTGAGATGTAAGATCACAGCGTGTTGCTACTCTCTTCATACAGTACTAGACGTTAGATCACAGCGTGTTGCTACTCTCTTCATACAGTACTAGACGTTAGATCACAGCGTGTTGCTACTCTCTTCATACAGTACTAGACGTAAGATCACAGCGTGTTGCTACTCTCTTCATACAGTACTAGACGTAAGATCACAGTGTGTTGCTACTCTCTTCATACAGTACTAGAACATTAGCCTGGATAAGATCACAGCGTGTTGCTACTCTCTTCATACAGTACTAGACGTTAGATCACAGCGTGTTGCTACTCTCTTCATACAGTACTAGACGTTAGATCACAGCGTGTTGCTACTCTCTTCATACAGTACTAGACGTTAGATCACAGCGTGTTGCTACTCTCTTCATACAGTACTAGAACATTAGCCTGGATAAGATCACAGCGTGTTGCTACTCTCTTCATACAGTACTAGACGTAAGATCACAGCGTGTTGCTACTCTCTTCATACAGTACTAGAACATTAGCCTGGATAAGATCACAGCGTGTTGCTACTCTCTTCATACAGTACTAGAACATTAGCCTGGATAAGATCACAGCGTGTTGCTACTCTCTTCATACAGTACTAGACGTTAGATCACAGCGTGTTGCTACTCTCTTCATACAGTACTAGACGTTAGATCACAGCGTGTTGCTACTCTCTTCATACAGTACTAGACGTAAGATCACAGCGTGTTGCTACTCTCTTCATACAGTACTAGAACATTAGCCTGGATAAGATCACAGCGTGTTGCTACTCTCTTCATACAGTACTAGAACATTAGCCTGGATAAGATCACAGCGTGTTGCTACTCTCTTCATACAGTACTAGAACATTAGCCTGGATAAGATCACAGCGTGTTGCTACTCTCTTCATACAGTACTAGACGTTAGATCACAGCGTGTTGCTACTCTCTTCATACAGTACTAGACGTAAGATCACAGCGTGTTGCTACTCTCTTCATACAGTACTAGAACATTAGCCTGGATAAGATCACAGCGTGTTGCTACTCTCTTCATACAGTACTAGAACATTAGCCTGGATAAGATCACAGCGTGTTGCTACTCTCTTCATACAGTACTAGAACATTAGCCTGGATAAGATCACAGCGTGTTGCTACTCTCTTCATACAGTACTAGAACATTAGCCTGGATAAGATCACAGCGTGTTGCTACTCTGTTCATACAGTACTAGAACATTAGCCTGGATAAAGCCGGACTGAATCAGCTGCTGAATCGGTGTGTGAGCGGGCTGATCTGGAATAGCGCAATTGTACGGCCACACCAATCTGCTGACAGGCATTTTCTGCCAACAGCTGATTTGGTCTGGTTTTACAGAGTTGAAAATTACCCCCTGTTTTTTACAGCTGTGTAGGAGGTAACTTTGTGTTGCTGTTGTTTTTTTGTTTTTTACAGTGATAGAGGATATAATCATGAAAATAAAATAGACTTATAAAAAATGCTTTCCACTAAAAACACGGAGCAGAAAGGTTGAAGAGGAAGCAGCATTATTTTGTTTAAGTTTCCATGTTTGTTTTCATTTGTTTTTGTTTTTTCTTGGTCACATACACCAGTTTGGGTCGTGAAACTGTCATGTGTAACTCCTGCATTCCCTGCAAAGTACAAAGAAATGTAAGCAAAAAACAATAAAAAACAACACTCTGCAGCCTGTCGTGCGACCCATCTCCCTTTTTTGATGTGATGCAACCGTTGTTTTTATAACGCACCAGCTATCTTCGTGACGCGGTGGTAATAGAAGAATGTGGTTCATTAACTCTTTCCCCAGCCATAGACAAGTTCAGACGACTTTTTAAACTAGGATAACAGCCACAGACGAGTTTTTATATTTGCACTACACTATTGCAGACACTAGATGGCACTCTGACCCAACCTGTGTTGCCCTACAATGAAAGCCAAGCCCACAATAGCAGAAAAATATTCCCATGGACCACACAAAGTCAGCTCATCACAACTGCTTTAGTCTTGATGGCAGTGTGTCCTGAAACACACAACAATCCCACAGCTCAGTGGTTTTCAACCTTTTTCAAACCAGGGCCCACTATTTATTTTGCATTTTGGCCACGGATCACCAGTTGATGTTGAGTTTAGTCACATGAAACCAAATGGACCCGTAAGGGAGAGTTACAGACATATAAGGGTCTATTTTGGTTACCAACTGTCCATCATTTAGCTGGAGACCACCTGGAGCCCTCTCAGGGACCACCCGGCGACCACCTGGTGGTCCCTGGGTGGTCTCCGGGTGGTCCCTGAGAGGGTTCCAGGTGGTCTCCAGCTAAATGATGGACATATATAATATATATTTTATTATTATTATTATTATTATTATTATTATTTATGTTTTTCATCTGTTTGAAGACAAAGATAAGTCACTAAATAAAAAGAGAAAGTGTCTTTCACAAAAATGTAATTCATCCATCCAACATTATGATTTTAGAGGGTTGATTTTGGTGAGAGCATGGGCCTACTAAAATGCTTATAACTACAGAACGGAACATGCCACAAACATAATTCCTTTTTTGGGTAAAAGAGGAGGGAAATAGCTTTCATATGAACTATTTTGTGACCAAATCACATAATATTATATGGGCTTGCAAACATGCCCAATGTTCACAATGGAGGCCAATGGTCATTTTGCTGGCGGGGAAGGGGGATAGGTGATCTTCTCTGTAGGCTGTGAAAGAGTTAATACACAACGATAACTTCAACAACTTTGTTTTGTGTTTGTTTTTTGTTGTTACAGTGGTGGAGGAGGTAACTTTGTGCTGTCGTCCAGTCCTGTGGGTCACACTACGGTTCTGGGTGCTGGAGCTCCCATGGTGCATCACGGCTACGGCGTGTTCTACCGCTTCACGGAGGACAGGTGGGTGAGCAGGGATCGAGAGAGAGGACAGGTGGGTGAGCAGGGATCAGAGAGAGAGGACAGGTGGGTGAGCAGGGACCGAGAGAGAGGACAGGTGGGTGAGCAGGGATCGAGAGAGAGGACAGGTGGGTGAGCAGGGATCGAGAGAGAGGACAGGTGGGTGAGCAGGGATCGAGAGAGAGGTTAAGACAGAGGGAGACACACCTGCATATCACAGACATAATGTACATTATCAACAGGTCTGGAGACACAGACGGTGAAATAAAACACCACTAAAGACCCGAGACCTGAGTTGACACACAAGGAAAAAAAGTTTGGAACAGAATCTGTTGTGGTGCAGAGACCCTTTAGACTAGAGGGGCAGGGGTTGAAATCCCAAAAGGGCACCTTTGGACGAAAATAACTCCTTGCGCTACTTGGCATTGAGAGCTGGTAGATCTGCTATTTTAGGTGCTGCCATCCAGCACCCTTTAGTTAGTGAAGATGTGGTGTTGTAACATGCAGGGCAGTTGTTTTACAGACAGGTAAAAGGGCAGGGGCTGAAGCCCCCTTTGATCTGTGTGTGTGCATGTCCCTGCATGGTTATGGTGAGAAAAGACAAACTGTTGCTCAAATACACACTTGTATGATGATGACAAATGTGTGCATCCATGCTGCTGCTACTTGACTGTACTGTTGTGAACACTATGTGTAAGTAGGCTCCTACAGTAGTCTATCACAGTCACGCTGTTTTATGGATTTATTGGTCAAACTGGAAGAGATATCAAGCAGCACAGCAACACACAACATTCTGTTGGCTGCGCACATGTTCCCCTGGGACATTTGTTAATAAAAATCGTTACGACAAATCCCATTATACATTATTTGACCCGCTCTGCAAACAAAGTGAACAAAATAAAGTGAATGTGGAACTATAGCGATCCTCTGGAGTGAGTGTGGAACTATAGCGGTCCTCTGGAGTGAGTGTGGAACTATAGCGGTCCTCTGGAGTGAGTGTGGAACTATAGCGGTCCTCTGGAGTGAGTGTGGATCTATAGCCCTCCTCTTAAGTGAGTGTGGAACTATAGCGGTCCTTTGGAGTGAGTGTGGAACTATAGCGGTCCTTTGGAGTGAGTGTGGAACTATAGCGGTCCTCTGGAGTGAGTGTGGAACTATAGCAGTCCTCTGGAGTGAGTGTGGAACTATAGCGGTCCTCTGGAGTGAGTGTGGAACTATAGCGGTCCTCTGGAGTGAGTGTAGAACTATAGCGATCCTCTGGAGTGAGTGTGGAACTATAGCGGTCCTCTGGAGTGAGTGTGGAACTATAGCGGTCCTCTGGAGTGAGTGTGGAACTATAGCAGTCCTCTGGAGTGAGTGTGGAACTATAGCAGCCCTCTGGAGTGAGTGTCACCACTACATATTGTGGTCATCTCCTCCTGACAGCAACAATATTCTCTGTCTCTGCTTTCAGGATAGTGGCTGCTATCACAGCGTGGAAATCACACCCACAGACAGACGCAGAACGGTTCTACCAGCACCTGTGCACCTCCTTACAGGACATTCTACACCTAGCAACCACCTCACCTCTGTGACTGACCATCTAGCAACCAGTTCACCTCTCTAGCAACCACCTCACCACTCTAGCAACCACCGTGAGCACCTAGCAACCACCTCACCACTCTAGCAACCACCGTGAGCACCTAGCAACCACCTCACCTCTCTAGCAACCACCGTGAGCACCTAGCAACCACCTCACCTCTCTAGCAACCACCGTGAGCACCTAGCAACCACCTCACCTCTCTAGCAACCACTGTGAGCACCTAGCAACCACCTCACCTCTCTAGCAACCACCTCACCTCTCTAGCAACCATGTGAGCAACAAGCAACCACCTCACCACTCTAGCAACCACCGTGAGCACCTAGCAACCACCTCACCACTCTAGCAACCACCGTGAGCACCTAGCAACCACCATGAGCTCCTGGCAACCACCTCACCTCTCTAAAGCAACCACCGTGAGCACCTAGCAACCACCTCACCACTTTGCAATCACCTGGCAGTTACCTGTCACTAAATGAACCCAGTGTTCATTTGTTCATTCATAGATTAGGCCTAAAATGAGCAGCACCTTGACCACCTAGCATCCACTTCACAGCCTGTAACTGACCACCTAGCAACCACCTTACCTCTCTGTAAGTTCACAACACCTGGGGAGTTTGCTACTGTATATAACTTATGCTTTAAGGTGCATTTCACTGCTGGGGAAATCTGCAGTTAAACCGTTTTACTGCCTCCCTCATGAGAATCACCTAATACTTCAGTAGACTCGATTCAAATCGGTTTATGGGTCTGTCATATTTAATTTGCTGCAGTTTGCTTTCACACTGACTGTCACTGTCATCTGCAGCAAATGGAAACGCAGTAGACCTATTAATAGTCAACAGACATTAGTAGTGGGAGTAGGACATAATATGATGTGAACTTGTCAATGAGATTGTGTATTGTTTATAGTGTGTGCATGCATGTGTGTGTCATCATCTGGACACCTTTACACTTCATGCAGCCTACAAAATTGGGCAAATGTTCATTATGGATCCTAATGGTCTCTATTCTCTTACTGGCATGTACACTGCATTGTGTTAGCTGTAGTTCTATCTTCTATGATCTCTTCATTAGAACACGTGTCTCTACTACTACCCTGGGCATATTTATGTGTCGCTGTGTAGTGCATAATGAAGCCTTCTACTTCCTTTTCGTGTGCCAAAAAAACACCTTCACCCACAATGCTAGTAGAATGCACTTAATTGATAAGCATTAGGATTTGCCACACCTGCCAAACAAAGTGCACTTTCCGACAATATGCAGCAGGATTCGTTTTAATCACTTCCTGTTAATTATACTATTTGAATTGAAATATCTGAATACATGGATCTGATATTTTATGTCTAATAAAAATGGACAAATCAGCAGTTAACATTTTTATGAAAAAAAAAAAACATATGGCTTTTAGTGATGCTCTATACTAGTGTCTGAATCAACTTTGTGTTTGTTTACGCTACGCTACAGTATGTACTAAATGACTGGCTTTGGGAGCTGTTTTAGTGTACAATGTAAGTCAATGTGGAGTATATTTTGAACAACTAATTTACTCAATTAACAATTTATAAATCAACAACAAGCAAATTCAAGCCCCATTGCAAAACAAAGTATAGTCATTTACAACGTATTCTTTCAATCACTCATTTGCTTTTGTTCAATTTGTACTGCAACCATCTCTACCATCTCTTAGGTATAGGTAATTTATCTCATTTAACTCTTATTTTAAATGTCAGTCCTCAGTATTCCAGTCTAATCACTGGACTGTATTTATTTATTTATTGTCCACATTTGAAGTTACATCATAACATGATAACTATGCATCCAAACCACCTTTAACTTAGCTTTGTAATCAAGTTTTATTTATCCCCAATTATCTCTGGAGAAAGGGAATACGGAAATATCAGATGTACATGCTTAATAACTTAAACGTCTATTTCATTTTCATTTTCAGACTTGAAAACAATGAATAAGAATAATACTGAAATAGTACCGGTAATTAGAACAAAGGTAGGAAACAGATTGAACTCTTCACTGTGTGTTCAGATACAGAGCTGTGCTGCTGTTCTGATGATGGCCAGCAGGGGTCACCTGTGGCAAAGACTTGTAAGACCAGTAAATGGTAAATGGTGCATTTATATAGCGCCTTTATCCAAGGCGCTTTACACAGCTTGTGCATCACATTCACCACATTCACACACACACACACACACACACACACACACACACACACACACACACACACACACACACACACACACACACACACACACACACACACACACACACACACACACATTCATGCACTGATGGCAGTGGAAATCATGCAAGGTACCTACTAGCACATCAGGAGCAATTAGGGGTTCAGTGTCTTGCTCAAGGACACTTCGACAGTGACTCTGCGGGAGCCTGGGATCGAACCAGCAACCTTGTTGTTACCATCCGGTGACCCCTGAGCCACTGCCGCCCCACTGCCGCCAGGATTTCAGTTGATCTACAGCAAATACATAAACTATTATGTTTACATTATGCAATGTTGGTGAAGCTAAAGTGAACAGAAAGCTCTGTGTGCAACACTATCTCACACACACACACACACACACACACACACACACACACACACACACACACACACACACACACACACACACACACACACACTCTTGTCCAGCAGTGGAATGAAATATATATATTCACACATGTTTTCGCTACATGAAAATGAGCTTAACTGTGAGATTTAATACTATTGTTTTTAGTAATACATTAACAGATTAGCCTACTTACTTATTACTAAAAATAACACGCCTACTGGCCTAATGGTCTGGGTCCATGCCACGTAATATATACAGTAGGCTTTCGTCTGGCGGAGTGTCACACGTTTGAGTCCTGGTCGTCCCCATGACGACCTTTGCCCCCCCCCCCCCCCCCCCCCGACCTTTGACCCCTGTCTGTTCTCGCTGTAACAGTACATTGGCACAAAAGCCACAATCAAACAAAACATCTATTTCATATATTACTAAAAAATAGTATTAAAGTCTGTCAATGGAAATATATGAAAATGATATTTGGTCATGAATAATTGAGAAATGTCCCAATTAACAAACGCATAGGCAGAATATGACATATATGAGCATATAAACTCCAGGAGTTTGATCATTCACCAAGGAAACCTGGATGTCAGTAACACTGTTGTACAGTGTGGGGGGGGTCAAAAGTCAACGTCGCATGATTTGTCACTACGTTACCGCAGCGAAATTGGTACTGTAATCCTGAGATTGTAAAATGATACTTAGGGCTCGATTTTGGTTAGCCCTTACACGCAATTAACGCACTTAGCATTGGGGAAGAGGCGTTCCACCCTAAAGTTGGTCACACCTCCTATACCCGTTACATTATGCATAGGTGTGATTTGGGCGTTTTTAGCTTTCATCCAATCCGTGTTGCCATCTTGCCATTCCCTTTAATTCATCCCATATCTATTTCCCTTATCCCTACTGCTATGTCTGACCCTCCTAAGCACGCAGCCTGGCTGTGGGCTTAGGACAGACACATACATGAGTAGCCTATTCTCAAAGATTATAGCTCTTATTTTCAAACAATTATAGCTCGGTCAATTCTCAATCATTTCTTACCATTCAACATGTTATGTTGAAAAAACATGTTCCATGTTTTTTGCTGTATGTGCATTTATCCCAAGTCTGCGAAATGTTATAAAGTAAATTGCAAAAAAAAAAGTCGGGAATTCCCGGCAAAAACAGACGTCTTTTTGATCATTTATTTCTCTGTCAATTCTGGACCATTTTTTTACAATTCATTGCAGTCAATTGCAATCAATTGCAGTGTGACGGGAAAACATCACTCTCTCAGATGCTGTATAGAATATGTGGGTAGGTCTTTTGTACGAAGCGGAATCAAGCGAAATGTAACTGACTAACACATGGCTCTGCCTTCTCACATGGGTTAGCGGGTGCTTTGAAATCGCGTTATCTAGTTCCCAAATCTATTTGACGAAATTAGCAACTTAAGGGACTGCGCGACAAACACGCCCATGACCACACGTCCAGACACAAATAACGGCGTCAGCATAAAGAATAGTGTCTAAGGGAAGAGGAAAGGTGACGAAAATACCAATAAGGGAATTCGTTGTGGGTTTCGGGTAACGTTAGGGATAAGGCCGGGAGGGAAAATCGAGCCCTTAATTTGCAATAATCTACACATTTAGAAAACAAAAAAGAATTGTTATTTTGACCAACATTTTGCCAGATATCTCTCCTAAATTGTGGACACAAACTTGAAAATTCTTAGTTAGTTTAGACACTTTTCTAGTACCAAAGTTCCATTTGGTCATTGTAGTCCCGGGAAAAGTTATAATGAAATATTTGGAGAAATGGGAGGTGTGTATCACTTTTGTGAGATCCTATATATAACAGAATTGTGATCAGTACAGTTACTGCTTTCCATCACACGTTAGATAACATGAAAAAAGGTACAGAGGTGTGTGTGTGTGTGTGTGTGTGTGTGTGTGTGTGTGTGTGTGTGTGTGTGTGTGTGTGTGTGTGTGTGTGTGTGTGTGCGTGTGTGCGTGCGTGCGTGGACATGCTTGAATACTGGGTAGCTACACATCTGTGGCAATTATTTGCTAATTATCAAAGCATAAACATATTGGCACACAGTGCAGCACAAAGACCCACATAGCAGCACAAAGAAAACATTAACAATACAGGCCGCACGTCAGAACAACGAAGAAATACAAGTTCTTGCAGGCACATCATCAGAATATGATGATGTGCCTGCTATGATTGATTTCACATTTATGCATGTATGTATGTTGAATTCCTTCTCCTCCTGCTTGTATCAAAAACTCCACGTCTAAAAGCCGCTGCTTTTTTCTGAGCCATTCAGCAAATAAACAAGAATGAATATGCACTGGAGAAGCAGCTGTTCCATGCATCCCATATGTAATGAGAAACCACGTTTGGAGATAAAGTTTGCATGATATTTCTCTGACACTGTGCAGCTCAGTTAGTAGGACGCTGAGATCGCGGAGACCAAAAGAGTGCACAGATGCGGTCAGGTGGTTGTTAATTAAGGCTGAACTCCGAGTTCAGTTGCAAAAAAAAGAATGACTTCTGTCCGCGACAATTACCAATATAGTTGATTAAAACACATTGGAGCATTCAGCCATTTAGGCTTGAATGCTCCAATCAGAAGCCAAGGTTCTGGTCATGTGAGCGGTCGCATATGTCTCTATAACGGACCACTCCACTTTGTAAAGGATCTCTGCATAATCAAGGTCCCCAAATTGCAAACAGCTGTGCGCATATCAATCTGCGCTTTCACATTTGGTGGGGCGTGACGTTAGCGGGTCCATTTGGATTGTATTTGGTTGTTACATGCCGTTGCCATTCAGGTGATGAATATTATAATTCTTGAGAATGTAAACTATAACTCTTGAGAGTGTGTTCATGCTCTCAAAGAGTTATATCTGGTTAACCAACTCTCCATCATTTAGCCTGGGGACCACCTGGAACACTCTTAAGGACCACTGGTGGTCCCCAGACCACTGGTTGAAAACCAATGATGTAAGCCATGTAATAAGTGGGATACCACCCTTTGAACTGGTGATTTGTTTCCTAATAATAATTATATTAGGAAACAAATCACCGGTTTGTCAGGTCACAGGTGTCATCCCTACTTATTTCATGTTGCTCCTCTAGTTCCCGAAAATCCCTCAGGATCTCTAGAGTCATGTGCTCAAGGCGGATCTGTCCCATATTTCATCCTATTTGTCTATAATTGGCTTTCAAAGTTTGCAGGATTGGCTTGCGTCAAATCATGAACACAGTGCACAGTTTAAGTGAAAAAACACACTTTTCTACTAGGCTGACAAATATAATAGCACCCATTTCACATTGACCAGTTATAGCACCACCTACATTTTTTTTTTTTTTTTTAGAAAAATCCAAGTCCTCAAATCATCCAATTTCCATCAAAGCCATAAGAATGGAAAGCCTTTTTACATTGGCCTATAGCGCCACCAGGTAGAGACCTGTGCCCGTAAGGGCACTTTTTCTAGTTGCTTATTGTCATACTGCTTGGTTCCACCTCTTACCCAGGGGGCAAAGGGGGGTGTGCTGCATTTGCCATAACATAAAAGGTTGTCCACCAGAAATATTATCTATGACCCAGTAGGATCACAACCTATATGGACAACCTGGTCAATTTTTTGCTGGAAACCCAATATGGCCGCCGCAATATTAGCCCCTATTAGATATAATGGGGGGTGAATAGGGCAAAATTTAAAACTGAGAGATATTTCCACGAAACTTAACAGGTTGATCAATCATGTAAATACAAACATTTTTTGTATTGGAACTTTTCATGAAATCCAATATGGCCGCCACAATATGGCGACCACAATATTAGCACACAGAAATAAGGTTTTGGCTCTAATCTCTGAACCAAATGAGCTAAAAACACAAACTCGGTGTCTATTTAAGAGTTTCTGACCATGAAAGACTCATAGGAACAGCTATTTTTTATCATTGGGCATAGTGTACCCTTATTCTGCATATTTACAAGATGGTTAGCTACAGGAAATAATGATTTCACTCATTTATAAAATGACTGACTGATTTAGCAGCACATGCAAATGGTTTTGGTGTTCTCCAGATGTTTCTTGAAGGAGAGGGTCCTGTCCAGTGTAACGCCAAGATATATGGGGTGGGTACTGTTGGACAGTTTGTGATCACCCCCCGTGACACTCACGGGGGATGAAAGCTGAATATGTGAAAGCTGCATAGTTGGGTTTTTGATGGGTTGGGTTTCAGGTGGTTGTTATTGTAGTAGCTTGACATTTCTTACAGGGCACTTTCAAGGGTGGATTGGATCTTCTGGAAGTCTGCTTGTTGCATGGTAATGCAGAGGTCATCGACATAGATGAAGCATTCTGGGGTAGTGGCTGGTCTACTGTAAATATTGAAAAGGAGGGGCGAGCACACTTCCTTCTTTTGGGCTTTCCATTTACTCCTCTGGTCATTTAGGTGGGCTTAGAAGCGTCTGTTGTTGAGAAGGGTTTTAATGACCTGGCACAGGTTCAGGTCACCAGTCATGTCCAGTGGTTTTCTGACCATGTTGTGGTGATCGTCGGTGTCATAGGCAGCAAGGAGATGAATGAATGCAGCCCTAGTTATTTGCTTTTCTTCAAACCCATCCTCAATGTGTTGGTTGAGGTTGAGTAACTGTCCAGCACAGGAGGTGCCAGGGCAGAAACCAGCTTGGTCTTTAGTCAGCATGGTGTCTATGATTGGGATGAGACGTTGGAGCAGCAGCCTCTCATAGAGCTTGTAGGTGATGCAGAGGAGGGAAATGGGCCGGTAGCTCTTTGGGGTCTTTGCCAGGTTTGGGGATTGCAATGACATTGGCCTTTCTCCAGACAGAAGGGATGGTTTTCTGTGCTAAGCATGTGTTCAGCATCTCTAGGAGCCACGACTTTGCGTTAGGTCCGAGGTGCTGTAACATTTTCACCAGTATGTCATCAATCCCTGCTCTTTTCCGGGTTTCAGCTTTCTGATTGCAATTTCGAGTTCTTCTAAGTCGAAGGGTTTGGTGAGAGGGCTGGCTAATTGTGGTTGGTCTGATATCACTGTACGATGGTGTTCTCCTGTGAGTTGGCAGCGGTGTTGGTTATGACCGCTGGCCATCAACTGCGTTGCAACAGTTTGCTGTGACCTTTGTGATTATGGGTGGTGTAGTGTGGTCTGCTCAGAGACGACGGATTGTGGCCCATGCCTTCATGCTGCTGTTTGTCATGTTGGTGTTCTCTATCAGCTCATTCCAGACTTTCCTTCGTTCTTCCCCAACTTCACTGATCAGGGTCTCTCCAAGTTCCATGGTGATGGGGTCCTTGTTGTACTCTTCATGGTAGCAGGCTGCTGGATATTTCTGATAAGCCAGGGATATACTGTGTCTGACATCATCTGGGTATGTGATGTCTGGCTGACCTTCTTACCAAGTCCTGTGAAGTTGGAGTAGTTATTGGGAAATATTAGTGTGCTAGATATGGACTGCTCTATCTCCTCTTGGAATGACAGCCAGTCAGTTTTCCGTAGGTTGAATCTCCTACGGAATGGGACAGTGGTTGCTTGGAGAGAGCATCTAACAGTGATGGCAATCGGCCGGTGTTGGGTGTGGGGCATATGGTCCAGAACTACCTTCTCAGTTCTGGAATGTGAGGTCGTTGCTTACACAGAGAAGGACTGGGTTGTATCCTCGCTTGTTATGGATTAGAGTCAGATGTTTGGAATCAAGCCAGGTTTCGACTTAATCTCCATCTTGCTGTGGTTGCTGTTCCCATAGCCCCATGATGAGCATTGAAGTCGCGCATCTTTCTGGTAGTTTTGTGTGTAGAAAAGGAGTTGCAGGTGGTTTGTAGACTGATGTGACATCAGGATTTTGGATGGGTGACCGTGAAGGTTTCCATGTGCCCTTCTGTGATGTGGGTACAGACCTCCTCAATCTTGAGGTTTGGCCTGCTGAAAACAGCGGATCCATACTGTCTGTGTCGGATCTCAGCGACCTGGTTGGTATTCTCGATCGCTATGGTGTAGCCAGGTATGGTGTAAGTCTTCTCATTGGCTGCATGGCAGCAAATCAGGTCTCGGGCCTTGTGTGTAGGCCAAAAGCCTATACCACCAGGCCTGGGCCTGAGCTTACCAAATAATTACCCAGAATAATTAAAACCTGCAAGTCAAAAGGTCCAGAAATCACCTGACCCCCCAATTAAAATGTTACTGTACTCCCCTGCTTTGTTCATCATGAGTTGAAGCTCTTGATGACTGGTTTTAATTATTATGGATAATTATTTGGTAGGCCCAGGCCCAGGCCTGGTGGTATAGGCTTTTGGCCTGTACACAGAAGGCCAGACCTGATTCGCTGCCATGCAGCCAATGAGCACGGCCCCACACCTGATTTGCTGCCATGCAGCCAATGAGAAGACTTACACCATACCTGCTACACCACAGCGATCGAGAATACCAGCCAATGTCAATCCAATCAGCTGTGCATGCCCAATTAAAGGAGAATTCCTCCCATTTTCAACATTTTACATGTCATTAATATACTTTATAGATGTTGTGTAGAGATAAGAAAAAGTTACCCCATAATGTTTTTCCTAGAGTTGGAGTTCTGAGAAAAACCATTAACATGGTGAATTTTGACATGGTGAAGTATGATGATAATCATTTTTATACCTCCAATGTTATAGAATTGGGTGGAATTAAAGAGGAAGAGGTCAATTAAGAGGTCTGGATGAGCTCCCCCATCATGGATGAATATTAATATAAACAGTAGAACTAGGCTAATCAACCTGCAGCTGGAGGGATGTGTGTGGAAACACTCCAGCACACAGGGGACCCTAACCCCATTAGGGATAAAATTATTATATAGGTACACTTAAATTTGAAATATGGGCTATAGGACTAGTCTGTTGTGGTCAGAGACACCAAGTTTGTGTTTCTAGCTCATTTTGTTCAGGAATTAGAGTCAAACCTATTTTCTTGGTGCTAATAATAATAATAATACATACGATTTATATAGCGCTTTTCAAGATACCCAAAGTCGCTTTACATAGGTAGAAAAGAGAAATAAAAACACATTTATTTGAAAAGAAATTGATAAAATAATAAAAGGTTTAAAAAGAGAGTGGGGCAAACTATGTGGGGAATGCTAGTCTAAAGAGGTGGGTTTTGAGTGTGTTTTTGAAGATTTCCAGGGTGGGGGCAACTTTGATGTGGGCTGGAAGTGAGTTCCACAGGGTAGGGGCAGCCACTGCAAACGCTCTGTCCCCCCATGTTCGCTTGTTGGACTTGGGCAAAACAAGTTGGTTGGCTGTGCTTGACCTGAGGGAGCGGGAGGGGGCATGGCGATGGAGGAGTTCAGAGAGGTATGGGGGGGCCAGGTTATTGAGGGCTTTGTAGGTGATGGTGAGTATTTTGAAATCGATCCTGTGCTTGACGGGGAGCCAGTGGAGTTCATGGAGGACGGGGGTGATGTGATCTCTAGACCGGGTTCTTGTAAGCAGGCGGGCAGCAGAGTTCTGTACGTATTGCATTTTTTTGAGAACTTTGGTGGTGGTACCGTAGAGGAGGCTATTGCAGTAGTCGAGTCTGGAAGTGATGAATGAGTGAATGAGTGTTTCAGCGGCGGTGTGGGAGAGCATGGGACGGAGACGGGCTATATTGCGGAGGTGAAAGAAGGCGGTTTTAGTGATCAGGTTGACATGTGGCTGGAAGGAGAGGGTGGGGTCAAGGATGACACCAAGGTTGCGGACTTGGGAGGAGGGGGTGACAGTGAATCCATCAATTGAGAGGGAGAAGTTGTGGGAAGAGCGGGTGACGGAGTCTGGACCAATAATGAGAATTTCGGATTTATTGCAGTTGAGTTTTAGAAAATTTGATTGCTAATATTAAGTCGGCCATATTGTGGCGGCCATATTGGATTTCATGGAAAGTTCCAATACAAAAAATGTTTGTATTTACATAATTGATCAACCTGTGAAGTTTCGTGAAATTATCTCTCAGTTTAAAATTTTGCCCTATTCACCCTCCATTATAACTAATAGGGGCTAATATTGCGGCGGCCATATTGGGTTTCCAGCAAAAAATTGACCGGGTTGTCCATATAGGTTGTGATCCTACTGGGTCATAGATAATATTTCTGGTGGACAACCTTTTATGTTATGGCAAATGCAGGTTTCCTAAAAAATGGGTAGTTTGCCCCCTGGGTATGCATGAGTTGTTTCATTAATAACAAGAAACGACATACAGTATAGTGTGTATGTCTGCATAGCTCCGTTTGCAGAGCACTTGCTGTTGTGGGTTCACATCTGGACACAGCCAACGTAACTTCAAGATCCCTGCCACCCCACAATTAAAACGGTCATCCTGTGTTTTTTTGTGTACACCACATGCTTTTCTTTGTCGTGTTTTGTGGTTCATGGTGCCTGCCTGTTAGGATGCTTTGCTGTGCATCACATCACCCTCCGGAGACAAACAAATAAATTAACCTGAACCTGAAGAGCCCAGACTTCATTCCTTTATTCATTCCTCTCACGGCCGTCATGAATCACTCAACACACGCCTGTGCCCACTCTCTGTTTCCTTCTGCTGTCGTTCCGCTGGCATTCCATCACGCCTACACATTGGCGTTTATCTGATCAACACATGTAACATACCCTTTTGTTTTGTTCATCTACTGAAGCAAACCTTGACAAACACAGAAACCAGTTCTGCTGGTATGGAACTTTGTCCTCGATTGGCACCGTCCTAAAAAAACACGGCCATATCTATGATAACCAGTGGTGGGGGAAAGTAGTAGGTGCGAGCGAGCACAAAGAATTTCTGACACACATTTCTGTTCTTCAGTTTATTTTACTATACTATATATAGTAAAATAAACCATGTTCAACCCAGATTTGGCACAAACAAGGGACTTAATTCCTTCCGCTCATATGCAACCAAAATGTGGAACGCCCTACCAACAGTCATTAAGACTTGTGAATCCCTTGACTCCTTCAAAACCGCTCTGAAGGTGCACCTACAGATGGCTGCAATTCGAAACTGGCCACTGGCCTCTGTAAAACAAAATTGTATATAACCCCCCCCCCCCCCCCCCCCCCCCCCCCCCCCCCTCTTTGTACATTTCTCTTTTCCCTTTTTACCTCCACTATGATTTTGCCTCCATGATCTGCTGCTTCTGACTTCACTGAAGTAGTTGTTTTGTATGTACGGTATTTGAATGCCTTAATGAAATGAACAAGTTGGCCACTATTGTAAACAAGTGTATGCTTAACTAGTGTGTCCAATCAGCTCTGTCAGATTTGATGCAGTCGTACTTGAATTGTACTGTAATTCTCCAAGCTGTTATCAGTTTTGTAGCAGTGTGTACTTGACTTGTACTGTAACTCTCATCTCTGTCAATAAATTTCATTCATTCATTCGTTCGTTCATTCATTCACAATGTATTATATATATATATATATATATATATATATATATATATATATATATATATATATATATATATATATATATATATATATATATATATATATATATATACACTCAACAAAAATATAAACGCAACACTTTTGTTTTTGCTCCCATTTTTCAGGGGATGGACTTAAAGCCCTAAAATTCATTCCAGATATACAATATAACCATTTCTCTCAAACACTGTTCACAAATCTGCCTAAATGTGTGATATTGAGCACTTCTGCTTTGTTAAGATAATCCATCCCACCTCACAGGTGTGCCACATCAAGATGCAGATGTGACATCATGATTAGTGCACAGGTGCACCTCAGACTCTCCACAAATGTGCAATTTTCTTTTGCCTTATTGGGTGTATGGGCCTCCGAACCAGTCAGTATCTGGTGTGACCACCATTTGCCTCATGCAGTGCAACACATCTTCTTCGCATAGAGTTTATCAGATTGTCAATTGTGGCCTGTGGAATGTTGGTCCACTCCTCTTCAATGGCTATGTGAAGTTGCTGGATATTAGTGGGAACTGGTATGAGCTGTCGAAATGGTAATAATGTGGTAATATTGTGTTATTACCATTTTTACAGTGTGTACCAGTTCCCACTAATATCCAGCAACTTCACATAGCCATTGAAGAGGAGTGGACCAACATTCCACAGGCCACAATTGACAATCTGATAAACTCTATGCGAAGAAGATGTGTTGCACTGCATGAGGCAAATGGTGGTCACACCAGATACTGACTGGTTCGGAGGCCCATACACCCAATAAGGCAAAAGAAAATTGCACATTTCAGGGTGTCTTTTTATTGTGGAGAGTCTGAGGTACACCTGTGCACTAATCATGATGTCACATCTGCATCTTGATGTGGCACACCTGTGAGGTGGGATGGATTATCTTAACAAAGCAGAAGTGCTCAATATCACACATTTAGGCAGATTTGTGAACAGTGTTTGAGAGAATAGGTTATATTGTATATCTGGAATGAATTTTAGGGCTTTAAGTCCATCCCCTGAAAAATGGGAGCAAAAACAAAAGTGTTGCGTTTATATTTTTGTTGAGTGTATGTATATATATATATATATATATATATATATATATATATATATATATAATATATATATATATATATATATATATATATATATATATATATATATATATATATTATATATATATATATATATATATATATATATATATATTGCGCTCCTCTCTACCCCTCTCTGGCTTGACTAATGCACAGGTGACTGCTCTGTTAATCATGCAGGCTGGTTATTCATCAGAAAACACCTGTGTACAAAGCAGACTTAAAAGGATCCCTGTCTAATAACATAAACATTGCTTAAAACATTATACGTTCCCTATATAACTAAAATAAACAAATAAAACCACCATTGGCATCTTATTTCTTTCATAAATAGAGAATATTTCACTCAACAGGAACTGCTCCTGGCGCAGGATGATGATGTCACGTGTGGTCTAGCTCTATGGAATACATGGATGAGCACGCTCTGTGACATCATCATCCTGCGACCGGAGCACCTCCTATTGAGTGAAAGATTCTCTATTTATGAAAGAAATAAAGTATTGAAGGTGTTTTTATCTGCATATTTTAGTTATAGAAGGCAAGTATAGTGTTTTAATGCATATTTGTCTTATTAGCCAGGGATCCTTTTAAAAGGATCCCTGCATAATGAGACGAATATGGATAATACATTATACTTGCCCTCTATAACTAGAATTGAACATTTAAATACACATAGAATAAGCTCTTTAGTTTAAAAATAGTTTTTATTCAAAGGGGATCGCCATTTTATTGTGCCTGTCACATGACCTGTCATATGGAAAATGTCCCCAAACAGTGGGTCATTGGCAACTTTAGCTTGTCGACTGATGAAAGACACCAGGTTCGTAAACTCGGCTCTTCTTCCCTCTTGTATGTCGAAGGCTTTGTTTCTCCATCGCTCCTTGATTTTATAGGGAAGTTTTGAGATAACAGTGTTTATGTTAATCGGATTGTCCATCTCATCCATGAACTCCAGGTCGCTTGTTGTATTCCGACACCCTATCAGGAACAGAGCGTAACCATTTAAGCCCTATGCTCTGCTTTGATGGTGTTGGCCTAGTGTGAACCAATCTGTCTGATGTGCATTCATAACAATTTTCTGTTGTGGCAATTCTTCTTTGACATCTTTCGCACCAAGCCCTTTGACATGTAATCAGTCATTCATGCCATCTTGACCGCTCTCATATTCAGTGTATACTTTTATCTTAGCATCAGAAGCTGCAATCTTGGACTCTAGCTCCAACTGCTCTTTTTGGGCTTTCAAGTGTGCCTCTTGTAATTCAATTTATTGCCGTTTCTTCATGGCTACATGTAGCTTGTACCTTTAGGGCCTCACACTCTGACTTTGCTTCCAGCCTTAAACGAGCAGAGCTTGTTCTGGGCACTTGTGTATAGGCCTATGTATTTGGCCTAAAATGCCTAAAATGTAAACCTGCTACTGCAGGGATGTTTTCCTGTGTTCAATGCGTTTCTGCATTTGTGTGTACTGTTGACAGAGATCTTTGTCATGTGGGCAGGATTTATACTTTTAACGGGAGAGGGATAAGACCCCATCTAGACTAGAATATGATGCTAAAGTTTTCTATTGATTCATCTAATATCTTAACAGATGTTGACATTATAAATGACTCAAGGCCCAAGTGTACTTTTCAGAACGTCCGGGCCAGTAGATACTGCCATACACTGCTGGGACAGTAAAAAATGCCTTGAAAATGAAATTATAACAAAAGCCTAGTTTCACATTAACTCGAAATCATCTTGGTAATCACAAATAAATCAAAAGCATTCCATTATCCTAAATCCAATCATTCAAAGTTAGGGTTCACCCTAACCCTAGTCTACTACACTGTCTGTGTGTGCACTCAGTGCTCCCTCCCTCTCCCCTCAGTGGTTCATGCAGCGAGCCTGTGTAACAGTGTGAATAGTGAACAGTGTGTATAATTACACAAGATATAATATCAGTGCTTCTACCTGACATGATTCTCTACGTATAGTGCAGTAATTGGTACAGTCCCTTTAAGTTGGTACAGTCTGCCCACTGTATAATTTCCCATGACACCTCCACCTCTTCCTCTTTTATTTCCGCGATTGGAATGAGGTGGATGTATTTTGTTACTTCCTGTATAACAAAATAAGAATCTACAAAATGATTTATACAGCGTGTTTATTTCTGTATTATAGAGGAGACCTGTGTAACGTGGAGACGTGTTCTGTGTTATTTTCTGTCAGGTATGTTAAGTTTTTTTATGTGTTGTGCTATTGTTGATCAGATCTCTTTTATTTCCACGATTGGATTGAGAGGAGACCTGTTTACTCTATGCACGAGGCTAACGTGGAGACGTGTTCTGTGTTATTTTCTGTCAGAATAAACATCTGTAGTCTCCACAAGAGTCCTGGGTTGTCCCTCCTAACACAACACAGAGTGAGACGGATCCTACAGGTTACACCTGGTCGCATGCAGCAATAGTTTACATTGGCTACAGCCGTTTGAACTGATCAGATTCTCAATTGAAGTATGCTTTCAGCAAGCTATCCACAATTTTTCCCGCCAAGGCACTGCATGGGGCTGCTTGTGTGTGTGCCGGAGCCTTATAATAGGAAGAGTTGCGTCACACACAACCTCATGGAGAAGCTCAGTCACGTGACCTCATGGAGAAGCACTTGTGTCTAAGGGCTTTTGGAATTTATTATTTTGAACGAGGTAGCTGCAAATAATTTACAATTTTAGCTGTTTAAACAACATGACAAGTATTTTAAACTGTTGTTTAGTGACAACTATCATGTGTACGATGGGCTATTATTTAAAAACAAACTAAAATAAAGGGATTTAAAGCCATTAAAGCTGTACTGTTGCCTGGGTCCAATGCTTTTCTACCTACTTCCCTAGAGCACCCAGCAAGTCTCGCAGTCTGCACCCCCTATTGCGAGAATGTCAGTTCTTAACAGTATGTGAATGAGGTTGCTATCGGAGAAACTATTCTGCTCAAGTCGTAAATATTATTATATTGTTTGCAAATCATAAAACAAACTGTAAGAAAATACCCTGTGACATGTTTTTTTTCATTTGTCTGCAAATAGTCATTACTACACGGTGGTTGTTCACACGTTGTCTCTCCGCTGCATTCCATTAGATCCATTAAATTACTGTGGTAAAGTGTTTGACACACTGCCTTCCCAGTAGCATGAGACGCTGTAGAGGCCGCCATTAGACTGGCCTTATGAAGTGAATGGAGTTGTCAGTAGTCTGTCTCTAATGGCACCCACTGGTATGGGCTTACCTTCTGTCCGGGCAGTGTTGCCATGTCTACGTGCACATGTAGAATGTAGTTGGGCTTTTTAATTAATGTTGTTTAAACCAGTGTATGCCACATTTTTCACATCAAGGAACCTCAGATTCATGTAATCTGAGGTTTCTTGTAATTGTCCACACTCATCCATCTGAAAATGTTTTGTGCCTTCGTTATTCAAATGTTTAAAAACTATTCCAAATATTCTAAATATTTCAATTTAGCTTGTAGATAAGTTATTTTCATTTGTCCTTGATTTCATACACCTCTTGTTTCTGTTTTTTAATGGATGCAGAATGCTTGTATTACTACTACTACTACTAATTCCCCAACTAAAGGGAATTCAATACGCCACCTGTATCGAATTAACTTATTGTTATTTACGTCACCTTTCCTCTTAGCCACTATTCTTTATGCCGACACCTTTATGTGCGTCTGGAGGTGTGGTCATAGGCGTGTTTGTCATACAGTCCCTGATCCCATAGCGAACGGGAACACTGTGGTGTAATTCTCCCTTTAAGGACAGGGGTGCTGTGGTGTATCCATACCATAGTGGGCGGGAACGCGTGGGCACGTTGGGTTAGTTTGTAGCCCTTTCCGGGCCGATAGCCATTCAAATGCATCATAAATCGATGACGTATGGCTTCCTGAGTACCGCAATGCATTTTGGGATTTTTGCCGTTTATTTTACGGGGGGTAGGATTTTTTATTGTCGGAAAAAAGGGACTGTTTTACTGCATGTGTTTCAATGGCCCAGCAGCATCATGTTTACCGAGCACTCCACATAAAAGAGACCGCAAAATCAAAGATATTTTGTGCGAGGATGATATTTGTGATACGGATGACCAGCAACAGCAGTGGAGATGAAGATGCTGATGATGATTATAACGACCCTTGGATATCACATCAAGAATTATAACGCATTGGGGATTGTAACCCACAGCCATCTCGAGGTAAGAACATCACAAATAATATTACTATGAGAAACGGGCTATAGTATTAATGCTATTGTTGTTATTTAGGAGGATACGGGAGGATGAACAGCAATTTACTGCAATGACCATAACGTCATTATAATAATGACGACAAATGGCGAACGCTATATGTACCGTTATCTGGAAATAATAAACAACAACTTACTACAATGATAAAAATGGTATAATAATGACTACAAATGCTGTCGTTATATGGAAACAATAAACAATTTAGGCTACTACAGTGACCATAATGGTATCATAATGACTACAAATGGAGAACGTTATGCTTACCGTAATCTGGAAATAATAAACAACAACAACTTACTACAGTGACCAAAACGGTATAATAATGACTACAAATGGTGTCATTATTTTCACCATTATCTGGAAATACTATGTGATGATAGTACTAGTGTACCACCGTGTTGTTATAATATAATATAATTGTAATTGTAATAAAAATAGACTACTACTACTAATAGATATGATGATATAATAGCAATGACATTTTACTTAGTCGTCACGTGCAATACTGTATATTGTACACTTTCTACAATATATACTGTAAGTAATAATTATAAACAATGTCGACAGTATAATATCTGAACACATAATGGCTTATAGGTAAAGATTTTTCTTTCACACAAGGTGACTAAAATATACATGAATTTGGAGGTCCAGGTCTACAGCTCCACGATAACCAGCCAGCTGATGTGAACCGCGCTGACAAACTGTGGAAGCTGAGATGGTTCCTGAACTTCCTTCTCCTGCTCCTTCTCGACCTTATGCAGCTTCTTTGGGAGAGCATATCTGTGTGCAAAGAGTGCTTTGGAAAGCACGTTTGCAGTTTTCATTGACAAATGACACTGAACTGAACAAACTGTACAGTTTCTACTGTACATCATCCACCCATATATCCTCCTGTATAACAATAAGAGCATTACTAGTTTTATTGATTTTATTATCCTATGTTTATTATTGTGTGTTTTTACAAAATAAATGTTTTTTCTAATGGAAAAAGTAGACCTTTCATTGCTTTTAATATATTTTCTGAATTTGTAGACTTTTCAGAACGTTTGGACCAAGAAAGGTAATTTTCTATGGAAGACACATCTGTATGCTCTCAAATGGGCTTGTAATTTTGTTTCAATCTGCTACAGAGGCTGAGAAATGACAGGAATGGTATTTTTTAGCAGACATTTTATTACATTATCATAATTTCTGTCTTTGATTTTTCTAAAATTGTGATAATGATTTGGAGATGTACACCGCCTTGGAGATGTATGGAACAAATGGAACAGCTGCTGCATCAGTTCACTTCATCTCCTTATTTATTGATTCTCCTATGAACTACTGTAGATTGCCTGCTGTCGGTCACTTCCTTCTGTCTAGGGCTGACCCTAAAAAATCGATTATTCGATGTTTAATCGCGGGGCACGGGCGTCGATCTTGAAATTAAAGATCGAAGAATCGGGGGAAAAAAAAACGGCCGCTTTTGGTCCGCGCGCCGGCCCATTTTGGGCCGCGGGCCATAGGTTGCGCACCGCGCTTCAACGACTGACTGATATTGAGCGACCGTCATGCGGCTGCTTCAACGAGCAGGCCTACTGTACTGTCTAGTAGAAGGAAGTGGATAACAGTAGCCAGAGAGTTGATAAGAGCTAGATAGAGCCTTTCATTAGCCTTTCAGGGACAAACATTTAAGTGTTTTTCAGATTTATTAAACGTAAAGTCGACCACACGCCACGGTCCTCTACACAACACAGCCCCGTTGCGTTCGATGAAATGTTGTTGAACTGTAGCTGTATTCAGTATTATCAGCAAAGATGAGAGGGAACGCAGAGGCAACACAGCACTGATAAACCTGACCAGCTCTGTGACAGAAATGACACGATTACGACGCATTGACGAACACTAAACGCGGTGGTGGTGGTCCCGTTCTTGCTCCTAAACATTTTTCATGTCAAGGAATACAAGGACCACGTAATCAACTTTCCCAAATCTGGAAGCTGTATGGACAACAGCCACAGCAACAACATGAGAAGCAGTTCAGCGTGTTGTTCGCCTCTTTCTTTCTTTCCAAACAGAGCTAACTATTTAGCCTACATGGACGTGCAAAGAGTTTTAGAGGGGGGATGGGTGACCATGGCCATACCCAGTCTTATAAACTGAGTAAATGGGCACTGGGCAGCGGCTGAAGACTCCTTTATCGGTGTGTGTGCGCGTCTCTGCCTTTTGGTCATCAGGGCCTTTAGTGTCAGAGTTGCGACATTGAGGGTGTAACAAACTGAGCGCTCGAGCTGATGTTCATGCGGCCTTGATAGAGACAAGCTGGAGTTGGAAATGCAGCACTTTCAACTAAGGAGACGCAAATAAGAGATATTTTAGGCATTGATGCAACATGTTAAATGTTTTAAGTACTGTACAGTAAATAAACAATCTAAAATGAAGGGGTTTAAGATCATTCAAAACGGGTTGTTGCCAATGCATTTTTGTGTAGAAGAGCCGCCATTGGACTGGCCCCATTAAGTGAACGGAGTTTGCATATACTCCAAGCCTTTGTGCAGGATGTCGCTGCACGCTGCTTCATTAGTACTGTAATAATAACAAAGGCTCGATTGAAAATTATGTTTTATTTCAGTACATTTCACAACAAAACAAGCATTTAATGCTTCCTGTTCTAGTTGGACATTATGACCACCGTTTCCTCCTACCATTTCTATTTTGCATCTGCGACGTGTGGGTCGAACTAACCCCCGTTGGGGGGGGGGGGGGGGGGGGGGGGGGGGGGGGTCGAAGTAACGATCTTCGATCGTTTTTTTCCGCAATGCTTCGATCACGGAAATCATGATCGAAGGTCAGGCCTACTTCTGTCCATTGTGTTTAGGTAGGCTATACAATTGTCTCTAGTTATATACATTTCACTTCAACCCCTTTCTTAGAGAAGACCTACCCAGTACTCACATATTCTATACAGAATTGTAAGAAGTGGTACAGAATTGCCTGAGCTATGATATTTTGAAAAGAGCGTATAGAGACAAAAACAGAGATAAAACAGCAAGGCTGCGATGGAGAGCTATTATGAACCATTTAGCAGTATGGCATAACGGGAAAAGATCCAGAATTAATTAAAGGCAATAGCAAGACCAACATGGATTGGATGAAAGCTAAACATGCCCAAACCACGATTATGCATAACATATCGGGTCCTGGAGGTGTTTAAGGGGAATGGGATGGTAATGAAAAAATCAACTTTAGCGTAAGAACGCCTCCTTCCTAATGCTAGAAGAAAATCGAGCCTTAAGGTTCTAAGGCCGGGGTGTAAAACTCAAATACACAGCAGGCCAAAATAGAAAAATGTTTTAAGTCAACCAAATGGACCTTTAATAGTTCAGGAAGTCAATAATTCACTTTGGAGATTCCATTCACATAACGCCTATTGCCTAAACAACTACTGTTATGCAAAAAAAATAAAAAATAAAATGGATCACTTATGTCATGTAAATGTCATATTCAGTAACAATAATAAAACAAAACATCACACATTACAACCTTAAATGATAAATCAGAATTGTTAATCTCTTAAGGAGTCCGGAAAACAGTAAAAATACGAAAATACAGGCTGTTTTGTCAAATTTATTTAAAACAATAAAGAAAAAACCAACAGCAAAGCCACAATCCTATTATCAACCCCCATTAAATAGACCCCTTCATCTGTCTTTGGATATGTTTTGTTTGCACAAATCACCTAATCACAACAAAGGTTTTTTCTGAATATGCTTTCTAAGTTCCCCAAAAGGTTGCTTTTTCAATAACGAGCCTACTGGGAATCTGGGAAAGTGTTTTTTCTCTTTTTTTTCTTTTTTTTTATATTGTTGCAGAAGTAACAAGGCTATGTGTGCTAACTGGGGTAACTGAGGCTGGCACACATGTAATGAATTCCTGCACCCTCTTCCTTTTCAATGCGAGTTTTAATTTCAGTCAGTTTCTGAATCTTCTCATTGTTTCTCTTGACTCCTGTTTGAGTTCCTCCTAACTGTTTGAGTTTCTCGATCAGAAATGCCAGATGTTTGTGGGTGTAGATCGAGTTGCCTTTCAGAGCGATCCCATCCAGTTCGACAACACATAGGTAGATTTCATCAATTTCTTTTTCTTTTGTTCTTGCTAATTCTTCTTGTTTCGTTTTGAGATTTCTCTTCAAGTCTTCTACCTTTCCTTTTGTTTCGTATTTCTTCTTTGCATCTTCCACTGTAATACTCCTTGTCTTGGTAACATAGCTGTAATTACCTCTCACATGTTTGTACTCCTCACACTTGCCCTTGCATGAGGTGCATTTTCCATCTTTCATTACAGGACACCAGAACCAGCAGTTGCATTCTTGATGACAATTTTCCTGACAGATCGTACAGCGGTAGGTCTTGTTGTACCACAAGGCATTATTTTTTTCTAGATCTTTGAAGGGTTCATCAATTTGTACTGTAACTTCTTTGCCAGACTCAAGTTGCTTCAGAGCTTCTTTAGTTTGGTTGATTTCTCTCTGCTGGGCTTCAATCATTTTTATCCGGTCGCTGAATGAATCTGCTCGTGCTTCCAATTTGTTTCGTTTGTTTAGAACAGCTGCTGCCAGATGCAGATTTTGAGACTTTACCTTCTTCAGGAAATCAAAAAACCCCTTCATACCATCATTGGATGTCTCCCAAGCATTTTTCCTTGCCTTTTCAAATTTTGGGCCCTTGTTGACTTCAGTCTGCTTGTTCTGGAACCAGAAGCAGATTGGTGTATTGTGCTCATCTCTTGCAATTTCTATTCCAGCTTTTGCTAGAGTTTTCAGAGGAGTTTCATCTGGTTCCCCAGCTGAATGCGTAATCAGAGCTACAATGTTGTTCTCTAGGTCTTTACCAAAGAGAGACAGAACTGAGTTAAATATGTAACTCTGTCTGTCATCGAGACGATTTATACTCTCTTTCAGCACCAAGCCCACAGCATCAACTTCTTTCACTTCATATGTGAACAACTTTTCCAAAACCCTTGGAAGTTGAAGGTCTCGTTCCAGACCTCTGGTGTCTCCAAACCCAGGAGTGTCAATGATGGTCAGAGAGTAGGGGAATTCTTCATTATGAAATGCACATATTTCATAAACTGTGATGTTTTCAGTTTGGCTGGATGTCTTCTCTGTTACGTCTTCATCTATAATGGTACACCATTCATTGCTCTCATACGGTGTGCCCATTAAGTGGTTCAACATGGCATCAATCAAAACAGTCTTTCCTGATCCTGTCTCTCCAACCAGAAGGACAGTTTTATTTGGCTTTTCTGGATCTTTCTTTCCAATAGTAAACCTCCTGAGTTTGGAATCCTCTGCTTTCTCACCATCTAGGTATTTCTTCTCAGGTTCTATCAGGTATTGGGTTCGTGCACCAGTTATTGCTGGCTTTGCCTTGAAGGCAATGTTGAAGTTTGACAGTTGCTTCTTTACACCCAATCTGTTGGACAACAACAACAACAACAACAACAAATGCAGTTCAACTGGTGTTTTGATTTAGCTGTTGAATTTGCCATTCATTTCAATGTACAGTACTTACATGTGTGCCATGATGTGGACCGTTGATTACAAGAGATCTGGAAATAGAGAAACAAAAAAGTGATAAGGAGATTAAGACTTGACTTGCTTGACTTCATTAGAATGTGAACACCAGGGCAGGAATTTCAGAAGTCTATGGCCATTGTTTGACCCTATGCTTCCTCCAAAAAAGAAAAAAAAAAAATATATATATAGCTGCAAGCAGCGATGAGACCATAGGCGGATTATGAAATGAAGGGCCCCTGGGCCACCACCAGCCAAATGGCCCCCCTACATTGGAGGATTTTTCTGCTCGCCGCGGCGGCATGATGGTTTAGGACTTTTGGGGCTATTTTAGTGACAAAATTAGTAAACCCATTCTTAATAAGGACCGTATGCACCATTATTATTCACTTTTACCCCTTTTTTGGGTGGGCCCTGAGCTTGAGCCTCTTAGCGATCACACGGAGACTCAAGTTCATGGGCCCCCCTAGCTCAGGGCCCCCTGGGCCCAACGTGCCTGTTGGATAATCCTTCCCTGGATGAGACGATACAGAGCAAGTAGCTAAGCCACCTCAGAGTCCCATACTCTGAGATGATGCCACTATCGTGGAAGATGACACACGCATAAACAAGTGTGATATTCAATAGAAAATATTATTTTAATCAGTGCCAACCTTTCCGAAGAGTGATTTTAGTGTACGTTGGAAATAAAAACCTTAATTAATTTGCCATACAATATCTGCATGAACTTAATATAACTTAAAATATGTGGACTGTAATGAATGCTAGTGGCTGCTATAGTGGCTGCCATGGTACAGTTAAAGGGGTACTTCACCCAAAAAAAAACTTTTGGTCATTTTATGGTCTATGGTATAATATGATACAGTATAGATTACAGTGTCATTACAGTCAAAGGTCATGAACACAAATCCTTGCTTAAAGCAATTATTCGCCATAGAAGAAAAAAGAAAATTATTTAATTACTAAAGAGGACAATTTTCACAGTATAAATTATATTAAATGTTTCTTTACAACTGATCTTAAATATGATTAATTGCATCATATTCACCATCTATTTTATTTTCTATTAAATGACCCCCAGTGAACCCCACAAAATGACCAGAACTACTTAATATTTCACCGAAGCCAGAGCAGAACTCCCACCAAAGAATGAATGAATATAGTTTAAACCACTAAATTAATGGCAACTTTCTCTTTTAATGGAACTTGCACATCGGTATGGTATGCTGCACAGCAGACAGCACAAAACACCACACACTACCCCAACAGGATGGGAGACATTTTTAGCACTATTTTTAACCTGTCGCCCCCCCACACACACACACACAGAACTTCTAGTACAGTAAAGAATTGTCAGGTAACAGTGCTTTGTCACACACGCACGCACGCACACACACACACACACACACACACACACACACACACACACACACATACACACACACACACACACACACACGTTGTCTGAGGAAGGATAGTGTCCAAGATTACATTAAATTATTTAAATTGATACTGGATGGAAACATTGTGTTGCAAAATCCTGGGATGAGGAAATGAACACTAGGCCTACAGTATATAGGCCTGCAGAAAGGGGAGATGACTACATACTTGTGAAACTGAAATGTTTTTCATGCAATTCAACACCTTCTGGGTCCCCACTTTAATTCCGTATACAATTACACTTTCTCAAACTCATTTCACAAAAAAGGTAGCGGATTCTAATGGAAAATCAAGCGATAATTCCCCATAGGTTGCTTATCATTCCAATCTTGTCACATGTTGAAACTGAAACTATTGAGTGTTCACAAAACTAAACAAATCTCAAATTAACTGAAATTGTGGGCAAAATACCATTAGTTTTAGTTTCTAAACATCTATATGCATTTTAGATATTTATAGACTATAAATTCAAAATGTATCTCTGTTGGTGACCAGCATGAGGAGAGCTGCCAAGCTGCTTTTGGATCTACCACAACACTGAGTGTAAAAATGGTGTTATGTTTTACATATTACTATGGGAGAATGCAATCATCCAGTCCACTAAGTAACTCATAGCAAGGGTTGAATAGCAATCATTTGACATTCGTGTTGCTCATTCCATAAATGCCCATGCCAGATCCTTGACAATAATCAACGATTAAAATCATAAAACATAATCAAATAAAGGACCAAAGTAAAGTTTCCAAACGTTCATAGCGGGGTTTATAATTTATTGTCTCTTTAAAAAATAGAGTTACAGTAGGTTTAATAAATAAATAAATAAAATAAAATAAAGAATTTATTACACAATGCCTACCTGACAAATACACCAACGCACAGAAAAAAGAAACTCAAACAGATCAAACCCAAACTAATATTAAGTAAAACTGAACATTTCCACCAAATAAAAACTTAATACAAACTAGCAAACCCGCTCTGAAAACTAAATAAATAAACCCACTGAATTAGGACATGAAATGTCAAAACGAACTAAAACTATACTAATGATAAACTAATAATAGGCCTAATGCAAAATCCCAAACTATGATAACATTGCTAATGTAATGTATAATGACATTGCATTCCCTTTAAAATATTTTTATTTTGAATGCAAATGTGGACATTTTTCCTATATAATCCTCGAAGTCCATATTTAAATGTACAATTTCACAGAATGTCTAATGCATTAAATCATTGTCTTCAGGTGATTATAGTCTAATCAACTGGGGGGGTTTCCTGTGTTAACTGTTTGGTGATTCACGTTTTTCATGAATATATTTTTTGAAAATAACTACAAAAAACTACTCCTGTAGGGAAAGGGTTATATAGGCCTTCTATATTAATTTACTCATAGAACCTATAATCAATAGTATAGGTATGGGTTTGCCCAGTAAATTCATAATGAAATCGTAGAGGTCTTCACAAGTCTAAAAAAATGCTTAGAAATCCTAAAATTAATCTGTTACATATTACCGATGCCAACCCATTCCGATGAATATTTTCAAATAGTTAATCCAACCATCTTTTTCCAAATTGTTCAGAGATTTTATTCAAATGTCGGTGCCAAACCCGGCAAAGATCCAACTATTAACATACCAAGAGAGCCAACCCAGCCAGGCAGGCATACATGTACCATGAAATAATATAGCTGACGTATTGACCTTTTTATTATTAATGCACGAGAGAGAGGGAGAGACAGACGGACAGTGAGAAGTTCTTTGCAGACTGGATTGAAATGAACCAAACAGATCATTTTTTGTTTTGGTTTGTTTTTACACACAATCAACACAGTGTTAGAAGATGCATGAATTGGCTGAGTGGAGTATTATTAACAAGTTTGAAGGTGCCACACTCAACGCAGCAAAAACAGCTCCTACTTGCTCTCTTCTTTATTCACACATGGGGAGGAGGGGGAGGAGGATACATTTTACGTACAAGACAGTCATGGTTGCTTTAATCTCCGTATTAATTAGCCTCAAGCTTTCACCTGGTTTAGGTCAACAGTACCATTTTTGCGATCAGCAGCTGCTCAAAGTCTCTCTCTCTCTCTCTCTCTCTCTCTCTCTCTCTCTCTCTCTCTCTCTCTCTGTCTGTCTGTCTGTCTGTCTGTCTGTCTGTCTGTCTGTCTGTCTGTCTGTCTGTCTGTCTGTCTACAGTCAGACTCAGTCACACACTGAATATTGTATTAACAACAACAGCAACCATAAAAACACACAGTTAAACAACCGCTTAACAGTGTAGGGTAGTACTGTAAGAACTAGTTGTGAGGAAAAAAAAAAAAAAAAAACAGAATAGAGGTTAAAACAGAATAGGGTTAATACCAGTCCCGTGCAAATATAAGGCTATACATTTTATGCCATTTAAAACCTATAGATGTAACTAAAAGACAAGTGGTGTCAGAGTCTTACCTGGTGCAGTGTTGAAGTCCTGATGTAGGTCTGTAGAGACAGAGACCGTAGAAAGACAGTCCTGATGTACATCAGGTAGTAGAAGATCCGCAGCTCACTGTCTGCTTGTACTTTTATACAGTAGCTTACGGTCTGCAATGCCTTACTGTAAGTAGGAGGAGCCCGATCTCTGCTGTTTATTAGAAGTCAGATCATTTCTTGTAAATACTTGCTGTAGATTAATGGTTCAAGTTTCAAACAAGAAAGTACAACTAAGTGCATGTGAGTTTTGTCAGGTAAGTAAGCAGTAAGTCGTCTGCCCCCATTCTCTGTAGTGTGCAGTCACTTAGCATGGAACGTTTACTTCTGTTTGAAAGGTGGGGGAGTTGGTAATATGCAGCATCGATGCAGCATGAAACAATGGGTCAGGTATGCCCAGGGATGAGCAGCTGTCAAAATTGTACACAGTATCGCCAGGAAGAGGTCTGTGGCCAGCTTATACTTTGTGTTTAGAAGCATTAGAAAAGCAGGCCTTCTGTAGAACACAACACCACACTCATACCAACCCAACAGGATGAGGGACATTTTTACCTTCCATTTATTTTTAATCTGGGTGTTCAGAGAGTTCTATGTGCCTGCCAGCAATGGCGGAAGCACATAGAAGCACATAAGTACATACATTCATCATACTTAATCCATGTGTATATCCGTAACTTTGACCGCTATGGCCGGCTGCACGGTTTGCACAACCCCCGAAATATATACATCAAAATGTGCGGCTCGGCCATGAATGGTGTGCTTGTGCTTTTCTTTCTGATACGTTACTGTGCCAACGTAATTTGCAATAAACAATGTGACAAATACCCTTTTGAAATGAATGGGAGCACACAAAAAAAAATAAGAAAATGACACATTTTTTGGAGCCACACTCTGGCATACTGTTACATAAAAACGCGATTTGAACATTAAAGAGCGCCCATGGACTTTCTCACGGTTTAGACGGTATTTGAATATGTTGCATGGTTTGTCCGCTATCGCAGTTCAAAGTGTGGATGTTTTGGGCATTTAGCTCATCTTAGAGGCTTGGACGCCCAATTCTTGAGATGGCCTGAACAAATCGTCCTTATGGCCAAAATATTCATATTGGTTGTGGCGAAAAAAGTCGATAAAAGTAAACGCATTTGACGTTCCGTTTCTCTGTTATAGCAATTTGTTTGGGCATACGTTCTTCTTTGTAAATGAATGGTTTTTTAACATGCAATACTAGATACCTTTGCACAGACTGCCACAACTGTGTATGCTACATTGTATTAAAGGTTAACTTGCCCTCTAGTGTTGGGCAGTATTAAGTACTGAGTAATACATTACTTAGTACTTAGTACTCCTCTAGAAAAGTAATGAAATTACACAACTTATTACTTGGATGCAAGGGAAGTACAACTACACAATCTGTCAACTTTTTTTAGAACTAAATTTAACTGTTTTGAATCTGAAGAATATTAAAAAGAGTCACCAATCAGCCAACCATGCTATGTGTCAATCTGACATCACACATCAACTGGATCTCCACAAGATCATGATACAACTTCAAGAGACGTTATACTCTCTCACAGTGTTTTTTTGCCCAGGGACCAAGGCAGAATCAGATGCAAAACATTGCAACACAAGCAGCAGGAGAGTGTCAGCTCAGTCAATGAAACCTTATCAAACATCCAACACGGACTGCTGCAGATTCTATGGTTAAGTTGTACCACGTTGAGACAAGTGACAGATGCATGGTTTTCAAGTTTATTATATGTTCGCATGGTTTAGAGACAACAGCAGGGAGGTCTTTTTCTGCACCTACAAAGGTTACGTCTGGGAGGGAAATCTCGTGTTCATGTTCCCACCCAAAAAAGTGAAAATAAATAAACAACGGACTGTCAGTGCATTTTACTCAGCAGCAGCATGGCGTGCAGCCTTACAAGTCATTATTCCACCCATATCGGGCAATAGAAACGGTTCCGCTATTATTATAAAAAGTAAACTTTTTTGTAACGCCGGTGTGTCGTCCTGTCTAAATGGGCACTGATCCAAGTTCCGAATGGTAAGCAGCACAAGCTTCACAATAAAGCTTCACTTTATGTGGCCAGTCCAATGGTGGCTCTTCTACATAGACTTCTATTGAGAATCGGGACAATATATAGGAACTACATCGCTTGGGCACTCACTTTCAGTTTTCCTCAAAGTCGTAACTTTGAAACGACATGTATGTCTGTCTGCACTTTTGAGTGACATTAGCTCATCTCCCTTCACCAACGCAATATGGTTGGAAGCAGCAGCATGACGAAAGTAACATTATAGATAATATTAGTAGAAGTAACGGTAATATTATTACTGTTTTGTACGATGTAAACTCGTTACCTGAAAAAGTAATATTATTACAGTACGTTTTAACAGCGGGCGATGGACAAACGACATCTGCCGACATCAGAGACGCCGGGGGTCATTACCGTATATTCTCGCTTTGAATGGCATGCAAAATGAGTACCGTAAACAACGACGCTGTGGTGCACTGAAAAAAAAAAGGAGGGTGGAAAAGGAGGAAGTGGTATGGGGCGGAATCACATCCAGAGATAGTGGCTCCAGGCTTGAAGCAACGGTCCCTGGTGGTCAAGTTTGGGTACTGCAGGCGGGTGGAATTCATGCACGAACGCCCCGAGAGCAGGCACGCTCGTTTGCTTTGTGCACGCGGACAGAGCAGTTTGTTTTTAAGTTGTTTTCTGAATAAACCAGCGGTCCTCACGTCATATACTACCTCCCAAAACACAACGGATGTATTATATGACAGATAATAAGCTCAATGCAAACCCACAAGCTTGTTTTTGATGCTTTTTGATGTTTTTTTTTCCTTTGCTCGTTCTCGACGGCGCTCGTTCATGGTTCCCATAATCCCTTGCTTCGGGCACGTTCATGGAGAAATACTTCCGCATTTGACCACCAAATTTTGGTGGTCAAATGCGGAAATAGGCGCACTTCCGGCGGTCTTCCGGGTGCTTCAAAGCGCCAATGAGCAACTTGTTTTGAAATGAACGGCAAGGGGGCGGGGCTATCGCTCGAGTCCGTTCTCTATTATTTTATTACTCTATGGGCGGAACTAGGAACCAAACTGCGCTGAATGGTTCGGGGTCGAGGGGGGAAAAAGCAGCACTTGTATCCGATTGGCTATCCTCGGGCGACGTTCAACAATTTTCATATTTTTGGCCGACGTTGCCCCGCCTACTTTTTCGACCGTTGACCGTTCTGATGCTGTCGCCCAAATCGGCGGCTCTCGTAGACAAATAATGGATGTCAGCCGACATCCTTTGTCCATCGCCCGCTGTTAAAATGTAGGGTGACTCACTCGTTACACCCAACTCTGCTCCTTTCACACGCATGCAGGGACACGCACATGCATGTTTTGGGGCCACCTAAAGGGATACCACTGGCATATGTATATATACACGCACGCGCACACACGCACGCACACACACACACACACACACACACACACACACACACACACACACACACACACACACACACACACACACACACACACACAGGCTCAAAAGGTGCTCTCAACAAAACGCAGTGCAGCACAACATGTGCACACACGCACACACACACACATGCTATGGCTGCGAAACCAAATGTACCCTAGCTTATAGGTCTGTATGCAGTGTTGTTTTTGGCAGGCATTTTTTTAGATTTAGTCAGTCTTAGTCTTTTGGACAAAATGCCTATTTATTTTAGTCACACTTTAGTTATTTGGACAAAATGCTTAACTAGTCTTAGTCACATGATGTAATTTCTATCCTTGATAGTTTTAGTCTAGTTTTAGTCGACGGGAACTCAAAGAGGTTTTAGTTTGTGGAAAATCAAAACCTTTGGTCCCATGTTAATAAAAGAAATTAAATGAAAACATATGAATTTTAACTACTTTAATGAAGTCAGAGTATAATAACTAGACACTTATATCTAAGGTGCAGTTGGTGTTCTGATGTTAGACCTGGTTGCTTATTTTTCCTCACAAAAGCAACAGCCAGTGTTGTTGTTGGCAGGTATTTTTTAGATTTAGTCAGTCTCAGTCTTTTGGATGAAAGGCTTGTTCATTTTACTCACATTTCAGTCATTTCTATTCATGATAGTTTTAGTCTAGTTTTAGTCAACATCCTGAAACGGCTATTTTAGATTGTCAGTTTTAGTTTTAGTGTTAGAAAAGAGGTGCTGACAAAGTCATTTTAGTTATAGCCAGGAGTGACGAAAACAACAGTGCCAGTGTCAGTCACCTGCCAGGAGCAGACTGGCTGGTGACTGGCATACTGTATTTGCCAATACCAATATGACCCAATCTGACAAATGAAGGCCGATACTGATACTTTCCTGTGATACCCATACAGTATTTCTAACATGAGAAAGGGTACAGAGGTGATTGTGTGTGTGTGTGTGTGTGTGTGTGTGTGTGTGTGTGTGTGTGTGTGTGTGTGTGTGTGTGTGTGTGTGTGTGTGTGTGTGTGTGTGTGTGCGCGCGCGCGCGTGCGTGCGTCATATGGTTATTATAAGAGATTGAAGGATTTTCAGAGTACAGTGTCACTTGAGGTCAGGAGGAGATCAAGTTGTGCCAGTTTTACCTTCTCAAACTGAAACTATCTGGGTTTTGTGTTGTCATGGTAACTTTTATAGTTGGCGACATCTTGATGGCATGCTAGAGACAGTCCTTTCATAGTTGTGATGTTGTGCATGACTGCAAAACAATGGCAACAGAACGATGAGTCACAACCATCATGTGCCTGTACCTTACGTACATGAAGAGTGATTAGATAACAATAAAAAGGCAAGCCAGGACTTAAAGGAATGAATTGTCAACTAGTATTAGCAGTATTAGCAAAGGCTAATAAGTTAGATCAGAGGTGAACAGGCTTTATAAGTGCAGATTGTAGACACCCAGGCTATGGATCAAAGGTATCTATGGATGATGGCTGTGGAGTGTTATCATAGTTATCCTGTAGTCACTACAGTATAACATTCCACAGATTGATCTTGGCGGTGTAACAATGTACACTACAGTGTAATGTACATTGTTACACCTCCAAGATAAATGTCAGTAAACAGAAGAAAAATAAATGAATAATTAAATCTTCTCCCTGTAATTTGGCCCACTTAGTGGTTGTGACCTTAAAGTCGACGTCACACACCCATCTTGTTTGTGACATCACGTAGCAGGCGTAACTTTCCGCCTTGAACCGTTCTATTATGGTCCATTTGGTTTCAGTTTAGACTTTCAAGAGGTGCTATTGTTAAACATCTGTGTTGCTTAATTTACCAGATGTTACACAATTAGATAATGTAGAAGAATAAAGTGTGTGTGTGTGTGTGTGTGTGTGTGTGTGTGTGTGTGTGTGTGTGTGTGTGTGTGGTGTGTGTGTGTGTGTTGTGTGTGTGTGTGTGTGTGTGTGTGTGTGTGTGTGTGTGCGCGCGCATGTCTGTCTCTGACGTGGCAGTACTGTCTCCTCCAGGCTAGGACTGCGTAGGAGAGTGAGCACTTTTAGTGGCAGGCTCACCGCTCCGAGAGTGAACACTGAGCGGTACAGACTCTCTCTGCCAACCGCTATAGACTTTATAATGCATAGGAGCGTCTCCCCCAAGTTGGGTCTATTGTCTGTTGGGGTTGTGTCCATTGGGTTTCTCTGTTTGTCTGTGTTACTTTTACATTATGCTGCTGTAGCGTATTGATTTCCCTGCGGGGATAATAAAGTACATCTCATCGAGTCTGATCTGCATCTGGTTAAATAAATGCATGACGATGCTAGCCTCTTAACCTCTGCCCTGTTTGTCTACTCACATTTGTCCTTGCAAGCTGCCATAGGTGTATATGTGACAGGTTTCGTGATGTCGTGCAGATTGTTCTTTGAATACTGAGTACCGACACTGTCTCTTGACTTTTTATTTTTCACAACAGCCTGTTATAGTGCCACCCTTAGGCAGCATACAATTCTGCATATACAGTAACTGCAATGATTTGCACGAAATGTTGCATGTACACTCCTTAGAGGACAAAGAGGAACCTTTGACCTATATTTTTCATTTCAGCTTTTTATAGCACCACCAGGAGGCCAATATTTGAAGAACACATTTTTTCATATTACTCTTTTTCTGTCCAAAAATCCCACAATTTGTTACACGCTATCTCTAGTCATGTCCTCATGACGGATGTGCCACATACTTCATATTCCATCCTAATTGCCTACAATTCGCATTCACACTTTGCAAGATTGGCCAAAGCGTCCAATGATGTACACAGCAGGCAATTTACCAAAAATCTTTAATGCACTTCTATACCAGGCTGAGGAAAAATATCCCACTATTTTCACAATGGTTTATTGTAACGCCACAAACAGGTGGATATTTGCAAAACACATTTTGTGGACAAAATGCCTCAAATCATCCAAATGCCACAGCCATGAGAAGAAATGGCACCCTTTTAACACATATTATAGCGCCACCAGGAGGGCACAACTTGAATGAATCTGCCACCTGTGTCAAGTGAAGCTTTATATAGCACATCTATAACAGCCATGACTGAGCAAAGTGCTGAACAGAGACAGAACAGAACAAAACAGAGAATGTAACACAATTAGACAATGGTAAGTCATTAAAAATATAACATCAGGGCGTACATTCTATAGGCTTAAAAATGACAATGCAGAAATGAGTTTTAAGGAGGGGTTTATTACACTAGAAGGCCCAGGTATATTTCAACTTAATAAAAAAAAATGTTTTCAACCTTACTACTAGTTTGTACTACCATGAATTATTAAAAAAGTTAAAAAAAGGAAAGAAAGAAAAAATATTTTATTCATGGCAATTAGGATAATTATTAAAATCAGCAAAATCATCATAAAAATGATCAAGAATTGCACTTAGTCCAGAGATTTTTTTTAACCCTGCATATGAGACAAATATACATTATACTTGCCCTCTATAACTAGACGTCATCCCTATGACAGGTCATGTGACAGGGTGGTATAGAGGCTGTACATTTTTTTCTAAGGCAAAGAGACCCTACGGTTAAACCTAGTACGGCTTGTATCGCAAACCTTACGGAGTTGGTTCTGACCACTAATTATTTCCTATACAGGAATGATTTTTACTTACAAACTAAGGGGACGGCTATGGGCAGCACCATGGCCCCCAATTATGCCAATTTGTATATGGGTTTTTTCGAACAACACTTTATCCTTGATCCTGCTGTTAACCCTTTCTACTGCAATATTTTACTTTACCGTCGCTTTATAGACGATTTGTTCATTTTATGGTCTGGGACTGCAGATGCTCTAAAAGAATTCCATTCTTACCTTAATTCTGTTAATGAACATCTCAAATTTACACTTGAGTTCAGTGAGACCAACATCAGTTTCCTTGATGTGTCTGTCACCAAGAAAAACAATGCTCTGTATACAGATCTGTACCGCAAACCTACAGATAGAAATACTATTTTACGCGGGGGATAGTTTTCACCCCACACATCTGATCAGGAGCTTACCGATCAGTCAGTTTCATAGAGCACGAAGGGTTTGCAGTACAGATACAGCTTACCAGGCACAGGCTGCCGACCTTACCCAAAGGTTTATTCAAAGAGGGTACAAGCAGGAATGGGTTGACAGTGCTGCCAACCGGTTCAAATCTATGACCCAGGCTGATTGTCTGGTGCCTAAAACCCGTCCACAAAAAGCCAATGCTCCCCTGTGTGTGCTTAGGTATTCGCCCTTGGGTTTTGAGTTAAAAAAGATCATCACCAAACATTGGCACATCATTCAGTCGGACCCCATCTGTGGTTTTTAAACGACCCCCTAATCTCAGGGACCAACTAGTAAGGTCCCACACACCAGCAGAAAAACAGGGGACGTTTTTAGATGATATACCAGATGGTAATTACAAATGTGGCAACTGTGCGCAATGTGGCTACACAACCAGGGCGAAAACCTACACACACCCGCATACTGGCAAACCCGTTAAGATCCGGGGAATCATTACTTGTACATCCACTCGTGTTGTGTATCTGATCAAATGTCCATGTGGTTTGGCATATGTAGGTAAAACTAATAGGGCTTTACGCACTCGGATCAGTGAGCACCATTCAAATATAAGATGCGGGGATGAGAGAAACCCTGTAGCTGCGCACTTCAAGCAGGCAGGGCACAATATTAGTTCTCTCAAGTACTGGGGCATCGAAAAGGTTGAGAGGCCCCCTAGAGGTGGAAATGTAGAACGGCTCCTCTTACAAAGAGAAATGTTTTACATCCACTTTCTTAATACTATGGCCCCTCATGGTTTGAACGAAGAATTCGATTTGAAACCTTTTTTATAACATTTCTTGTCTTTTTATTATTCTCTTCTATTTTACACATACTATTAACATGCTTTGGACCTGTTTACTGGTTTATTGAATTGCTTATTGTAAGCCTACACATGGGCATCAAGTGGTTCTGTAGGGACATTATTTAATGAATCCTTTTTTTTCTGATTATTGTCTTAAATACTTTCAGAATAATTGAAGAATGTTAACTTTCAACTGTTTTGTCCCCGTATGAAGGCGGGCTCAGATGATTGACGTGAGAAACACTGACTAGGTACCAGCCCATATATACCGGTACTCAGTCGCGCTGTCCACAGTGTACCTGATGAAGGCCACCTCAGGCCGAAACGTTGTATTTTTTTACCGCTCTGTTGTCAATAAAATATTTGGAGCTTTTAAAACGGTGTGCGGATCTGTTCCCTCTACTTCATGTCACTACGTTAGATCCAGCACCCGTTGAAATCTGCGGATGTGCGTGCACTCTTCGCTTTCTACGGTCATGTGACAGGCACAGTAAAATGGCGGCCTCCATGGGATAAAAACATGAACTATTTTTAAACTAAAGAGCTATGTGTTTTAAATGTTCAATTCTAGTTATTAACCCTTTTAATAGGGTTAATTGCAGCCTCTGTGGGGGTATTTTTTATGCAAATATCATGACCAATGGCAGTGCAATATTAAACAATGAACATCGACCATGATATTTATGTGAAAAAACAAAATTAAAAAATAATGATCATCATTCAATTCAGGGAGTAATGTTACTGAAAGGCACCATGGAGCCCAATAGGGTTAAGGTCCCAGTGGACTTGGGCAGATCTAATATGCAGACTGCAGCGGCAGCTGTTCCAGAGCCTATAGGACCAGCAGCTGCAGACCTGCTCCTCTGCTCCTCCTGCTGGTCGTGGGTGGACCAGCAGCAGGTCTCACAATAGACCTTTCAGTAATCACCGCCCTCTCCCCAGTGTCCACCCAAGGCTAGGACACTCTCCAGCCGGGGCTCATTCATTCCAATGTAAATATCATGGACTTGGACTATACAATAAATACTGGTTCATTCTTGGAAGAAGACCTTCAAAATCTCTTCCAAATCCACCAACAAGGGATGCACTATGCAGTGGAACAATGTGTGTGTGACATTTATTTTTTTTAAAACAATGTTTTATCATATAGTGAAGCTATTGGTGGAGAGGTTTGTCTATCACATGTTAGGCTTTGCTTAGCTCTGGGATTGGACCATAGCAGTTTGGGGAGGGGCTTACTGAAAGGTCAATATATTGGCACAAGTAGGTCAGATAAGTAAGACGGTGAGAGGCCATGGAGTGTTTTAAAAACAAATAAAACATAATAAAATAAAGCACTTCACAGTAGCACTTCAAGCACTTCACAGTAGAGAATCGCCAATGGAGAGTGGCCAGAACTGGGGTGATATGATCACTTTATTTTAGTGACAGTAAGAAGACTGACAGCTGCTGTTCTGCACTAGCTGCAAGTCTAGGGATTTTACCTGTTTTTGATTCAGAATGTTTTTAAGTATTTAACCTGCAGTGGACACATTATGTTTCGTTCACTTCAAAGAAAAGACTTTCTGTTTCATCTGTCAAGAGACGGTGTCGGTATTCATAGAATACAATCTGCTCGACATTATGGATATACACGTATGGCAGCTTGCAAGGACAAAGCAGACAAACTAATAAATAGTGGTATTATATATTTCTGAGTTATTCTGTTTTGGTGTGAAGAACGTAAAGAGGGTTATTTGATCTCAAAAAGAGTTATTAATATATTGGTTATAACAAATGTTTACATGTAAGCATCCCTGCGATCATCACACTTTTAACAAACTGACCCTGGCCCCCCATCAGAGAATGAAAAGGTTATGTGGCTCTCACTGGAAAAGGATTGGGGACCCCTGGCCTAACTTGTAGTGCAGTGGTTTTCAACCAGTGGTCCCTGAGAGGATTCCAGGTGGTCCCTAGGCTAAATGATGGACAGCTGGTAACCAAATAGACCCTTATAGATCTGTAACTCCTGAGATCGTAAAATGATACTGAATGGACCCTTACGGGTCCATTCAGTATCATTTTACTCTCTCAAGAGTTACATTATATTTAAACATCTGAACTACTTAATTGTCAGGGATGTACACTTTTAGGAAATGTAGAAGAATTGTTATTTTGACCAATGTTTGCCTAGTTTTGGGTCCAAGAGACTAAACTCAACTTCTAATGTTGATCCATGGCTAAAATGCAGAATAAATAGTGGTCCCTGGTATACTTGCTTCCAGGATAACATAAGTTGAAAGTGGTTCATCTATACCACATTCAGACCTACCTATGTAAGAATTACTGTATGTTGACAAAGTCAATAAAATAATTTTAGAAATGCTTAATACTTTTATTGTAGGTATGGCAGGTGATTATCCATTGAATATATACAAGTAGCAAACCAAATTAAACAAAAACAAATGACATCTTCACTTTAGTTTCAAAAAGGCACAAATACAATCTTACTATTTTAATTCGATATGAATCACAATACATTGTTGACGATACAATACATGTACAATGATATAATACATTTTAAGGGAAATACGTGATACAATACATTTTAGGGGAAAATGTATTATAATGGATATAAATCAGTAAAAACGGTGATCTGACATAGGTGTTTTTATTCTTAAAATTGCTAAGTAAAATGCAATAAGTACTTAGTATTGATACAGATTCTTACATTACAAATTAATATAATAAAATTTACAAATTTTAACAATATGCGTTTTTTTTAATTAAAAAACAATATTTCAAAATAGTTACTATATCATTACACCACTAAATCTTACAGACTAAAGTTGTAAAATATTACATTTTATTTTTAAAGTCACTCCTAGTAACATATTATTGAACTCATCGGTTGATATCGGCCAAAAAATTCCACATCCACTAGTTAAGTATGGTAGCTACATAGTTTCTGTAAAAATCCACGATTCTAGTTCTAATACAATTAGATTATCCCATTACCGGTACTTGATTACCGCAATTCACAATAAACTATTGACCATAGCTCAGCGATAACTCTCAGGAAAAAATGCATGAGGAGCAAAAATCACCTCCCCATTCATCTGCAAATGCCCCTACAGTTGTACCTGCAAAAGCTTAAAGCTCTTACTTTAGATGTGGCATAGACATCTACTGTGGCATAGACAGCTCTAATTAATGTTAGATGCTTTTTAGCAAGAGACAGCTTTTAAGACCACATCTATGGTCATTATACAGCCATACCCAATAATACCGGCCAAAAATGGGATTTTTTTTTAACTTCTGTGAATTTTTAAATAAAAACTCCCTAAAACTCTATTTTAATTACTTCCTCATCACAGGTTTCTTGAATAGAGTCAGAAATAATCCCATTCTAGCATGCAGCCAGTGTATTACTGGGTTTAAACTCAATCATAACATTAGAATATATATCTGTGAACACATTATATTTTAAAATGCATTTAAAATGGCAGAGTTGAGAAACAAATTGTAAACAAACATTCCAAGCAACGTGTGTGTGTGTGTGTGTGTGTGTGTGTGTGTGTGTGTGTGTGTGTGTGTGTGTGTGTGTGTGTGTGTGTGTGTGTGTGTGTGTGTGTGTGTGTGTGTGTGTGTGTGTGTGTGTGTGTGTGTGTACAGTATAGCTCAGTGTAAACCGTCTCTCACACTATGCCATCCCATCACCTAAAGGGATGCATGCTCTGATTGGTTTCAGTAACCCTCTGTACCAGGGGCGGATCTAGGCATGGGTATGGGGGGGGGGGGGGGGGGGGGGCAATGTCCCCCTAAATACCCAATCTGCCCCCCCCCCCAAACACAATGCTATGCAAAACAACCCAACCCAGATATTTCAAATCAAAGTGCTTATATTTAAAATGCTGTGAAACACTACTACTGCTACTAACTAACTACTGCTGTGTCACCACTAAACCAACAGCATTTCATCATTGAAAACAGAAAACTCTCTGAGTCAGACCTTTAGCTTTATGCATGCTGCGTGTCTGTTGCAACTTCAACAACAACTGATGTTATTATTGATGCTTTACTTGACTAATAAAAGTCCTGTAACCGAAAATGGTATGGGTGCGACTGCATCGATGAAGCCGCCCCCATACCATTTTATCTTGCCCCTCCAACATGTTCTCTTGCCCCCCCCCCTCCAATGGGACATGTTACATCCGCCCCTGCTCTGTACCAGATAATCGGGTGGGATCCATAATAAAACCCCTACTGTTTCTGGTTCACGGCCTTTAACCTTTAACTAATTGGACATGCCTCCAGCTTTAATACCGCTCTGTTATTACTATCATCATTGCTAGCTGACAGTCGCCTCATCTCCGCTAACATCTCCGCCTGATCATCAGCCCTCTGAGCCAACACCTCTCTTATAAGTTCTTGCTGTCTGGCCTGCTCAGCTGTGGTCTGGAGAAGGAAATTGGTCATGATTTCTTCCTGTCTTCCCAGATCCACCTGCCTCTCAGCCATAAACTGTCTCATAGAGTCTTGATGTTTCTCCAGAGCAGCAGCCTGATCATCCAACCGACGTTTCTCTGCTGCGTCAGCCTTTTCCTTTTGTTCGGCCAGGGCCTGGAATGACACAGCACACACACACACACACACACACACGCACGTGTGCACACATACACACACACCACACACACGCACCACACGCACCACACACACACACACACACACACACACACACACACACACACACACACACACACACACACACACACACACACACACACACACACACACACACACACAACAACAACAACAACATTAGGGTTGGGACGATTCACTTACCTCACGGTATGATACAATATTGATATTTAGGCTTATGAATCGATTTTAACTGCAATTCTTTTTTTTTTATGCTGCGATTTGATATATCGCATCTTTCCCCCACAAATGACTGAGCTTTTATCATACTAGAACATTTTAAAGGGGATTTCCATTTTCAAGATTTTTTTTTTCTGAGGGCGTACAAATGGAGTAGAGCCGCTAGTCCAGGTGAAGGACTAGCGGCTCTACTCCAAGTATCTCCTGCATCCTAAAAGTAAAATCATTAACAAACACAACACAAACACAACTTGACGATGTCATCAAGTTGTGTTTCACCACAAGGTCAATCAACTGGAACATTTTAAAGCAATTTTAAACAATACAGATAACAAAAAGTTCAATCATACCCATCAATGCAGCCTGATAATGTCAGTCAGTCTTTCTGACATGAACAAATTAATGAATAGACCTAGACATAAATATTTAGACATAAATATCAAAAAACTTGATTTTGAACCTGGCGATTCGATATTGATATCATGGCATTAAAGGGGAATTACACCCATTTTCAACATTTTTTCTGAAAAAAGAAGCGTCTAAAGAAATCCATTAACATGGTGAAAATACATCTTGATGATGTCATCAAGATGTTTCACCATGTTAGTGGTTTTCTTCAGACCTCCATTTCTTGGGAACACAGAATGGGGGAACTTTTTTTTTTACCATGTCCATCCAACACCTCTAAGGTATACTAATGACATATTAGAATGTTGAAAATGGGTGGACTTCGCCTTTAAGCATTGTCATGGTTACGAGGAGGGGTGGGTATTTACTGTAACCCTGCCCCAGTCAGGCACAGGTACGTGTTGCTGAGAGCAGAGGCAAACAGTCTTTAGACTGTGATCTTGTTCTGTATCCTGTGCGCTTGATGGTTTATTGGTATTTATTTTGTATTTAGAACAAAAGTATAGGACTTTAAGGCAAGCAGAATAAATATAATCAAATCATATACGCTTGGATTGCAGTTATTTTGATCACATGTCTGAACTTACTTGTTAGTATAGTGGCAGCAACCAGTAGCAACCAAGTACCGTATTTTCCGCACTATAAGGCGCACCGGATTATAAGGCGCACCGGATTATAAGGCGCACCTTTTAAAACTGATTTCATATATAAGGCGCACTGGATTATAAGGCGCAGTGAATAGAAGCTACTACAGTTAACATAGAATAGAAGCTACTGCAGTCAACCAATCCATATATAAGGCGCACTGGATTATAAGGCGCACTGTGGATTTTTGAGAAAATTAAAGGCTTTTAAGTGCGCCTTATAAAATACGGTATAGGGACTTGGGCTCAACATTGGCATATCGATTTTGTGTTTGTGTGTGTGTGTGTGTGTGTGTGTGTGTGTGTGTGTGTGTGTGTGTGTGCGTGCGTGCGTGCGTGCGTGCGTGCATGTCTGTGTGTGTGACATTCATATCATCACTTACAGCCATCATCTTCTCATGCCTGCCGTCAGCATCTCTCTTCTCTTTTGCCATCTTCTTTTTGAGCTGTTTGACGTGCTCTTCTTGGGTTTTTCTCTGCTGATCCATCTCCGTCTCCAGTGCCTCCTGTCTCTCCTCCGCAGCCTGTCTCTCTCTCTCTGCCTGCTCCCATCTAGCGTTGTCCTCTGTAAGAAACCAACAGGACAGAAGCATTCAAGAGAAAACACCCAACAGGTGTATTCTTAAAAGGATCCCTGGCTAATAAGACAAATATGCCTTAAAACACTATACTTGCCCTCTATAACTAATACATGCAGATAAAAACACTTTCAATACTTTATTTCTTTCATAAATAGAGAATCTTTCACTCAATAGGAGGTGCTCCTGTCGCAGGATGATGATGTCACATGAGCATGTTCATCATATATTCCATAGAGAGCTAGATCACACATGGACATGTGACATCATCATCCTGCGACAGGAGCAGTTCCTGTTGAGTGAAATATTCTCTATTAATGAAAGAAATAAGATGCCATTGGTGTTTTTATTTGTTTATTATAGTTATATAGGGAAAGTATAATGTTTTAAGGGATGTTTATCTTATTAGTCAGGGATCCTTTTAACTGCTTTGTATTCTTAACTCAGGGGTCAGCGACCTGCGCTGTTGGAGCCGCATGCGGCTCTAGAACACTCCCCTAGTTCATTTACCATTTTCATTTATTTTTAAAATATTGTTTTGGAAAATGTAGCAGGCTCCAAATTTGGGTATGCCCACCCAAATGAATAAAACAATATTTTACAAATAAATGAAAATTGTAAATGAAATTCCACAGCCCTCTCACGTACTAGGGGGACAATATCAGTCACCAGAAAAAAGATGGGTTATTTTCAAATCATCTGTCATGGTTAAAATGGAGTTTAAAGTTATAATGGGTTTGTATCGGACGGAGCTGGAGGCGCTAAGATGAAGATCAAATATCTAAACAGTGAAAGGAGTAACTTATAAACTATCTTGTGTGTTCACATGAGACTGAGTAGACCATAAAATAACCAAAAGTGTTTTTGAAAGTGGAATATCCCTTTAATGACTGTTAGTAGGGCATTCCACATTTTGGTGGCATATGAGCAAAAGGAATTAAGTCCCTTTTTGTGCCAAATATGGGTTGCACACGGCTGGTTGAACTCCCTCTGGGTATGTGGGAGTGGACCTCGTAGACATTGGCTCAAGTGTCCTTGAGCAAGACACTGAACCCCTAATTGCTCCTGATGTGCTAGTAGGTACCTTGCATGGTTTCCACTGCCATAAGTGGATGAATGTGTGTGTGTGTGTGTGTGTGTGTGTGTGTGTGTGTGTGTGTGTGTGTGTGTGTGTGTGTGTGTGTGTGTGTGTGTGTGTGTGTGTGTGTGTGTGTGTGTGTGTGTGTGTGTGTGTGTGTGTGTGTGTGTGAACGGGTGAATGTGTTGCACGTAAAGCGCCTTGGATAAAGGCGCTATATAAATGCACCATTTACCTTTACCATTTTACATTACGGAAGTATTTGGACAGGTACGTGGTGGTAGCCTGGTCTAGCCCTCAATGATTTTGGCCTTGGGGGGCGGGGGTGTCGTGGGATACCCACGGCGGAAGTGCTGCGCTCTGATTTGATCTCACTAATGTGTCGTCATCACCGGCCCCTCCCACGCCCGTCCACTGCTGTTCTACGTCACATCATTTAGAGCGACGCCCACCCCGGAAGGTTGACATGCCCCTCAAGGCCACTTTCCAACGCGCGTTAGTCCAGGCTTTCCGTTTTCGCGCAAGGCGGACGAAAATGAAAGCCTGGGTGTCGAGGCTAACGTGGTGGTATCTTGTTAGTGTATCAATTCTTGTGGACCAGACGATGTTGTACTCTGTCGTCAACCCTAAGACAACCCAGACTGCCAAAGTGGGCAGGGGTGAGGTTGTTCAGGGAGTGAGGCCACGTAACAGCGTGGGTTCAGTGATAAGAGTGTTAACTTCTATTGGAAAATAAAATAATATTATACTATTATATATGCTATATAATTGTTATATTGTGTATAAAGTGGTAGGGGTAAATATTGCTGTATGGCATGTAGCAGTAGACCACACTTCACTAGGAAATGTTCTACTGTCTTTACCTTCTTCTCTCTTCTGTGACTTAGTGAGGCTTTTATCTGCTGCCAGTATGGTCTTGCCCACGATGGCCTTCTCATCTAGGTATGTCTTCAGTACCTCCACAGCCTGGACACACACACACACACACACACACACACACACACACACACACACACACACACACACACACTGGACACACACACACACACACACACACACACACACACCTTATCAGTAATCTATCTAAAGGGCTTTTCACACAGGGAGTAAGAAATCGCAACTTCTACTTCATTTCCAAATGGCGCTTTGTGCTTAGATAACGCTGTGCGATAAAGCAAGCATGTGTGACGCTCAATTCTGTGAGCCTTTTTTACGATGATCTCTCAGTCATTAGGTGAGGGGCACAGCGGAATCGCCACGATAATTTGGGCGTTTATCACTCTCGTTATATGTAATACCCTTAACTCAGAACAGACGTTGGTATTCTCGAACGCTATGGTGTAGCAACGTATAGTGTAAGGCTTCTCATTGGCTGCATGCCAACAAATCAGCTCTGGGACCTTGTTTTAGGCCAGAAGCCTGTACCCCCAGACCGGGGCCTGGGCTTAAACCAGCCAAGAGCTTCAACTCGTGATGAACAAAGCGGGGGAGTACAATAACATTTTTAATTGGGGCATCAGCTGATTTCTGAACTTTTTGAATTGCAGGTTTTAATTATTATGGATAATTATTTGGTAAACCCAGGCCCACGTTCTGGTGGTGTAGGCTTTTGGCCTACAGCAAGGCCCCGGAGCTGATTTGCTGCCGTGCAGCCAATGAGAAGACTTACACCATACCTGGCTACACCATAGCGTTGGAGAATAGCAGCTAGAGTTCTCAAACTCTGCCCGAACCCGAACAGGCCCGACCCGACATTTAGGGTTAGGGTAGGGCCGAAAATCTATCCTAATCAATAGGGCTGGGTAGGGCCTCGGGCCCCATAAAAAAAAAATATATATATAAAATATAGTAAGAATAATAGTTATTTTCTGTATTTACCTATTATGATGATGGTGCTGATTGCCATTTCAATTTTAATCTGTGTCGAATTCTCAAATTTTGCCCAAACCCGACAGTTTAGGGCCAGGTAGGGCCTAAAATCTATTCGGTTAGGGCCGGGCCTTAATTTTCAGGCCCGTTGAGATCTTTAATAGCAGCCGTTGTCAGGAATCAGACTCACCATGACTCCTTTGCCTTTTTCACGTCTGTACGTAGCGGTCATGGCCTTGAGGTCCTGCTTGAACCTCTTGTATCCTCCAGGGACGGTGTAGAGAGCAGCTCCCACGCTGTCCTCCAGAGGTTTAAAGACTCGTTGGATAATTTCTTTGCACACCTCCCTGGACTCGTTGATGTTCCTCTGACTGATCTGACCGTATTCTTCCTGAAGTGCCCTCTAAAAAACACAGTGGTAACGACAAACATGGTTTATTGGTCATGAGGTGAACTGGTCAAGGTACGACAATGCAGTGTTTCAATAGTCTAGCTGCTGGTCTCAGACAGGAACGAACTGCAGTTTGAAAAGTTGGAAATGTGGTCTTTCTTTCTCTTTAATTAGGGTAGGCTAGATTGAGATTTGGGTCGACTACTGACTTCATAGCCTTCGGTAGAATATGCCTCTGTAACAAACTGTCCTATACGTGGAAATAACTAAATCTATTTTCTTTCGATCTAATAGTAATCTCAACAAGGCTTTGTGGTTAGGATGAGTGACAACACTGTATTATCACACAGAAATGGTGAATTTACCTACTAAGGTTGCATCCTGGAGGCAGAAACAGAAATAAAAAAAAATCAACCAAAGAATAATATTCCTATATATTCCTATACTGTAAATCTCCAAAAAAAACAATCAATCAATCAATCAGATAAAAGGGAAATGTGAAACAACAAAATAATAGTATAATAATAATAATTTTGACTATGTTTTAGAGGATAATGGATGAGTTCCAACATGTACCGCAAGCTTCTTCTGATGTTCAAAGTTGTCATCTCCAAAAGAACGTTCCATGAAGAGTGCCAGGGCCTCTTCCTGGCTGGTCGTGTGGATGTCAGACAGCTCCTCCAAGGTGTTGGTGGGGAACTGTACCGACTCCATCCTCTGTACATAGAGGGCCAGGGCCTGCTCAACGGCTCTGGCGTTCTCAACCTCAGCCAGAGCCTTCACAGCACTTTCCAGACAGGGAACCTGTCCACTGCAGATGGCTTCCACGTAGGTCTTTGCCAGTTCACCAAGCACTGAGCAGACACAGTGGAACAACTCTGTGAGTTACTAGTCATGATAGTTCAGAGATTAATGAGACAAAAGTCAGATGTTAATTCCAATATCCAAGAATATAGCTGCAAGCTGTCTCATTGTTGCATACATCCCAACGTGTACGCATTTTTCGTAGCAGCTACGCGTTTTTACCTCATACTACGCTGCTACGATTAATCACTTCAAAATACGCAAAGAGCGCAACCAAACTCAAACTCCGTTCACTTCATGGGGCCAGTCCAATGGCGACTCTGCTACGTCGTAAACAATGCATTTCAACTCCAGTTTGTCCCTATTCAGGCTGCATGAACAGCAGATCCAGCACTCAGTGTCTGACCCCCCAATGTCGCACCTCTGACACTACATGGCTCTGCCCCGACTGGCCAATCACACAGTGTCTTGTGGATACATTAGCTGTTGTAGCCATAGACATATTATACAATAGACAGGACACCCTGAGGAAACCTTGAGGCGAAATGGACATAGTGTAACCTCCGGTGGTCTCTCTATTTTTATATATACTCTAAGGTTGTAGCAAACAGAGTGCATATGCTCTGAGTGCGTCCTCTTCCATGCAGTTCGCTACGTTAATCTTCTAACTTAGCCAGACTCTCGTCAAAATATCCAAGAAGAAAGCGCCATTAAGGAATTATTTTTGTGAACTAAACGGGGACGGGGCGCCGAGTCTCTTTGGTCGGGGAGGCACGGCCAGGGGTGGACTGGGAGCTCAAAACGTACCGGGCAATTTTGTCTCAGAGCGGCCCTCTGAAGACCCTTATAATGTTAGTTAGTTAGTTTTAGTTAACTATAAAAACCCTGCAATAGGCAGTCTCATTTGAAGAGGACAGAGGGCCGCCAGCACTGATTCGTGGGCCGGTTTTGTGCAGATTTTTTTTTTTTTTTAATTAAAACACAACATTAACGGCCCCCGGGGGGGTCGGCCCACCGGGAAAATGCCCTGTATGCCAGACTGTCAGTCCACCCCTGGGCACGGCATGTGCTCCCCTTGGCGAACGCAGCGAGTGCGAGATGTGCTAAATGGGCTATGCCGCTAGCATTTTCATACAGGGATAAAGGATTTCGTTCAGCCAGCTTTTGATAAGCACGAGAAAAGCAAAGAGCACGTCAAGATAGTTGAAACAATAAATAACGATCGTGTGTGTGCGCGCACGTGTGGGAGAGAGAGAACCCACGTTGATTTGTCTATAGCTGAAAGCCAGGGGAATTCCACCAAAAAAAGGGAATTCCACCCATTTCCAACATATTACTATGTCGTTAAATACACCTGATTGATGTTGTGTTGTGTGGTTCCCCCATTCTGTCCCCTAGAAATGGAGAAATTAACATAGTGAAACCTATTTTACCATGTCAATATTTTTTGTGTGTGTGTGTGTGTGGATAGAGATATAGTTTGGAAAGGATTTTTTTTTGCTTTAATCCCTGTCATTAGCACCTTGGTCCAAAACCCTTAACAATACTTTAAGAAATTCTCCTTATTTAACAGCATTTGATAACTTTACTGCTGCAGGTGGATATGCTGTTTGGCTAAAACACTATTCATTAGTGTTTTAGTCAGTAACATTTTCTCACAGCTGATTTAATAGTATTGAATCAGTGTCATGGATTTCAATGTTTGGGGGCACCCAACTTCTTTTGGGCTAAAATCTACTGAAACATACCTCCATGATAAGTGAGAATGTGAAGTTAAAAAAAGGAGAACTTTTGCCAACAGAATGCAAAGTGAGAGTGCACTTATACATTTCAATCCCTCCAATGCTGACTGACAGAAACGCCAGACCGCCAGCATGTAGCTCCAGTGCATATTTATTTAAATCCCAACTTACATCTACCAGTGACCTCCTTGCCACCCTCCATAAACTTGGTGTCAGACTGGGTGTAGATGTGTTCAGCGAACTTGTTGGCCTGTTCAACAAATTCTTCTTCCAACTCAGCATCAGTCACTTCCTCCATCCGTTGCAGTGTCTTAGCCTTGGCCGGTCTCTCAAAGACAAAGCAATGGCGAGGCAAGAAGAATTTACGGAGGCAGGCACGCGGTTCGTTGTACAGTGGATTCCCACCTTCAGCAAAATGAAACACACACAGAGCACATTACCTTTTAGATCTCCATTGATTCCTAGTTTAAATGATTGAATTCTCAATTGTTTTCAAATAATTTTCAACAGTTCATGAAACCTTCTTTCTCCTTGAGACCGTGTTCCAGGTACTCGTCTTCTGTACAGGGTTTCCCATCAATCTCCAGGATTAGTGCAAAATCTCGCACAGCCCACACAAAGGAGGGAAGATAGCGTACCATCGTACTTTCATCATTCTTCTCCTTGGACTTAATTTTAATATTCTTTGTCAGTTCGGTCACATAGCTGTAATGAGTGGTGTTAAAGACTTCACACTTTTTACAAACCTTTTTACAGAAGTGTAGAATATTTGTAAACGTTTTTACAGTGGAGATTGAGCAGCGGAAGGCCTATTTCATGCCACTAAGCATGCCAAATATAAGACAATAGTCATAGATGTAATCTTGGTAACATAGGTTGTAATTTCAAGGATACTGAAGGTTCTCCATGGATTTATTATCAATGGTTCCCATGCTGTTGTAGACCAGGGTGCTGCTGAGGAGAACTGCCATGGCAAAGATCCAGTTGTCATTCTTTGTATCTCCCTGAAAACACAATACATTGTTTGGATTTGTTATGTATAGGTGGTTGTAGTGAGGTGGGATGAATGTCCAACCTCCAGGTTCTGTTATGAATTAATAAATGCAACACGTCTTGAACATGAAACTAAATGTGGTCTCACCTTCTCCACATCTCCCAGTCCCTCTGTGTCCAGCAGCACCAGAGTGTGGTCAGTCTTCCTGGGGTGAGGAACACACCACATCCAGATGCCCTTGGTCTGGGATTGGATAGTGGATCCCAGAGGAAATCCTTGAAGATGTAATATGGGACAATAACAAACCAAATTATGACTGCAAGCAGCGATAAGATGGGACCAAAGCAAGCAGCTAAGGCAATAAGAACAATATACACAAAATAAGCCATAGAAACATGGAAGACTGAACTTGGCTGAACTTAGCTAGTGATGATATCTCGTGATCAGAATCCGAAGTAGGAAAGGAATTTCTATTTTGTGAATTTTGAAACACATACTGTGTGGGTAGATGAATGAAAAAGCTCACCTTTGTTTTTCCCAGCCAGTCTGTTCATCAGGTAGGACTTCCCGGTTCGGTACATTCCTACTACTGACACCACAACCACTTTCTGCTCAATCTGTTGTAGAATCTGCAGAGAACTGGGAACCACATGGAGATTCCCTTCACTGTCACTCTCTATCAGACATACTGGATCCTCCATGCTGTAGGCTGGATCCAATGCTTAGTGGAGAAAACACACACAACACAGTAGGACATGAGGATAATATGTACAGTGCTACCTAATTAACTGTAATGGCCAAGTGTTATATATTTTGGCAATACCGGTCACATGCTAAACCCCTTATCCCTCTTTTACTATTTTGATAAACTTTTTTGGAATAGTTCAACATGCCAATCTACTGATACGTTGAAAGTCTCTAAGCTCACAACAATATATATATATATATATATATATATATATATATATATATATATATATATATATATATATATATATATATATATATATATATATATATATATATATATAAATTAGTTTAAAAAGGCAAATAAGTTAAGGGATGAGGGGTTTAGAGGTGACGAAAATCCATGTGCAAAGAATATTCTAACAACGTGAACTGTCACATTTTATCAATCAAAGGAACAGACCAAGAGGTTAACTATGTAAATATTGATCCACCTCAGCTAGCGTTTGTCACACTAGTGGAAACATAGCAGCAGTTTGGAAATTACTAAAACTTTTTGTTTTATAGCTCTGGTTCTTAGTGGAGAGAGTGGTTTTGTAGAGGAGGTCTCCCTGAACCAGGGGAAGAATAATCCAATGAGCATGTTGGGCCCAGACCCCGGGGATATTGTTTTCTATGTTTATTATTTTTCAAGAATCCCATGCTGTAAATCCTACTGAAATGCCGGTGCGCCACGCCGTGCCGGGAAGAACAATGCTCCACTGTAGGAGGGCCCTTTGGCTAGCGGCAGCAGCCCATCATTTCTAGATCCATCTATGTGCCTGAACACGCGCACATGTCACACTAGTTGAAACATAGCCAGGGGCGTTTTTGCCATTAGGCAGATTAGGCAGTTGCCTAGGGCGCCATGAGGGGAGGGGGGCGAGGGGACCACCAGACATGCTTTAAAAGGATGGAGGTTAATGAGCCTAATATTGATCAATACATTATCATTGTCCTCTATAACTAGAATTGAACATTTAAAACACATAATATGTTCTTTACTTTAAAAGTAGTTCATAATTTTATCCTGCCATTTTACAGGAGATTTTCCCTGGAGCCCCCCCTTACCAAATTTAGGGGTCCATTTGGTTAGGGGGGCTCCAGGGAAAATCTTGCCCAGGGCTCCAAATTGCTTAGAAATGCCACTGAACATAGCACCGATGTTTGTCCAATCCAATGCACGGAGACCAATTTACAGAGACCATGTAGGATATTACAGTAACATTTAAATAAACATTTTACAAAAAAGGGTGAAAAAAACAAACAAAATAAAACATTAAAGGTGGCCAGTGAAATGATCCGTACATTTGTCATTGTCACCATCAGTGTTGGTCTTTCTCAGTTTTTTGGCTGGTCCTGGATAATCAGGATCTGTAAATGGAAGACATGTGCATAATATTGTTAAATGCAACAGGCAGTGTAATGTAGACACATTCTGTAATGTCAAACCAAAGTACAGCAGCTCATTACCTTCTTCAGAATCACTGTGGACGTTTGTTTTACTTAGCCGTTTTCTTCTCTGCTGTTTCTGCAAGTTGAAGAATATACAGTATAATGAATCTCTGTTCATTTATAAGACTGAGCTATACAAATATATAATGTTGTATACATCAATGGTTTTCAACCTTTTTTTTTACTCCCTAGCCCACATTGTATTCAGCATTTGAGCCACAGACCACAGACTAAAGATTTCTTTTGCTTTTTTTTATCCACATTTGGGAAACAAGACATTCAAACATACAGATCAAAATGACCATTAATCTTCTACATCCTCTAGTTGTGTAGACTTGGGCTAATTCAGATGCTGAGTATTTGAACTCTTGAGAGTGTAGGAGCATTACACATTACAGTTAGGTGCATTGGCCATCTGGTTAGGATGCCTCTTGAGCGTCTCCCAAGGGAGGTTGTATGGATTTCCTATGGAAATGTGATCGGTATGTGAAACCGTACTGTATCTAGGCTATAGCTGTTAGGATTCATAGTTAAGTGTGTGGTGAGCAGTGGATTAGGATCTACAAACTATACAGTGTTATCTGTTGATTACTTGTAAATCTGTTCTATTTTCACATCACGCAACAACAAGCTCAAAAGTAATGAGTAACTAGGCATGTTTTTCAGAGTAACATGTTGCTTATTACTAGGGCTGGGACTTTAACTG